>VDFB02168118.1:140613506-140961464 GCA_007258455.2 Sequoia sempervirens | reverse complement strand
GTATGCACCAATTCTGGTAATATGATAAAAGATTGTTATTTTACTTTGAAACTTATTCTTGTTTGCTTTCTAATCTGACACATCTTGCAAACAACATTAATAGGCCTTGTAAATTTTGGTAGATCTCTCACTACTTGAACTAAACTGATTCTTACCAACTTATCAAAGTTAATGTGACAATCCTCCTATGCCATATCCAACTTTTATTAATCTGAGTCATAAAACAATGGCCATCAACACCCTTAAGCTAATAAACATTTCCATTTGTCCTTCCAACAACAATCATAGTTCCAAACCCTTTTTTGATCTCACATTCATCATCCTAAAACATAATATTATATCCTTTTCTACACACATGTCCAACACTCAATAGGTTATGCCTTAAACCTTTAACATAGTGAACATCTTTAGCATTATGATTTCCATCAAAACTGACTGAACCTATTCCACATATCTTAGCACTTGAATCATCTCCAAATCTAACAATTTCTCCATCATACTTTTTAAGTTTGTCAAACTTAATCTTGTCTATAACTAGTCACATGATTAGAGCAACCACTATCAATGATCCAATAGTTCTTATCTTGTCTAGCATGAAAAGCAGATACCAAAGTACCTTCAGTCTTATCCTTTCTCTCTAGAGGGAATTCCTTCACACATCTTTCAGAGTTAGCAGAAAAAAAATCATCTTTTAAGGCCATGAACAAGCATTCATCCTTATCAACATCTCCATAATCAGATTCATCATAAAAAATACTTGCATCTTCTCTAACATAATATATTTTCTTAACTTTCTTAACTTTATTCTCCTTATTTTTGTCATTCACAACTCTATTTGGACACCTTGAAGAATAGTGACCTATTTGTCCACAATTGAAGCATTTGAAATATAATTTACCTTTATACTTACTAGTACCTCTTCTCATTCTTCTCGTAAAGTTAGCCTCCACATCATCAGTATCTTCCTGATCTTGTTCTTCAGTCTTCATTGTTTTTATATCCTTAAAAATAGTCTCAACTTTTGCACCACTGTTAGTACCAAACTCTCATTTCAAATGTAGTTAAAGATCTATTTAATTGATCTTTAGAATACTGATCTAGATTTTGAGATTACTCAATAGCAACAACTTTATAATTGTAAGCTTTAGTAAGGGTTCTAAGAATTTTCTTTACCACTTTAGGTTCTTTGACTTTTCCTCCGAGACCTCTGATGGAACTCACCACTTCATCTACCCTCTACATATAGCTTGTAATGTTTTCATTTTCAAACATCCTTATTTTCTCAAATGTGGTCTTTAAGTTCTACATCTTAGTTTTTTTTACCATAACATCTCCTTCATAAATACTTTCCAACTTATTGTAAATTTCTTTAGCAATTTTTAGATCCATGACTTTCACTAATTCAAAATTTGCAAGACTACTCAAGAGAACAAATATTGCTTTACCATTTTTGTCATAGGCCTTGATCTCATCACTTGTTCTTGGTCCATTTGTCGGTATGGTATATTGATTCTTCACTAACTTCTAGGCATCATGTTTAAGGTAAACCAATTAGCCTTCCATATTTGTCTTCTAGAATGCATAGTCTATGTCATCAAACATAGGGATCTCCTTCTTATGCATCATCCCAGATCTACCTCAAGTGGTTAAGCTTTTCTCCAAGGAACCTTGCTTTGATACCAATTGTTTAAATGCACAAGAAAACTAAGAGATGGGGGTTGAATCAGTTGTAACCTAAAAATTCAAAACCCCTTATTAGCATTCAGATCCACATTCCTTCATTAAAACCTTAAGTACGTTATGATGAATTAGCATGAAAAGGAAATAAAAAAACTTAAATAACTCAACACCAAACATGAGAGAACATCGGATTTACATGGAAAACCCAAGAAGGAAAAAATCATGGCGAAGATTAGCTCACAATATAAGTAATATCAACATCGAATACAATAGGGCTCACTATTGGTAGGGCTCACTATCTAAAGAAGAAAGGCTCACTACCAAAAGGCTCACTACCATAATGAAAATAAGATAGAGAAGAAATATTAAATAGAGAACATGATCTCAATGTAGCAAAGAATTCACCACAATAGTTGCAACACCTTCACAGTCTCTTTGAATGATTGCAGACACCTTCTCACTACATTTGGTAATCCAACACTGCTCAATTTCACACTCTACAACTCTACACTTTGCATCATTTGCATCACACACATCTATTCTCATCTATCTTATCCTCCTTCAACAACTTAATTCATACTTATATCATCGATGACTTGAAAAAAAACTTCAAGTCGACCACACATGCCTCATACTTACAAATTCAAAAGATAGGTCACCACAAAACATTTCAGTAGTGGATAAGAATGAAAGTGGACCACAATATAACATAGCTTAGACCCAAATTAACTTTCACACACCACACTACGCCTCCATTAATACTTAAATTCCTTCGCATGTAGTGTAAACACCAAGTTGACTATTACCTATGCAAACACCATTAATCAATTAAGTACACACTTCCTCAAACCCAAAATGACTTGAAAACCACATAACACACTTCTAGACAAACTGGAACAATCCACAAACCACCTGAGATCCAACAATTCTTCACACCAACTCGCATCAGTAAAACACATTCATCATGATTACCCAGGTTACCTTCTATGCACATTGGCACATGAAACTCACTCTGTATTGCACCAAATCATGAAAATTCTTGAATTATTAAAGATATAAACAATGTGAACAACTTCCTAGATTTGTAAGACAAAATATCAACTCATAGAGAAATACAGAGCAAATACATTTCTCCTAGACACCACTGCAAACAACACTGCAAACTTAGTTCACATACTAGTGAACATATCTCTCTCCGCACATCGATCCAAAAGCCCAAATTTTGGATATAGAATCTATGAACACCTCTCACCAACATATCTAAATAACACAGGAAAGTCTTCAACCTAGAAGAATTGCGGAGCAAAACCAAAACATCTCTCTATAACCTAGAACAACATTGCAACACACTATTTCCTCTTTTTATCAAATTTTATCAAAAGCACTTGGAAACCAAGCATCAGAGACATATCCTCATCATTTTTAGTACTACTACATCCATAGATAGAAGATTATCTAAGCAATAATCTCAACTCAGTTGCAATCCCTCTAGTGTTGCTTTCTTTACCAACTATTCATCTTCAACACCAATCTTCCTGACAACTTCTCATACTCTTGAAAAAATATTTTTCACCAATATACATCAATGAAAACACAAGCTTGTTGACATCAATGACAACACAAGCTTGTTAACATCAATGACAACACCAACTTCGCATACTTGTAACACTCTTTAGTCATGGTCTCATCCTATTCTCTCCATAACAACTTAATTGAACCCTAATTTTACCATAATCTTTTTTAGAAGAAGACTCACATTCTTACACACATCCTAACTTTCCTAAATTGAACCTTGCCTAAATATCCTCCTTTGACCTATTTTCCTCCTCTCTTAGTAATCACCCTTATTTTCATCTATTACAAAACTGCTTCCCTAATATTATTGATCCTCTTACTCTACCTCTCTTGATTTCACATGATTCCCTTATTTTCCTAGCTTTTGATGACCCTATTAACTCTTACTCTAAATATAACATAATACATTCCACATGTGGTGATGTTACCACTGAGGCTCTACTCTCATTTTTACTCATTTTATGTTTTGAAGGATCCTCTTCTCCTTGTGGATACTAGTCCACTCCCTTCAATTATTTCATTAGAAAATACACAATGACACCCAAAACTTAGCTTCCCTTTATTATTCCTCTTCAATCAAGTATAGATCCAATTCATCCTTTTTATAACCCCTAATACCCCCTTCCATTGTTACATTTCCCCCACTTAGCGCACTTATGATTACCAATTCATAAAAGATCACCTTACCCTTGACCCCTCTATAATGTTTTAAATTTTCCCCTATCTCACATTACAATTATGACATTCAATACATTTTACCCATTGCCACCATCTCATCCTCCTACTCTTAGTGAACACTCCCTTCTATCCTTCATCACACATCCCTTTCATATGTGTAATTCATACATGAGGATGCATATTTTAATTCTCATGATGACAATAATATCATTGTTACATTCATAAACATCATCTTAGGTTTATTTGATCATTGTTGTACACATGGCATGCTTCTATTGATTGAACATCTTTTAATCAAAATAGATGGTGAAGTGCAATAAATTTTGGTCGTATGAATAATTAATGTTTTGATGAGTCTCTTATGATGACTTATTTTCCATATCCTTCAAATGATAACATACTTAGTAGGTTTCATAAAATCATAATTACACTTACCATTTTTCTACTGCCTCTTTCTTCCCTCACACATCATACATTATAAATCTTCACATATCTCTACCAATTGTTAAATCCACACCTCCACCCCACCTCCCCTCTACCCCATACGAGTTGTGTACTTCATCCACTTATTTTACTACCACACCTCCCCGCACATATGCTACACACTCTTACCCCCAAGGTAATTCCAAATCCCCTTCATCTAATTTTATCCTCGTGTATGATTGATTAGACATAACAACACATGCATGTTGAGTAAAAGGATATAGAAGTATAATTGAAGGCCGTTCTATCCCCACCTCCATCTCATCCAATACCTTTGTGGGTAATGTAACCCATTTCATTTACTATTATTGCATACCCATCCTTGGATAGCATGACCTTATTGTATTTTGATAAATATAATGGCTACAAAGATCCTATTTGACATGTATGACACTTTTATGTCCTTTTTTCAATAATTTCCTAAGTTGATATGGTCATGACTAAATTATTCTCTTGTATGCTTACAAGTATAAGATTAGTTTTATGATTTACTTCCTATCTATTTACATTATTTTTGAACCAAGTGTGCACACCTTCATGCTTTATTATCAATTCAACAAGAAACCCAAGGTTCTCTCACATAATTAGGGCGATCCCACAATAATGAGTTGCACTTTTGAGACATCTTGACTTTAAAACAAAGTCTTTTATAGTTTTGAGATTTAATAGTTTAAGCGCGGGGTTTCCAATCTCTAAAATTTCGATTAAAGAGGTTAAATAAGACCCTCTTAGATCAAAAGCCCTTTGAAATAACCTCAATGGTGTAATCCTTACCCAAAATGGGTCTCCTTCACACACACCCTATCAAAATGTTGTTAAAATTCACTTTCTTCAACTTTTGAGGATCAAATAAGTCATTTAGAGTGTTTTATAATTATGGCTATATAAATTTTTCAAAATACTAATTTTGAATATTTTCAATTTAATATTATATTTTGTTTTTAATTTCTTGTGATATGGTTTCATAGTATCGAGTTTTATTTAGGACATGAAAAAATAGAAAAATAAGAATTTTTTTAGAAAATGTGTTCTTGAGGTATTAATGTACTTGTTTCAGCCACAAAAGAAGAATATTGATACATACAAAAAAAGTTATGTATTATGGCATACACCTATGTTCAAATTTTGACTTTGAAAATTAATGTGAAAAATGCAACAAAAAATTATGAAAAAAATCATGCACTAGATTTGATGTTACAAACTTATATTTTAAAAATTGTAATTTTATCCTTTCTATAAAAAAAAGTTATTTGTTAGGACATAAACATCACTTTTTAAAAATGTTGTTTACTATAAAGATCAAGCTATAAGAGTTATGTAAAAAATCATAATCTATTTCTATTTTTTAATATATTTAGAATCTACACACAAATCCTCACAAATCACTAGTTCACGTCATCTCCAAATTATAAATGGCTTAGTTTTTATAGGTTTCATAAAGTGAACATTTGGTGAAAATTATCGATTTCAATGTCCTACTCTAGCCAAAAAGTGGGACATAGTATTATGGGCTGACCCATTAACACATTATAAATAGGACATTTCTAAAACTATTC
This sequence comes from Sequoia sempervirens, assembly GCA_007258455.2. Lineage (NCBI taxonomy): Eukaryota > Viridiplantae > Streptophyta > Pinopsida > Cupressales > Cupressaceae > Sequoia > Sequoia sempervirens. Next base: position 140,955,492 of record VDFB02168118.1, on the reverse strand, counting down.
ATGGGTATTTCTCACTTATTCTCATTAGTCACTCACATGTAACTTCAACTTCCTAATGACATTCTTTAACCGATTTTTTTAATATCTTACCTCATATCCAAGAGAAACTACTCTTGACTTGTTACACTTCAACCTCAAAATTAAGCATAAGAACCATTCAAATTGACCAAATATTAATGTGAATTTGGGGTAACTCTATTTCCAACTTTAAATTTATAATAAATAATTCTTTCCCCACCTTAAGGGATAATAAATAATATAAAAATATACACCATCCATTAATATTTCTTAACATATTTTACCTTTTTTATTAGACAACAAAACAATCACTCTCTTATATATGGCATCTTGCAAGTCTCCCAAGAAAGGATTCCCACTTCTTCTATCTCCTCTTATTATCACTCACTGGACCATTCAACTAACCAGTGTTGGGTATTAAGAGAAAAACTCCAAGACCTCATCAATTCTCTACTTTTAGACAACACACCTCTTAATTATAAAATGTAATAGGATGATAAACTTGACATAATATTATGCTCTACCACATAACACCAAGGATGTGAGTCCCACTATCCCACTTACACACCAACAATAATCTAATAATAATGTCTCTTGATACTTGACACTTTAATTTGAGGACAACATAGGCATGGTCAATAAATCCTTGATTGATGGGATTCTCTATCTTCCAACTCATCTATGGAACCCCACTCATCACATTAAAAATAATTGAGATTCTAGCTAACGAATATCATGGTCCCTTAATACATTGTTGGTATGTTCAATACTGATTTTTATGAAGGAATATTAATTGATCCTACAAGTTCCTTCAATATTGTCACCAAAGAGTATCTCTGTAGTATTTGCGCCTATTATGAATCATACCTAGACTAATGAGTAGATCTAAAGTGCTACAATGGGACATATGCGGAAAATTTAGGGAGTATCATTCTACCCATTGAAATTAGTCTTAAGACATGTGCCATACCTATCTCTAATTGCTTTCATATTCTTCTAGTAAGAACTTATTTTTGTGAGTATAAATTTGTTCCATTGTTTATATATTAGTGCCTTAAGTTTCTTCATGACAACAAGATGATTAACATATCTCAATCCAATCTCAAATAAACCTACACTAGATCAAATTCACCAAATAAAAATTCATTCATAAAATAATGGTTCACCTCATCAATAAAATGATAATTATTCAACAAATATGTATATTATGTGGTCAACTTAGGCTCTTCAATAGCAATCCTAATTGACAACATGTTAAGTTTTGAAACCTTCACTTAACTACATCTGAAATAATCTATGGTATTAAGATAGGGCATACACCTTTCATTCTAGTTCCTAGAAATTATAAGCTATTCCATTGACCTCATCTTGGGAGCCACTCTCATCCTCCCACTACTTTGTCTCCACTCATGACAAAAATTTGTACCCCATATTTATCATCAATCTTCATATTTGTCTCCTACAAATTATAAATGACAATCTTGATCATATTATTCTCCTCCACCCTACTTTATCCTTCAACAACTATACCTTTTCTACCACTCCATCTTCATCTCCTTATCAACCTCTTTATGGACCACCTCTCATGATTCCTCCTATGATTTAATGTTATCTAGCATTTCCATCCATTCAAACACCTAGTACTACGAGGAACCTAAATATAATTAATAAACTAAAAATCATTTTTAATATAATTTAAACTTTCAACTAAAAAATAATTTTAATCTTTTAAATAAATTTTCACTACATTACAAATTCCTTCATCCAAATAAAAAATAAGTACAATAAACAAATCAGATTAAAAACAAAATTACCATCCGTTCTAAAAATAAAGGCTAAAAAGCTTGATAATGTTCAAAACAAAATAGTAGAAAGGAACAAGTAAGAAAATCGAACAAGATGAGCACCATCACAACAATACTATAGTAATTGCTTGTAGCCAACAATTTAAGAAAGTGTTGCATATAATTATTGTTATATATTTTTTCGCTTGATGGAAATATTTTACCTAGTGATATTGTATGTTTTTAAAATATTATAATTTTATTTTATTTTTGAAACATTTTTTTAAACTACAAAAGTTTGAAGTTTAGATGAGGCTTTGTTGCCATTTCTATTTAATTTTTTAATTTACTTTGGAAAAAAATTGAGAGTTACATATATCATTTTTTTAATGTTTAAACGTTTTTTATTGAGAAAAAGACAATCTTAACGGAATATATAACTGATTTTTTTCTTAAAATTGCTAGTTTTATGTTTTTTTTTTTATATATATCATAAAATAGAAAAAAGAGATTTCCATAATAATAATAATAAATTTACAAATAAAGTTATGTTTTGATATTTGTCCACTTTCTCCTACTATCCACATGGTTCATGCAATTACTCATCATACCTTTCAAGTCTTGTAATCTCCTAGAGAGATACCAACTTTTCATGCTAAGGATACTTTACATGTTACTATACAATTAGGTATGCACATAAAATCCTAGCTAGAGGCCAAGATGTTAAAATTCAACTACAAAAATTATTACCTAATTGTAGTAATAGAGATTATATACCTTGCAACTCCTTTTACTTTTTTTGCACTAATTTGACTTTTTTCCATAATTTTCCCTTCTTGACCTCTTTCTAGCTTTATCTTCTTTCTCCTTTTCTCTTTCCCTTAGTTTCTCCCTTTTCATGTGTCTTGACCCTTTCCTAAGCCTTATTTCCTATCTCTATGCCAATCCTTTCTCCCCTTTGCATGTTTTTTCCACTTTCTGTGTGTCTTCACCCTCTCTTATGTGTTTCTTTACCCTTAATTGGTTTATGTTTCTATTTACAAGGTGATTTATCCCAAAATTTAATGCCCTTATGCTCTCTCATGACAAGTCTATTGTTTCACCATCTATTCTATAATTTGAACAATAAAACTCCAAACAAGTTGAAACCACTTCCAATGATATTTTTCCATTGTCACTTTCTATCCATCTGATCTAATTGCTCAAGATATGGATGCATTTTCTTACCTTCTCTTGGTTCCAAAAATCAAATGATAAGTAGCCTTAGGGAAAAAAAGATCATTTAAAATTGTTTGCACTCAAAAAGATGAAATTTGGCCCATAAACATCCAAAAAAAAAGGCTTTCTTCTCTCATCTAACCACCAATTGCAAATGATGTGCATACATCACTCATAACATTCAAGAAAATTTTCTTGAAATGTTGGATCTTTGAAGCATCATCATAGAATTAGTCAGACCAATTCATGTCATATTTTAGGGGTATATAATAGCTTTTATGTGGACCAATTCCTCTCTTCCTCTTATATCCCTTCTCCTTCTTTCCTCCAATATTCTTTGCCAATCCATCATATTTTTTTCACAATCCTTTGTTTTCGCCGCCCTATTCAACCCATCTTTAAATCCATATCATCTTTGTCATCATTTGTTTTTATATTTTCTTTCAATTCCTTCTCCTCACAAGCCCTAGTCTCTTTTCTTCTCATTTCATCTTGGTAAGTGCATTAGGGTTTTTATTTCTCTTTTCAATTTGTAAATTTATTTCAAAATTGTTTTTAAGAATCATTATCCTATGGATTTATATTTGAGTTACCTACAAGGGGGCTTAATTAAGGGAGCTTTTTCTTTGAAAAAATACCTTGCAATGTTTTCATTACAAAATTTAACTTGTAAGGGATTCGTGGAAGTTTCTAACCACTTTGGATTGTCAAGATAGCTACAAGAAGTATTTAGGAGGTCAAAATGCACAATCTCTAAAAAATCTAGGTCATTCTAATAATCTTTACTAGTGCCTCCTTGGGTCACTAAACTAGTGCCCCTACCCTAGTACTAATACATACATTTTTGTTAAATCATTGATTATACAACTACATAAATTATTAAGGATTTTTTGACATATCCATAGGCTCATTTTCTTCTTCACTTATAATTTTTTTATTAGATTATTTATTGATTGTCACCCTCCTACATGCATGCAATTACCTTCATTAGTTTACACTAGGCTCTCACAACTTCATTAATTTTCTTTTATTTCTAATCTCTAGGAACCTAGACTTAGTGGATATGATATATGTGGAATTGTACCTAATAGATCTTGATCAACATTTTAGACATTTTCTACAACTAACCCAAATATCACTAGATTCATCATTACCCTCTTATTTTATGTGTTTCTCTTTTATGCACTATTTATTTCATCCTTTCTACCTCTAAGTTATCTTTTCTAGTTGTTAGTCCAATATCCATGTAATAGGTTAGTGTTGAACTAGTTGGAGATAGTTCATTCATATGCACTAACTTATTGTACATATTAAAGAGAAAAAATCTTAAAAACACATCTAACCTCAAATAACCTATTTTATTTTATTTCATTTAGTGTTCCCATTAGATCTTACTAGTTACTTCTTCCATATGCATGCAAAATTAAATTTTCATAGTGTTAGACCAACCCCTCTTATATTTGGATCCATCTTGAAAACCCTAGTATTCTATTTAGTCATGGTCTAATTCTATTCTATCCACGACAACTTTATGGAACCCTAATTTTACCATAATATTTTCTACAAGAAGACTCAGATTCTTACACATGTCCCAAATTCCCTAAATTGCGCCTCAACTAAATATCCTCCTATGACCTCTTTTCCTCCTCTCTTAACAATCACCCTTATTTTCATTGATTCCCAAACCCCCTTGAGTTCACATGCTTTCCTTATTTTCCTAACTTTTGATGACCCTATTTACTCTTACTCTAAAGATAAAATAATATATGCCACATATGGTGATGCTACCATTGAGTCTCCACTCTCACTTTTACTCATTTTATGTTTCTAAGGATTGTCTTCCCCTTGTGAATCCTACTCCACTCCCTTCAATTATTCCATTAGAAAATACACAAAATGACACCCACAACTTAGCTTCCTTTTATTATTCCTCTTTAATCAATGGTATAGATCTACTTCATCCTTTATAGAATCCCTATTTCCCCTGCCATTATTAAATTTCCCCCACTTAGTGCACTTATGATTACCAATTCTATTTAAGATCACCTGACCCTTGATCCCTCTATAATATTGTAAATTTTCCACTATCTCACCTTATAATTTTTTCATTCAACACATTTTCCATCTTGTCATCATCTCATCCTCCTACTCTTAGTTCGCCTCTTTCTATCCTTCATCCCACATCCCTTTCATATGTGTAACTCATACACTAGGTTGCATATTTTAATTTTTATGATAAAAATAATATTATTGTTACATTCATAAATAACTTATTAGGTTGATTTGATCATTGTTGTACACATAATGTGATTTTATTGCTTCAACATGTTTAATAAAATTGGATGGTAAAGTGTAAGTTATTATGAATGATTTATGTTTTGACGAGTCTTGTATGATTACTTATTTGTTGTATCCTTAAAATGATAATATACTTAGTAGGTTTCATAAAATAATAATTACACTTACCATTTTTCTACTACCTCTTTCTTCCCTCACACATGGGACATTAGAAATATTCACATATATCCACCCATTTTTAAATCCACACCTCCATCCCACCTCCCCTCTACCCAATACCAGTTGTGTAGCTCATCCATTTCTTTTACTACCACACTTACTCACACATATGCTACACACTCTTCCCCCAAAGGTAATGTCACATCCTCTTCATGCTAATTTTATCCTCTCCTATGATTGATTGGGCATAACAACACATATTGAGTATAAGGGTATAAAGGTATAATTATGGGCCCTTTATCCACACCTCCATCTCATCCAATACCTTTATGGGTAATGTAACCCATTTCATTTACTATTATTGTATACCCATCCTTAGATAGAATGAATTTATTGTATTTTGATAGATGAAATAGACACAAAGATCCTATTTGAAATGTATGATACTTATATGTCCTTTGTTCAATCATTTCCTAAAATGATTTGGTCATGACTAAATCCTTCCCTTGTATGATTACAAGCATACGATTAGTTTTATGATTTGTTGCCTATCTACTTATATTATTTTTTGACCTTATGCACACCTTCATGCTTTATTATCAATTCATCATGGAACCTAAGGTTCTCTCACACAATTAACACATTATAAATAGGACCTTTCTAAAACTGTTCATGCATATATCTCTCACTTATTCTCATTAGTCACTCACATGCAATTTCAAATTCTTGATGAAATTCAACCAATTTTTTAAAAATATATTAACTCATATACAAAAGAAACTAATCTTGACTTGTTACACTTTAGTCTCAAAATTAAGCATAAGAGCTATTAAAATTAACCACATATTGATGTGAATTTGGGGTAACTTTGTTTCCAACTTTAAATTTAGAATAAATAATTGTCTCCCTACCCTAAGGGATAAGAAATAACAAAAAATATACATCATCCATCAATCTTGCTTAACATATTTTACCCTTTGTATTAGACAACAAAGAAAACACTCTCCTATATATGACATCTTGCAAGTCTCCTAAGAAAGGACGCCCACTTCTTCCATCTCCTCTTATTATCACTCATTAGACCATTCAACTAACCAATATCGAGCATTAATAGATAAAATCAAAGACCTCATCAATTCTCTACTTTTAAAAAACATACCTCCTAATTCAAAAAGCTATTAGGATGATAAAATTGACACAAAATTTTGCTCTACCACATAACACCAATGACATGAGTCCCACTAGCTCAATTGGACACAAACAATAATATAATAAAAATATCTATTGATACATGACACAATCATTTGAGGAAAACATTGATGGGAATTCTCTATCTTTCAATTCATCTATGGAAACCCTCTTGATCAAATTAAAAAATAAAAGAGATGCTAGCTAACATTGGTCCCTTATACATTATTTGTGTGTCAATACTATTTTTTGTGAAGGAATATTAATTGATCCTACATTTCCATTCAATACTATCACCAAAGACTATCTCTACAGTATTTGAGCCTATCATGAATCATACTTAGACTAAGGAGAAGATCTAAAGTTCTACAATGAGACATATGTGGAAATTTTAGGAAATATCATTCTACCCAGTGAAATTGGTCCTAAGACTATTGAAGTTCTTAGTCATGTCATGCCTATCTCAAATTTATTTCATATTCTTCTAGCAAGACCTTGTTATTATGAGTATAAATTTGTCTCATTTTTTGTATATTAGTGCCATAAGCTTCTTCATGACAACATGATTAACACATCTCCATCCAATTTCAAATCAACCTACACTAGATCAAATTCAGCAAATAACAATTCATTCATAAACATAAGGGTGCATCCCATCAAGAAAATGATAAAATATTCATCAAATATGCATATTATGTAGCCAACCTAGGTTATTCAATATTAATCCTAATTGTTAGCATCTTAAGTTTTGAAATGTTCACTTGACTATAACAATCATCTATGATATTAAGATAGACCATGCATATTTTATTCTAGTCCCTAAAAATTATAACCTATTCCCTTCACCTCATCCTGGGAGCCACTCTCATCCTTCCACCACTTTTTCTCCGCCCATGACCAAAGTTGTATCCCCACATTTACCTTGTCTTCAATTTGCATATCCATCTCCTTCTACAGATTATAAATGACGACCTTGATCTTTTTCTTCTCCTCCACCCCTAATTTATCCTTCAACAACTCTATCTTTTCTAAGACTCCATCTTCATCTCCTTATAAACCTCTTTATATACCATCTCTCATGGTTCCTCTTATGATCTCATGTAATCTAGCCCTTCCATCCATTCAACCACCTAGTGCCAAGAGGCCCTTCCATTCAAACCCTATGAAAATTTGATAATAAATCACTCCATACAATCCTTCTCCTTCCTCATATTATCCTTCCTATTCCTTCACATCATCTTTCTTCCTATACATAACACTTACTCTTTTTCACTTCAATTTCCTCTCCTTACATTGAAAATTCCTCCTTACATCACGCTTCTCCTTCATCTAATCATACTTTGATCCATGCTTATCTTTCATCCTCTAGATGAAATGACATCACTTTACCCTTTCCTTCTAATTGACACTCCATCATCACCTTCACTACTCTTTCTTTATTTTTATCCTTGTTTTCTTCACTCTTAATCATCTATTCATTTCATTAGGCCTCCAACTTTCCCTATTTTTGACACCATTTTTTATTCTTTTCCTAACACATTCATGTTCTTTTATTAAGAGGGTTAAACACTTTTTGACTTGGAGTTGTGAACTGGTGAGGTCACAAATGGGGGACCTTATCCCCAAGATTAATTATCAACAATTACAACCCAATGGGGTTTGAACCTTGATGGAAAGAATAACGACACAACTTAACCATCACACCATGCCACTATTGGCCCTAACACATTCACCTTCACTCAAGTAGTTGATGTGAATTATTTTGTTGATAATTTATTTTTAGATGATTCTTTGATAGTTTATTTTTAGATGATTCTTTGATAGTTAATGAGCCTCTACTTGGTGGATCTTAGGCATTTTTTGGTCCTATTACCATTTATTCATATATGTAATTCTTTTCATCTTGTGTCTACTATGTGTTGTGTTATTTCTTGTTCCACTCATTTTAATATTTATATTATGTCACTTTCATGTGTTTTCTTTCTTTATGTTGTTTCCTTTCTTTGTCATGGATTTGAAAAATTGTAGATGATACAAAGTAATTACCACTGTAGATGTCTAAATTTGGACACTTAATTTATCCAAATTCATCCCCTGTCGTCTTATTTTCGTTAATTAAGTAATACTCCTATTATTTGATTAATATCTTTAATTCTGCCAAATCCCTAAGGTATTTAATCAATAATACCTTATATCTTTAATCCTCCTTCCATCAATTGAATTAAATAAATATTCCATTTATTTAATTCTCCTCATGTCACATCCTCCATCATTTTTATCTTATCCTAATCCTTCTTCTAATCCCATCATTAAAGGTGCGCACATGCCTAATCCTTGATTAGGATGTGTCACATCCTCCAACTTTTGCAAGTTGGCCTTTAATCTCTCTTAGCCACTTAACCCTCATCTAATCCTTCATTAAGTAGTTTAATCAACCTCTCAAAGAATTTTTAATTCCTTTTATCCTTCCAAGGAATATTAAAATCCTTTTTCTCTTCCCCATGTGATCTTTGACTTGTCACATCAAGTCACATGTGAGATCTAACCCTCTTCTAATCCTCATTAATTAATCTAATCAAGTACTTGCACAATCCTAATCACCCCCTTTAGTCAACTCTCCCCATCCCCCAAGGAATTTTTAATTCATTTTTATTTATCCTAGGCTCCTCTCTTCCCCATGTGAATTTTTAATTCTTGCTTGCCCAATCCCCAATGCCCTTTGGGTTAAGGATTCTAACCACATCTCCCCATAAGGATATTTGAGGAATTTTTAATTCCCCACATGTCCTCTCACCCACATGGTGACAAGTACCTCCTTTATGAGGAGATCTTGTCCAATCCCAAGGTACTTTGTACCCCTCTCCATGTCATGTCCTTGTCCTTCCACCTCATGTCCACTTCACCTTTTAGGGCTATCTCACATGCCACATGTCAAGATGTGAGGGCTTGTGAGTTCTCAACTCACCTTAGCTCTACATCTTGATATTTGGTGGATCAATCTCAACCGTCCATTTCCCCTAGGATTTCCCAAAAATCCTATAAATACCCCCTCTTTTCTCTCATTTGAGGGAGATCATTTTGTGTAGCCAAACTCTTGCAGTTTTGTTTCTCAATCCACACTTAGCTATTTTCATGTTTCCAAGCATCATTTGCATCTCACATCACACATCTTGTGCCATCTAAGGAGCATACACATCAAAGATCGAAGGGCCAACCAAAGGTTCGACTCAACGCAAGGTATAAAGTTCCATGTTGTGGCTTTGTCTTGTTTTGTTTCTAACTTAGGCTAATCTCGAAGTGTAGGTTGTTTAAGTTGTTTATTTGCACTCTTTAACTTGTTGCTTGTTTTCTAACACCTATTTCGACCTATCACAACATGAAATAATTAATGTTTAGGATTTACAATTAAATGGAATCCTATTTCCAACATTCTCCCACTTGACATTATACATTGCAATTATTCTAAACAAGGAATAATAAATTTAAATCAAGTACAAGACTCAAGGCCAATGGCCTTCCTGCACCATGAGAACTTATCTGTAGGAACTGGCTTCGTAAGATAATCTGCAGCATTAATCAAAGTGTCAACTTTTTCAATTAATACTTTCCCACTCTCAACCATTTCTCGTACAAAGTGATACTGAACATCTACATGTTTAGTACGAGCATGATACATAGGATTTTTGGCTAAACAAATAGCACTCTGACTATCACATTCAAGCCTAACTTGCTTACAATTAAAACCAATACCTGACCCAAGCCTCTGTAACCAAATTTCCTCTTTAGAGGCATGTGTTGCAGCCATGTACTCTACTTCTGTGGTGGGCAAAGCAACCATGGGCTGCCTCTTACTCATCCAGCTAACCGCAACTCCAAACAAAGTATACACATAACCACTTGTTGACCTTCGATTGTCTAGATCTCCTGCCCAATCTGAATCAACAAACCCTTGTATGTCCAATGATCTATTCATAATATCAATATTATTAGAACCATGATAAACTAAATAGTAATATGAAGTCCCTTGTAAATATCTAAACACCCTCTTAACATAAGTCCAATGTTCTTTACCACGGTTAGACATAAGCCTACTTAGAACTCCCACTGCTTTTGCTATATCTGGTCTCGTACAGACCATTGCATACATTAAACTACCAATTGCACTAGCATATGGTATTTCAGACATTTACTCAAAATCAAAATCAGATTTAGGACTCATATCTAAACTTAACTTCATGCCAACTGGTAAAGGAATATTAATCAGTTTACTATCCTGCATGTTAAATCTTTTCAAAATAGTATCAACATAATTACTCTGACTTAAGAAAAGCTTTCTGTTACCTCTATCTCTACTAATCTCCATACCAAGGATATATTTTGCAGCCCCTAGATCTTTCATCTCAAATGTGCTCGAGAGTTGTGCTTTCAATTCTCTGATCATTACCTTGCTGTTACCAATAAACAACATGTCATCAACATACAAGATAATAATTAAAAGCTGATCATCAATAATTTTTATATAAACACAATGATCTTCCTCACTCCTTAGAAACCCAATTTTTAATGTGAAAGCATCAAACTTCTGGTGCCACATTATCGGTGACTGTTTTAATCCATATAAAGATCTCTTTAACTTGCAAACCAATTTTCTTTTCCTTTTAAAACAAAACCTTTAGGTTGCTTCATATAAATCTCCTCATCAAGATTCCCATGCAAAAAAGTAGTTTTCACATCCATTTGCTCAATTTAAAAATCATAATTAGCAACAATAGATAAGAAGAATCTAATAGAAGTTAATTTAGCAACAGGAGAGAAGATTTCATTAAAGTCAACTCCCTCTCTCTGGGAGTAGCCCTTGGCTACTAATCTAGCCTTGTACCTTTCGAGATTACCATCTGCACCAATCTTCTTTTTAAAGATCCATTTACAGCCAATGGCCTTTCTATCTTTGGGAAAACTCTCAAGATCCCATGTGTCACAAGTATCCAAGGATTCCATTTCCTCATGCATAGCTTGTGACCAAAGCTTACTCTCGTTTGAGGACAAAGCTTCCATGTAAGAATTGGGTTCATCATTAGTACTCATTAAAGCAAAAATACAATGGAAATTAGGTGGGCTATACCTATCAACAAGATTTTGTTGTCTTGTGGATCTCCTTAAAGGAGTTTCTTCTAGTTCCTCAATATGCTCATCTTGAGCCTCTATTTCAGAAGAACTCTTTGAACTCTCTTCTTGTGATTCATCCACTTGTTCTTCAACATGTGCATCTTGTTTCTTTTCAATATTTGTTTCAAAATGCACTGTTCGAGAAGTATCCTTTTCTTTTGGTTGTTCTTCTCTTGAATAAGCTCTAAATTCCCTGAAAATAACATCTCTAGATAAAGAAACTTTTCTTGTTAGTGGATTCCAAAGCTTGTAATCTTTTACATTTTCACCATAACCTATGAATATGCATTTTTGTGCTTTAGGATCCAATTTTGATCGCTTTTCTTGAGGAACGTGAACAAAAGCCTCACAACCAAAGATCCTTAAATGTGCAACACTAGGTTTCTTACCTAACCACATCTCATAAGGAGTTTTTTCAATAGATGAACTAGGGGATCTATTGATTAAATAACAAGAAGTACACATTGCTTCAGCCCATAAGGATTGTTCAAGCTTAGCACTACTTAACATACTCCTAGCTCTTTCCATTAAGGTTCAGTTCATCCTTTCTGCTACTCCATTTTGTTGAAGTGTATATGGAGTAGTTTTCTATCTCACTATTCCTGCATGCTTACAATAATCATAAAATTCCTTAGAACAATACTCACCACCATTATCTGATCTCAACACTTTTATCTTATGTTCTGATTGTTTCTCAACTAAAGCCTTAAATTCCTTAAACTTATTAAACACATCAGATTTGTTATGCATAAAATATATCCAAGTGTATCTTGAGACATCATCAATAAATGTGACATAGTATCTAGATTTTCCAATAGAGTCAATATCCATAGGACCCATTACATCTGAGTGAATAATCTCTAATAATCTTTTAGCTCTATTTGTACCACTAGGAAATTTAGATCTAGATTGCTTTCCAAACACACAGTGCTCACAAAAGTCATTTTTGCCAATATCATAATTAGGAATACCGTCAACCAAATTTTTATTAAGAATGGTCCTAAGACCTTTTTCACCTATATGGCCCAATCTATGGTGCCATAGCATACATGTATTTTTAGCTTTAGTTACATTTGATAAAATATTTACATTGGAGGTATTCAGCTTAGACAAATTCCCAATCCGAGATCCTTTAGCAACCACCATATTCCCTTTCACCAATCTGCAACCACCTTTGTCAAATGTCACATGCATTCTAGAATCATTAAAATTAGAGACAGAAAGTAGATTCCTTGCAAGTCCTGGAATATGTAAAACATCAATAAGTGTATTAACACTACCATCATTGAAACAAAATTTTACCTCTCCTTTGCCAACAACTTTTGTTGTGGTGTCTCTAAAGAAGACATCTCCTCCATCATATGCAGTATATTTAGAGAACCACTCCTTTCTAGGAGTCATATGATAGGAGCAACCTGAATCAAGAAGCCAAGAGTTATCAACAACAGTATTAGAAGAAATGAATAATGCATCATTACTGTCATCAAATTTTTCTGTAGAAGCATCAGTACTCTTCTTCTTGCTCTTACAATCCTTTTTAATATGTCTAGGTTTTCCGCAATTCCAACACTTTACCTTACTCTTACTAGGGGTTTTTGACCGTCCTTTAGACTTACCCTTTCCTTTCTTGTCTGCTTTAGATTCCTTCTGTTTAGGCCTACCTCTTACAAACAAGGCATCTTGGGAGCCAGTTTTATATTTCCTCCTCATCTCCTTTGTTAGGAGAGTAGGAATAATCTTGTCCATCTTTGGATCTGCACCATTACCACTAATTGCAACAATTAGATTTTCCCAAGAATTTGGTAACAGACAAAGTAATAAAATGCACTTATCCTCATCCTCAAGCTTTACATCTACATATGCTAACTGTCTAAGAATTAAATTGAAAGCATTTAAATGTTGTGCTACTGAATCACCGTCTTTCATTTTCAATGAATATAATTGCCTTTACAAATACAACTTATTTGTTAGACTATTTGTTTGATAAATGTCTCCTATTCTTTTCCACAATTTATATGCACTGGTTTCCACTAAAACATTTAAAAGAACAACATCAGCAAGACACAATCTAATTGCTCCTCTTGCCTTTTTATCTAACTTAGCCCAATCTTCATCTGACATAGTTGTAGGTTTCTTGTCTCATTATTAATTTCTAACCATTGATCTCTTTCTTCAAGAAGATCTTCCATTTTTAATTTCCACATTTCATAGTTAGAACCATTGAACCTTTGAATATCTAACCTTGAATTCATTGTAACAAAAACTTAATTCCAAAATCAAAAAATTACTAAAATAATACGAGCTCCCACTAAGCCAATAAATCCTTCAAACTTTAAGAGAAAGGCGTCCCAATACTCTACCCAACCTCTGCTCTAATACCAAATGTTGAAAAATGATATGTTTTATTAGCTTAATATTTTGTAAAACTTCAATATTGTTGTTCTAAGTAAGTCTTTTCTTTGTTACATATATTCTTTGTGGATGATTATCTTGATTAATCCATTTTACTGTTGTAGAATGTAGAGAGAATTATTAAGAAGAACTAGGCAGGATAATAGAAGGATCACACAAGATATACCATGGAGAAACCCTTTCGGGAAAAAACTCCACCAAGAATTATTCTATTATTCAAACTCTAAATTACAATAGCTCCAATTCTTGCTTGAGAATGCTTATTCTATCTTTACCAATCTTCTTCACACCTGCAATAACCAATCTGAAAACTCTATTCAACTTGAATGAGATATAGAGCTTGTGCATTGTAATTATCACCATTTGGAGATTACAAGGTTGCATATTGTCTCTATATCTCATTCAAGTTGAATAGAGTTTTCAGATTGGTTATGCGGTGTGAAAGATGAAAGGCAGAAAACATTCTTAAGCAAGGAGCTATTAATTCAAGTTTGAATAATAGAATAATTCTTGGTGGAGTTCTTCCCGAAAGGTTTCTCCATGGTATATCTGTGTGATCCTCTGTCTGTCTAGTAATTCTCTAATACAACAGTAAAATGGATTAATCAAGAATCTACAAAGAATATGTATAACAAAGAAAAGACTTACTTAAACAACAATAAAGTTTTAGTAGCTACCTCCTCATTTTTAACATTATATTGAGTGCTATCATAATTACATGTTGGGGTGGTTCATGGTTTTAAACTATCAAGAATGGAAGGCGTGGAGAACTGGGTTTTGAAATAAAATGAAGAGTTAAAGGTCCAAAAATGGTGTTTTTTTCACTTGAAATAGAGTTTTTACCCTAGGGTTTGCAAAAATATTTGAGATACCAGAAGTTTCTTTGTTTTCTAAGCATATTTGGGCCTAAATAAAGGTTTCTAAGGTGGTGGAAAAGTCTGAAAGGTTGGGGAAGTGCTACATCCAATAAACCCTTAAGAATTACACTAAAAATAAGGGTTTTTTGACTTGATGGTTACAGGTCCGTACAAATGGAATCCAATTGTAGAATCTTTGTTTTCTTGGAAATTTATTTGCTGCCCCAAGGTTTTAGGGGTTTGTGTGGTGTTTGAAGGTATGTTGCTTTGCATTTTTGGGCTAATTAAGTAGCTTGTTCAAGGGTGAATGTATAGGCAGTCAACACTGGTCGAAATGAGTCTTTGTTGTTTCTCATATATGTTGTGTAACTTGGATATGGGTGTTTGAATCAGTCATGTGTTTGTCTGGTGTTTTGGAAAATTGTGGAGTAAATGGACAAAAACTAGTTTCTCACTATTACAAGGGTTTAAGGGGGTTAAAGAGGGAAATGTGTAAGCATCACAGTCTCCAAGAAATAGACCTTGAAAGATTGCTTCCTTTTAGCACTTTCGACTTTTAAGGGAAATCGTCGGTCCAATGTAGCTCAGAGTGATTCAGTGTACTTTGGTGCAAGAGAGGACCATCTCTAGTGTAAATGTACCCATCTGGACGTGTTGGAATAGTTCGTTTGGTCGTACGAGCTACGGAGTGAAAGTTGCACCACTTTGCAACTTTTCCCTCCACTGAAAAGTCATCACCACAGGAAAATGCCTCTGAGATAGCAAAAAACAAGAGAGGTCCCAACATGATCCCATAGCCTCGGACGGAGAGTCTGTAAGCATCATGGTCTCTGAGAAATAGATCTTCAAAGATTGCTTCCTTTTAGCACTTTGGACTCTTAAGGGAAATCGCTGGTCCAATGTAGCTCGAAGTAATTCAACATATTTGGGTGTAAGAGAGGACCATCCCTAGCGTAAACGTACCCATCCAGACATGTTGGAACAGTCTGTTTGGTCGCATGAGCTGCGGAGTGAAAGTTGCATCACTTTGCAACTTTACACTGCTTGCATCTGGCAACTTTTCCCTCCACTAAAAAGTCATCACCACAGGAAAACATCTCTGAGATAGCAAAAATAGAGAGAGGTTTTTGTAGATGGTCCCAACACGATCCCATAGCCTCAGACGGAGAGTCTGTAAGCATCACGGTCTCTGAGAAATATACCTTCAAAGATTGCTGCCTTTTAGCACTTTGAACTCTTAACGGAAATCACCGGTCCAATGTAGCTCAGAGTGATTCGGTGTATTTGGGTGCAAGAGAGGACCATCCCTAGCATAAACGTACCCATCAAGACGTGTTGGAACAATCTTTTTGGTCGTACGAGCTGTGGAGTGAAAGTTGCACCACTTTGCAACTTTACACTGCTTGCATTTGACAACTTTTCCCTCCACTGAAAAGTCATCACCATGGGAAAATGCCTGTGAGATAGACAAAATTGAGAGAGGTTTTTGTAGATGGTCCTAACACGATCCCATAGCCTCAGACAAAGAGTCTATAAGCATCACAGTCTCTGAGAAATAGACCTTCAAAGATTGCTTCCTTTTAGCACTTTGGACTCTTAAGGGAAATCGTCGATCCAATGTAGCTCAGAGTGATTCAACATATTTGGGTGCAAGAGAGGACCATACCTAGCGTAAACATACCCATCCAGATGTGTTGGAACAGTTCATTTGGTCGTACGAGCTACAGAGTGAAAGTTGCACCACTTTGCAACTTTACACTACTTGCATATGGCAACTTTCCCTCCAATGAAAAGTCATCACCACAGGAAAATGCCTCCGAGATAGAAAAAATTGAGAGAGGTTTTTGTAGATGGTCCCAACACAATCCCATAGCCTCAGACAAAGAGTTTGTAAGCATCACGGTCTCCAAGAAATGGACCTTCAAAGATTGCTATCTTTTAACACTTTAGACTCTTAAGGGAAATCGCTGGTCCAATATAGCTCGGAGTGATTCGGCGTATTTGGGTGCAGGAGAGGACCATCCCTAGCATAAACGTACCCAACCGAACGTGTTGGAATAGTTCGTTTGGTCGTACGAGTTGCAGAGTGAAAGTTACACCACTTTGCAACTTTACACTGCTTGCATTTGGCAACTTTTCCCTCCACTGAAAATTCATCACCACAGGAAAACGCCTTCGAGATAGCAAAAACCGAGAGATGTTTTTGTAGATGGTCCCAACACGATCCCATAGCCTCAGATGGAGAGTCTGTAAACATCACGGTCTTTGAGAAATAGACCTTCAAAGATTGTTGCCTTTTAGCACTTTGGACTCTTAAGGGAAATTGTCGGTCCAATGTAGCTCGAAGTGATTCGGTGTATTTGGGTGCAAGAGAGGACCATTCCTAGCATAAACGTACCCATCTGGATGTGTTGGAACAGTTTTTTTGGTCGTATGAGCTGCGGAGTGAAAGTTGCACCACTTTGCAACTTTACACTACTTGCATCTGGCAACTTTTCCCTCCACTAAAAAATCATCACCACAGGAAAACACCTCCGAGATAGAAAAAACCGAGAGAGGTTTTTGTAGATGGTCCCAACACGATCCCATAGCCTTGAATGGAGAGCCTATAAGCATCACGGTCTCTGAGAAATAGACCTTCAAAGATTGCTATCTTTTAGCACTTTGGACTCTTAAGGGAAATTGTTGGTCCAATGTAGCTCAGAGTGATTCGGTGTATTTGGGTGCAAGAGAGGACCATCCCTAGCATAAATGTACCCATCCGGACGTGTTGTTATAGTCCATTTGGTCGTAGGAGTTGCGGAGTGAAAGTTGCACCACCTTGCAACTTTACAGTGCTTACATCTGGTCAAATGTTCTCATCCTATGACATAAGTCTTGAATTGCTTTAATTATTTCTGAAAAGTCATGACCTCTTGATTAGCAAGATTGTAGCTCCCCATTCATTCAGACAACTAGATGTATGTTTGTTGACAATATCAAATAAAACCTCCAGCTAGGGTCTGCTAGTGTAGGGAGAAGCAATGCATGAAATTTTCTTTTTGATTTGGGCTAAATGTGATTAGGACAGGCCCTGACAGGGTTGTATCAAAGACAAAGAGAGATATATTGAGGAAGAAAATAGAGAAATTATAGTGAAAATGTGCATTAGCATGTCTCATTTTATTTATAGAAGAAAGTACAGTGCACAACAATCAAGCAAAAGCTAAAATCCATCTATGAAATAAATTACTCACTATCGAAACTAACCTTCAAATTAAAGAAGAATTTAAGAAGCTATATTTTCATATAACTTCTTCAATTGTATTTAAATTATTGTACAAGGAACATAAAATATTAGAGATGCAATTTCCAAGCAATGTTGTTTTCCTATCGGTTTATGTAAAACATAATTATTGTGAGGATTCTACTTAAGATTCAATTAATCAAGAAAATCAGATATGTTTTGGAGTTTTGTTCTACCAATATAATTATTTTCTATTCTAGCCATTATGGAGAAGCGGTTTATACAAATTTTCTTTGTGAAAAATACATTGTGATTAAATTATTTGTTTAAAAGTTATGCCTTGCATTTTATTTTCTAAAAGAATCCATATTTAGATGGTGTTACAATCAAATAAACGTCTATTTTTCACAGAGCTCACAAATTTTAATAGTACTCTTTTCCTAAATTTTTAGGTCAAAGTGCATGATGATGTCATTTCATTCTTGCAAATAATTGAATCTTCTAGTCAACAAATGGTCACAACATCTTGGGATGAAATGATTAAAATATGGAACATTGATGAAGGCAGAGATAGTTGGGCAACAAATTTTGGCTCATGTAAGAAGACACAAAGTGCCAATAAGTACATGAAGAATGGTCATATGATATATTATTAGTATTTATATGGGAGTCTAGCCATATTAATTTTTTGAAAAAGTTGAATTTATGTTATATAAAAAAATTGATGGTTACAAATGGACCACCAAATTTACTAAGGCATGGGAAAGTTGACAAAGAAGAAAATCAGATGGTGTAGGGTTAATCAAATGAGTATCTAGTTGTTACTTATGCAATGTGAAATAATGCTTTGAGTTTGAAAGATGCGTAATGCAATGTAATCAACAATATGAATATAAACTACATAATATTTAACCATTCTTTTTATGCTATTGCACATTGATATTTAACCATTGCTTCATAGAGTTTAATCATGCACATGAGGAGGAAACTAAAATTCGATTGTCAACTTCTATATATATCAAATTATCCAATAATCAAGTGTATGTCCATATACAAAAAGGGCATCAATGCCAACTCAAACAAAGTTTTACAATATGTGGCATATGCCATCTCAGTATCTATTCAAAATTTACATGCCAAAATGTCTATCTCATCCTAAACTATTGGTGGATCATCAAAATGGAGCCTCTTTGAAGCACTTGTTGGCTTTGAAGGTAGCTACACAAGGAAAAGCCAAACCACAATTGAGATTAGTTATACTATATAATTTAAAATTGAATAATTAACATAAAAATCAATACACATTGAATTATAATTGAACTCTAAAATTGAAATATTGATTACCTGAAATATATGTCTCTTTGAAGGGTCAGGAGTCCTAGAATATACCCCTCTCAAAGAACTAACCAAACCAACTTTTGTAACGTCAATCTATATATGTGTACAAAAACATGAAATTGATCCAAGTTAGCATAAAATTGTCAATAATAAGAACATATTTACCAAGCACAAAATAAAATAAACACATACCTCTTTAGGTTGATCTTTCTCTGTATCTCCTTTAGGTGTCTCAACACCTCCTCCTTGAGGTGTTTCAACACCTCCTCCTTCAGGCATTCAAATACCTACTCCTTCAAGTGTTGTGGCACTTATCAACAATGATGTATAGCTCACAACCACCTGTACATAAAATTGACAAGTACCAATGAAACTACAAATCTTTGTCAATGTATGCATAATCAATAAAAGATCTTATAAATTTTAATTCAATAAAATTTGAGTTCAATTACCTTTCCCTTATCCAACACTATGCCTCCATAGTTTGGAGAGCATCACACCTTGCTCGCACTAGGTGTTTGCTACAAGCAGAGAGTAAGATAAACATATAAGTTAATATATAATTTCATTATTGACAATTCAAATGACAAGCAAATATACAGTAAAAAAATGTAAATGAGTGAGTGAGAAAATACATACTGTGTGCGTGTCGAGGCCAAATGAAATGGCCCTAAGGGTGCTATCAGTCACCTGTGTGAGCTCCTCCTCAGACATTAACTATTAAATAGATCATGTAAATAAATATTAGTACTTGATACTATCTCTTATTAATATTCATTTTTAAAAAAATGCAAGTTATAAATTTACACCTTAAATGTTACCTGTGTAATTACTCCAATGTCCACCTCTCTAGCAGGATAGGACTTTGTAGGGTGTGCTCCACTCCCCTGCATGTGATCTGCTATAATCTCCACATCCTGGATGTCCTAATCAGAAGTGTCTAATGGATGCTCAAGGGGTTGTACAATAGGACCCAAACATATTTGTTGGCATGTATTGCAAATATGTGGCACACAAATATGTGGACCTAAGGAGGATGATGCAACAACACTAGATCCATCGCCAAGATCACAAGATAGTGGCTGAGCTATTGAAGAAGCATGGGAAACCAAAAGACCACTCAAAGAGTGAATGGCCTGGATAGTTTGTGTGGTTGCATCCTTCGTAATATCTAGATGTTGTATTGGAGGTGGTGGAGGAAGGGGAGGATGGGGAACATGTGAGTTCCTAACTATTCTAGCCACCCCTTGCCTATCCTGAGGCATACCTCTACCAATGCCCTGGAAGGGTTTAATGTCAAAGTAATTGACATGATGCCCTAACAAAAACTCAACATATAATTTTTTAATAAAGTAAAAAGGTACATCAAGATTATTGTTGGGTGGTTTATCAAAAACCATACACCAATGATCCCAAAATTTATCTACTATGCCCCTATGCGTACACCATTTTATATAAAATTTTCGCTTGTTAACATTAATTGGTAAACCAGTGTTGGGGTTAATAAATAAAGAGGATATTTGGACTTTTGATATTTGGAGATCTTTCAAATCATCATAAGAAATTCCATGTGCATAATATTGCCTCATGGTTTCTCGCCACGAATGAAATGCATTATGTTGGGTAGAGAGGGTTTGTACATTTGTAATTATTCTTGTGAATGTGGTTGACATATGGGATAATCGAGGGATTTTCCTATAAACATCACAAATGCCCCTCAATTGCTCCAATTTTTCATGAATTAACTCATCAATTGATGGCTACGGAGGTGGTGGAGCATTTGGCATTTCGGCATTTTGATTCTCAGTTGGTGGATTTTCATTTTCAACTGGTGGAATTTGTGCATTTTCATTCTCAGTAGCCATAATGCCTGATTAATGTTAAAAAATAATTAATCTAAAATTAGATAGTATAAATGAAACGCTATTTTTAAATCAAAATCGATTAAAAACATTCATTTTTTATCAAAATCTATTTTGAACTCAATTGTTTCATAAAAATTCAATCAAAAACCCTATTTTGAAAAAAAATCCACAAAAAAATCATTTTTTTTTTTTTATCAAAATCCATTCTCAATTCAATTTTTTCATAAAAATTCAATCAAAAACCTATTGTGAAAAAAAATCCACAAAAAACATTCATTTTTTATCAAAATCTATTCTAAACTCAATTTTTTCACAAAAAATCAATCAAAAACCCTATTTTAAAAAAAAATCAACAAAAAACCATATGAAATTATTCAAATCTAAATCAAAATTGAATAAAATCAAATAAAAATAAAAAAACTTACCTTTCCAAATCGAATTTAGCCTATATCAGATATTCGTTATGTGAAGAATGGATGCACTGTGCGCTCACGGGTTCTTCTCAACCGAATGACTTCAAAAAAGCGACAAAAG
The DNA here is from genome assembly GCA_007258455.2 of Sequoia sempervirens. Lineage (NCBI taxonomy): Eukaryota > Viridiplantae > Streptophyta > Pinopsida > Cupressales > Cupressaceae > Sequoia > Sequoia sempervirens. The sequence goes on along the minus strand of VDFB02168118.1, from coordinate 140,933,429 downwards.
TTTTTAATATATGCTTTTTACAAATCGGATATCCAATTTGTAAAAGTAGGTTTGGTGTTTGGTATGGTGACACCCAAGCCTACAAAAAGTCAACATGTTCTTTTTGCATTTTTTCGGTCGATGAAAGACGTGTTTTTTTTCCTCATTGCCACTTTTTGGCCCACCATTAACCTGCACATACCCTTACATTTAATTTACTTTACCTTATTTTATTTCTATTATTCTTGATTACTTTCTTGCATCTTAGAGTTCTTAGCAGTCAGCCCGTAGAAGTAGTTACATTGTGCTCTTTATGAAATTCTTAGTTTTTAGTCGATACGGGACGACAACATGCCTCTGGGACTTCAGCGCACCATGTTGTAGTCCGAACTTTACGCTTTTGTCCTTTGGTTGAAAACTTGTCAGTTTACAATCTAGAAAACCTTTGTGACCTACTCATTCTTATTCTAAAACTCTCACTTTTTTCTTTGAGGTAGTTTAGTGTAATTCATTCTTTGGGAATCTCTTGAGAACAAAGAGACTCGTGAGCAACAATTCCCCCTTCTCTACAACAACTCTACCCATTTTTGTTAACAACCCACACATATATTGTATGTATATGTTCCATGGTTGAAAGTGTCATATCGCGTGTGTTATAGCAAGAAGTCTTCATGCAGTTTCCCATAATTAACTCCATTGACTTATTTAAACCCTTCTTTTTGACAAATTTTTGGTAGTTCTATTGGGAATTTTAGTACATGCTTTCATAGTACTGACTATCTCCTTACTCTCAAAATAATAAACTTCATAAAAAAATGTGCAAGTTGGTAGATTGTGGACCAAATTCTACCAAACATAATCAATTAGTACATAAGAATTCATGTTCATGTGAATTTGGATGAATTATGGTATGGCTGAGAAAAAGTTAAAGATGATATGTAATTAAATGCATGCTTTATTTGATGGACTTTGCTTGGAAGGAAGCATACAAGGAAGATAATGCACAATTTGATAAACTTTTTTTGGTTATTACATCCAACCTAAAATTGCTTACAAGAAACTTGTAAGACTAGAAAGAGAGAATATAGTATATGCACTACAAAGGATGAACTTTAAGGGACATTACAAAATAATTTTTCATATGACTAAAAGTTGTGGCATTTAGGCTGTTAACTTCTTATAACCCAACTACAGATTAATTGCACAATAAATTCACAGAATAGAATAAAGACAATTTATCTATCTAATTTAAAACAATTAATACATTGGGTTATCTAACAACTAATAACAACAGAAGCAAAAATTAAAAAAATCCAATCACAGTTACACAATAACACAAAATTACCTAGGAAACCCCAATGTGGGGAAAAATCTGCAAATGTTGGATCTTCTATTCATCCTAACAACAAAATTTCCTTTCGAAAATACAATACAAATTTGCTACAACAATCTTATATATAAAGCCTCAACTATTTTAAATCATGCAAGAAAAGATACTCTCCTTACATTACTCAACTTTAAATCACATATAAAATTGTTCTCGATCTTATCTCAACTTCCCAAACCCAAAACATTCTATTAATGCAATAAAAATTATGATGCTACTAAAAATACAACTCAAATTGCTTTAAAGCATATCCAACTCGAGTTTCTTTAAAAAAACTCCACACTCCACCTTTCGAGCTACTAAAAATCAACACTCCCTCTTAGTGATGAAGGTGTTCTGCACAACACCCAACTTATACTTGAAGAATTCAAACTTACTCTTCATCAAGGCCTTGGTAAGGATATTTGCTATCTGTTCATCTATAGGAATGTATTGGGGTTTCATTGTCCCCTTCTCCACACAATCTTTGATGAAGTGGTACTTGACCTCATTGTGCTCTGACTTGTCATGAAACATAAGATTCTCAGAGAGTTTGATACAACTTTGATTATCACAATAAATGGTTGTAGGACCTAGCTCCTTATCAAAGAGCCCAACTAGAAGTTTTTGAAGCCAAATAGCCTCACATGTAGGGGTGAAGCCACAATAGTGGTTTAGAATTGAAGTGAGGAAGGAAAACTCATAGAAAATGAATGCATGGAAAAAATATTGATTTTAGGGGCTTGTACGAACATACTAGTTCGACCGAACCCGTTAGGGGTTCGCTAGAACCTGGGTTCGAGTGAACCCTTTGAATGCTTTCCTGCCAAAAATGCCAACAAAAACCCTTATAAAAGTGGGGTTTGAATGAACCATGGTTTGAATGAACCCTGGTAAACCCCTAGGGGTTCATTCGAACCCCCTTTATTCCTCATCCCTCCTCTGAGACACAAAAAAACCTAAATTTTGGCACTTCAGAGCTTGGGTTGATGATGAAAATGGAGGAATCTTCACAAACCCAATTTGAATCAGGTAGTCCTTGGAACAAGCTATCCAACGAATATAATCTTAATATGTTTTGGTTTTATTATGTATTTATTTTTTTAGTTTTATTAAACATAGGTTTTTCATCGAAAATGAAGGTCTATGTTCGCACATGTGGAAAAATAGAATATTATCAATTTTTTTTTTTGAAAATATATGAGTGCACCGATATTGAAGTCCTTGATCCAAAAAAAAAATTTCGATATATACAAAAAAATTTATGTGTTATACAATGCTATGTCTGAATTGTAATTGGTTTGACTTCAAAACTTGATTAAAGAAAAAATATTCAATAAAAAATTGTCTAAGCAAGCGGAAGCACTAGATATCGAGTTACGAATCTAAATTCGAAAGAATTAGAATTTTATCCTTTATGGAAAAAAAATTATGCGTTATACGGTTTGAGTCACTTTTTAAAAATGTTGTTTTTTGAAAAAAACCAGTTTTCATGGGAGATGGAAAAAGAAGTGTAAATTGATTCCAAAAATTTTGAAAAAAATATTTTTAGAATCTACAGAAAAAATGTGATGATACTCTAGTATGCATTATCTTCAAATTCTTCATGGTTTAGCCGTTGTAGCTGCCCAAATGTGAAGATTTAGTTAAAAATAATAATTTCAGTGTCTAGTTTGGCCAAAAATTGTAAACCACTATTGTGGGATCACCCGTAGCCATACTAGCTGCTATATACTCAGCCTCCTTAGAACTCAAAGCAACTGAATTGTGTTGCCTATTGTACCAAGAGACTGCTCTTGATCCCAAACTGAAATTGCACCTTGAAGTTCTCTTCCGGTCAACTATATTGCCTACCCAATCTACATCGATAAACCCCTCGAGCTTCACTCCATCTTGTTGAACATACTTCAACCCATAATCAATTATTCCTCGAAGATACCTCAAAACATGCTTTGAAGCTATCTAGTGCACACATTTAGGTTCCACCATAAACTGACTAAGAGAGTTCACTACAAAACAAATGTCTGGTTTGGTGTTGACCATATACAAAAGAGATCCTATCAACTATTTGTATAAAGTCAAGTCCACTGCCTCTAATATGGAAGCATCAATCTTCTTCTAGTTGGTTACAAGTGGCATGGACATGGGCTTACAGTTCTCCATCCTAAATCACTTCAAGATATCGAGTACAAGTACTTCCCTTCTCCAAGAAATATTTCTCCCTCTTTCTACCACAACTCTAATCCCATAAAGTAGTGCATCAACCCCAAGTCCTTCATCTCAAACTCTCCTACAAGATCTTGCTTATAGTGTGCAATGAGCTCCTTTGACCTTGTGGGGAACAAGTCATCAACACACAACACCAATATGAGAAGTTCGTCCTTCACCTGAACATAGTATAGGTTTGGTTCTGCATCACTCTTAATGAAGTCCACACTTTGTAAGTAACTATCAATACATGAATACCATGCCTTGGGAGCCTGCTTGAGCCCATACAATGCTCTTCCCAACTTGAATACGTGAGAATCCCTCCCATGTGCTTTAAATCCTTTTGGTTGTTCTATGTAAATCTCTTCCGCAATCACTTTATTGAGGAAGGCCATCTTTACATCCATTTGGTGAAGTCTCCAACCCATTTGCTGCTACATAAATGATAGCTCTTATGGATGAGTACCTAGCTATTGGAGTGAAAGTCTTGTCATAATCGATCCCTTCCTTCTAAAAAAACCCCTTAGCCACAAACCAAGCTTTGAAATTTTCCACACTACCATCTGCAACATGCTTAATCTTAAAAAACCATCTCGATCCCACCACATAATTACCTTCTGGTCGTGGTACTACTTCCCACACGCTATTCTTCATGATGGAAGAATACTTTTCCACCATAGCATCCCTCCATACTTGGTGTTGGGATGCCTCTTGAAAGTTGGAAGGCTCTACTTCAATTAATTCACTCATAAGTGCCACATACTCAGAATAATGTCTAGGATCCTTTCTCTATTTGAATGAATCCTGTGGATCCCCAATAGATTCCTAGGCCTCTCTTAGTTCTTGCTCAGCTGCTCTATTTCTTCTCTTCTTGGTAATAGGAATCTAGGGCTGAGGAATTATTTGTTCCTCCTAATTAGTTTGCTCGGCCTGCTTTCTCTATTCTCTTGCTTGCGTGACTGAAGTTTGAGGAATTTGTGCTGCCTCAACTATGGGTGGTTTCTCCTCCTCATTCATCAAGTTGTTATACTTTTGAAGAGCCATCTCTTCCTCAAACTTCATATCTTTGTGAACAATAGTTTTCCCAAGGCCAGGAATGTAAACCTAATAGGCTTTAAAAGTTTTGCTATACCCAACAATGATACCCTTCTCTACAATAGGTTCCAATTTGGTGAACTCTTCTCCTTCTCCATAGGAATGTGACAATACATGAGGCATCGAAAGATGTGAATGCACTTGAAATCTAGTTTCTTACCAATGAACGCCTCTTTTGGAGTCAATTTTCCCAACACTTTATGCGGGCTCCTATTTTGCAAATATAGAGCTCTATTGCAAGCTTCTACCCATAAGAACCAAGGAAAATCCTAGTCATGAAGCATGGCCTTGGCTGCTCTAACTATAGCCCTATTTTTTTGTTCAACAACCCCATTTTTCTAAGGGTTGTATGGAACTATCAAATCTTTCTTGATACCTTCCTGAGCGCAAAAATATTTGAAGGAATTTGAGGTATACTCGCCTCCATTATCAAACCTTAGTATCTTGATCTTCCTCCCAGTTTGGTTCTTTGTGAGAGCCTTAAAGTCTTTGAACCTACTAAAGCCATCATATTTATTCTTTAGAAAATATATCCATGTCTTCCTGGAGAAGCCATCAATGAAAGTAACAAAATACTCATACCCATTCAAGGATACTCATACCCATTCAAGGATATTGGTGTCATGGGCCCACACACATTTGAGTGTACAAGATCCAAAATCCCTTTGGATCTAGTGTCACTGCTTGGAAAACTAGTCTTGGCATATTTCCCAAGTGCACAACCTTTGCACACCTCATGCTTTTATGTACTCGTGTCAGGAAGGCCCGTCACTATTTAATTGAGAATATTAAGTGCTATGTGGTGAAGGTGAGCCATCCTCTTGTGCTACAATTCTCCTTGTCCTCTACTATTACTAACCAATGCATGTTCTAGCTCATACTATAACCGAAACAAGCTACCATGCCTGAATGCAATCACTTTTGCAACCTTGGAATCCTTAGGATGAGTATAGACTTTTCCCCTTTCAAAGGTCATGATGTAACCCTTGTCTTCCAAAGTAGAAACAAAGATTAAATGATTTTTCATGCCAAGGACATACAACACGTCCTCCACTAACAAAATTTTTCCAAACTCCCTTTGAAACTTGATCATGCCAACACTAGTTTCATGGTACTTTGCATTATCTCCCAATTCAATATAGAAATCCAACTTCTTCTCCTCCAACTTGGCAAAAAATTATTTGACTCCCATCATGTGGCAAGAATCCCCACTATCAGTATACCATACTCTGTTGGCAGTTGAACTCAAGAGATAGACAATGAGAGAAAACTCATTGTCAAATCATGATGCAAACTTGTCCACCTTTGTTGTAGCAGCAACTTGCTTCTTTTGCTTGTCCTTATTTTTGTTATTTGGACACTGATTCACATAGTGACCCAACTGATGGTAGAATTTTTTTTTTATCTTGCTTAGATCTTTCTTCTTCCCACTCTTGGAAGAAGAACCTTTCATTTTCTCTTTATTGGACTTCTTCTTACCCTTGCTTGTAAGAGCAATATTTTCTTTGTCTTGACCCTTCTTTGTTTGATCTCCTCGATGAGTGCCTTCATGGATCTCCTCCTAAACAAAATCATCCCAAATCCTTTCTTAGTCAAGTAGGCGATCTCTACTGACAACACACTTGACAAAAACTTCCCAGTGCTTCGAGAAACCATTCAAGGCTTTATGCACGAAATCATCTTCAACAATCATCTCTCTAGCAACAACTAGCTCATCCCTGGCCTGTGTCAACCTGGACAAGTAAGAGGTCATGCTCTCGCCTTTGGACATCTTTGTGTTATGCAATTTTTTTTTGAGCACCATATTACGACTCTGATAGTCACTTTGATAAAGTTTTGTGAGTGTATCACACATCTCCTTGGTGATGTCTTTCCTTGATAGATGAGGAATTAGATGATCTCTTACCCCATGAAGAATAATCCTCTGAGCCTTGGCCTCCTTAACTTCATGCGAATCTAGGGAAATAGGATCATTTATTGGTGGTGTCACCTCTATACTAGCATAGATCCAAAACTTGTTCTCCTTGAGAAAAAATGCAATTTGAACCTCCCACTATAAGAAGTTAGATGCACCCTCAAGCCTATCTTCATATCGAACACTGGTTCTCATAGTCATAGAAGAAACTAGAGATGAAATTTTGATTTTTTTTTCAAAATATGCATCACAAATCTTGGCTTTGTATTTAGAGTTTAGAGCTCTGATACCATGCTAATTTTTTATAACCTAGCTACAAATTAATTGCATAATAAATTCATAGAATATAATCAAAACAATTTATCTATTTGATTTAAAACAATTAATACATTGGGCTATTTAACAGCTAATAAGAGTGGAAGAAAAAATAAGAAAAAGCCAATCAGAGATAAAAAAATAACACAAAATTACCTAGGAAACCTTGGTGTGGGGAAAAACCTACAAATGATGGATCTTCTATTCAGCCTAACAACAAACTTTCCTTTTGAAAATACAATACAAATTTTCTACAACAATATTACATATATAGCCTCAGTTGTTTTAAATCAACAAGCAAGAAAAAAAAATTCCTTACATTACCTAGCTTTAAATCACTCTCAATCTTATCTCAACCTCACAAACCTGAAACATTCTAGTAATAAAATAAAAAAATTGTTGTTGTTGAAAATCCAACTCGAATTGCTTTAAAGCATATCCAACTCGAGTTGCGTTAAAGTGCTTTAAAGCATATCCAACTCAAGTTACTTTAAAACAACTCCACACTCCACCTTTCGAGCTACTGAAAAATCAACACAATTAAGATCAACATAGGAAGTTATTTATGTAGATTATTCCAGAACATTACCATCAAAAACATTGAAGGTGAAGAAGTGGGGGAAAAGATTTGAAGCCTTTCCCATACATATTTCAAGTGGAATATAGATGAAAATTTGATGTGGGAAATATTACTTGGGTGAAGCTACAATAGTGGTCTACGATTTGATGGAGGAAGGAAACCTGAGAAAAAATGACCCCATGGCAAAAAAATTGGTTTTAGGGGTTCAAATGAACCTACAAGTTCGATTGAACCAAAAAGGGGTTCGATCGAACTAGGGTTCGAGCGAACCTATTAATTACTGGCCCACATTTCCTGCCCAAAAAAAAAAGGAAAATGGATATTAAAGGGGTTTGAATGAACCTTGGTTTGCTCGAACACTAGAACCCGCTAGTTTTAGAGAACCCCCCTTTTCCCTGATTTTTGACCTTGTTCACAAAAAAAACCTCAATTTTTGCACTTCAAAGCTCGGGTTGAGGATGAAAATGGAGGAATCTTCACAAACTCAACTTGAATCAGGTAGTCCTTAGAACGAGCTATCCAACGAATATAATTTTAATATGTTTTGGTTTTATTATGTTTTTTTTTTTTAGTTTTATTATCTCTATTCTGCACATATGGACAAATAGTAGATTATCGAAAAAAATTTGAAAAATATGAGTGCACCAAATATTGAAGTCCTTCATCCAATAAAAATAAAGTGAATTTCAATATATACAAAAAAAGTTACGCGTTATACGATCACACTATGTTTGAATTGTAATGTGTTTGACTTTGAAACTTGATTAAAGAAAAAATATTCAATAAAAAACTATCTAACCAAGTGGAATCACTAGATATTAGAGTTATAAATCTAAATTCAAAAGAATTAGAATTTTATCCTTCATGGAAAAAATTTTGTGTTATATGGTGTGCGCCATTTTAAAAAAAATGTTGTTTTCTGAAAAAGACCAGTTTATGTGGGAGATGGAAAAAGAAGTGTAATCTGATTCCAAAATTTTTGAAAAAAATATTTTTAGAATCTACAGACAAAATGTGACGAGACTCTTGTTTGCATCATCTTTAAATTCCTCACAATTTACTCGCTATAGGTGCCTAAATGTGAAGATTTAGTTAAAAATAATAATTTTAGTGTCCAGTTTGGCCAAAAATTGTAAACCACTATTGTGGGATCACCCACTCATAGTGTTAAAAAATAAAATTGGACATAAATCAGGTAATAGTAAATAGCCTCTAAGATGTTTCTAATATAAGATAGACAGACATTTTGTGTAAGTTATCATTAATTAGTATTGTGGAGATAATTTTTCGTGTGGTAAATCCATTTTTGAATAGATTTTGGATTAGAGAATAGAAAAGAGAACCAACATTTACCAATGCACGAGTAAGCAGTTGATGAGGGGCTCAAAAATACTTTCAAATAGTCATTTTATGGTTTAAAAGACTTGTTTATATTATTAATTAACATGACTGGCGGTAGACTATATGCTAATATATTTACTTGTTTTACTTTATGTTTAGCTAATTTGGTAAATATATTAGAGGTAATGCTTTATATTAAATGCATTGCTTTTGTGATGATATTGATGAGTTAATTATGCAATTTTAATCTTTTACTATCATAATTGGTATCCTATTCTTAATGATCTTATTCAGGGTATTTAAGATTGATGATTGACAACTTAGTTCAAAGATAAAGTTAAAATCCATGTTTAACCACATGAAGACAATCATGCCATTGATCACCCCAACTAGATGATGAATCACTGAAGTTTCAAATCAACTCCTTTTAGTCAATTTAGGAACTTCTCATCCTAATGTTGATTTGACATTTTCCCTCTGTCTATTTTCAGTTATGTTTTAGTTTTGTTTTAGTCTTTAGTTTAGATGCCTTGTATCTTGGAAATTAATGCCATGTTTTGAATTCAATACTGATATAGTTATAAATATCCATCTTTAGGTTTTAGAAAGGAGTTAGATAATTTTTTACTAGAATCTTGTAATGGCTGCACTACTTTGTTCTACGTCCCTATTTTGATCAATTTGAATGAAAATAAGAAGTTAACTCGAATAAATGTGTTTGAGGTCTCATCAGAGGAAGAGTAGGGCCTACTCAACCAAACGAATTGACCTTGTGTTGTATTTTTCTAATTTTATTTTATTTCTATTCATTGGATATTAAATTTGGAATGTTAATTATGTTTGAATCATTTTTAGTAATTGTGTTTAATCGCTTTTAAAATTAAGTTCATCATGGTTAGAATGGTTTATTAGATTCATTATAAAGCTTATTGAGTTAATCAAGATTTAGATGTTGTTTGTAGGAATTAAGTTTGGTAATTATTTGTTGAGTTTAAAAGAAGCAATGATGGAAACTTATGGAAAGATGGAACTAAGACTTGTTTGGAATCTATTCATGGAAATTAGTATTTATGTTTTCTAGATTAATCATTATTTCCTTGTAATTTATTTTTGTTCTTTAAAAAAACATTTATTTTTCAATAAATCTTAAGATAGATTTCTTTTGAAGTAAATTAGAATTAAATTTGGATTTCAAATTCTAGATTAAGAATTAAGGCATATGTTAGTCTTTTCGATGAATCAGTCTCAATCAAGTCAAGTGAAGTCAGAAGTAAGTCAAAATAACTTTAAATTAGGATATAAGATATAATTAATCCTTAGGAATTATTAGTCACTGAAGTTCAACTCCTGAGAGCTCTTGAAAGCTCTTGATGGAGCCAAACAGAAACCAGAAGTCACTATTTATAGTGCAAAAGCCCCCAAAAATCTGTGACAAACATCCTTATCGCATATAGCTTTGAGACACACTTGGTTCGATAATTAATTGACTAAATGATGCAAGTTGTGACATCAATGACCTTTCCCGTCAGCAGTGAGTTAAAGTTAGTTAATAAATCAAGATGTACTTAGTTATGATGAAGACAATGTCTCATGATAAGACATTTCCTGAAATAAAATTCCTATGGAGCTACCACTTAGAAACTCTTATATTTTATATTTGTAAATTCATAGTATATGTTACTATGTTTGTGTTTCAAGAAACAAAGACAAAGTGGAGACCTAACTTCAAAGGCTTTAATGTGTAAGATTCTACGAGGTTTATATGCTTATTAGCTATAGAACAAGGGGCTTCTTTGTTGCCGCTGGACTTCACTTTGGTACCACATTTATTTTACAATCAGTGTACTTTAAGGCTGAAATTTTGTTAGGAAGATTTGACCTAGAATATTCTTTATCAAAGATGACAAATAAGATGCTTGATTGTCTGAAATTTATAGTTTTGTTCTTTAATTGAATACCTGTTTTATTAAATTTTATATGTACAATATGCCATGTAGTTGGTTATAAATGTTATATAGTAGATCACAGCTTTAAATTCATGTGTAGAGGTACTATCCATTTTGGTAGATTTTTTATTTTTTTTTAATTTTTATTAGAACACATTTGAGTTGACAAGGGATGAGGGTTTCTCTCTTTATATGATATAGATCTGCATGTAACATAAGTAGATAAATTTATCCTTAATTATGCATTCAAAAAACATGTATGATTAGTTTTACTTTATAAAATATTACTTATATGAAGTACCTCTCTTATATTTATTATTATATATTAAATATTATTAAAAAAAGAATTATTGTAATATATTTTTAATATATATTATTATTTAAATTAATTTATAAGAACATAACAATTTAATTGATTTAGAGAGGTATTATATCATCAACTAAAGTTCAAATTAAATTTTTAAACTAAACTTGTTATTTAAATTAAATATATATATTTATTATTATATTCAATATTTTAATTTAACATAATATAATGTATTAAATATATTATATAATAAAATTATATATTTATATTAACTTATGTTATATATTTAAAATTTATATATTTGTTATTTAGGTTATAAATAAAATTTATATTTGATTATATATTCTAGATATATAATATATAAAAGGGAAGACAAATATAAACACAAAATATAGAGATTAAGAAAAAGAGGAGGATAAAGAAAGAAAAAGGAAAATAGAGAACATGAGAGACAGGGGATGGGAGACAAATATAGTGAAACAAGGAGAGAGAAAGAGAGGTGGAGAGAGAATGAAAGAGAGAAAGATAAGAGAGAGATAAGATAGAGGAGAGGAGAGAGGAAATAATCCTCTCTCCCTCCCTCACTCTATATCCCCCTCACTCTATCTCTCCCCATCTCTCTCTCTCCCACTTCCTCCCTATCTTTGCTATCTATCTCTCTACCTCTATTTCTCTCCCTTTCTCTTCTCATTTATCTCTATCTCTCTCTCTTTCTCTTCCTATACATACAAAATACATTATCACTAGTGCTAGCAATAAAATATAAGATTATGCATACACATGATTGATAATGGTATCTATTAGTTTCTTGTATTTTTCATGAGCATTCTATGAGTCAAGGACTACACCAAAAACTATTATAACTTGGACTGTCTCCACTGACTTGCTAGGAAGACTTATTGGACAATGTGATTTCTATCCTTTGTCTCACTCACAACTTGTAAGGAGTATCCAAGAACTTGTTGCATCAGTCGATCAAGTTAGTGGTTTCTATTTCCTTTCATTTTTATGTTTTTCATTGATAATAGTAGGTTGGGTTTGTTGTTTTTGTATCAATATTTAACGGTCTTGCAATTTTGATATAGAAAAGCTCACAAAAGTAGGTGGTACATCAAGTGTTTCCCAAAATCATTGTGTATAGTTTAGTTAACCCTTCATTGGCCCCTTCACTTGCCATGGTATGCCATTGCCAACTAATTATCGGATTTTGTTACCATCATAGAGATAGGAAGATAGAGGGGGGAGATGAAGATAGAGGTAGAGATGAAGATAGAGGGAAAGAAATAGATAGAGGGAGAGATAGAGATAGAGATATAAGGATAGAGGAAGTAGGAGAAAGAGAGATAGAGAGATATAGATATAAGGAGATATAAAGAGAGGGGGAGAGAGAAACAAAGACAGAGACAAATAGAGAGAAGTAGAGATACAAATAGATATGGAGAAAGGGGGAGAGAAATAGGAGATAGAGAAAGAAAGAGATATGGGAAGAGAAGGAGAGAGGTAGAGATAAAGAGATAGATAGGAGGAATAGGGAGGGAGTGAGAGACGGAGAGATGGGGATATATAGAGATGGAGAGAGAGAGAAAGAGAGAGAGAGAGAGAGATATGTAGAGGGACAAAGAGACAAAAGAGAGGGAGCGAGAGAATAAGAGGTGGGAGAGGGAGAGACAACCTTCCTCTCTATCTATTTGCATATACCTGTCTCCCTCTCTATCTCTCTCTAACTCATACACATGTACACTCCCTATCTCTCCCTCCTTATCTTTATCTCTATTTTTTCCTCTCTCTCCCTCTCTCTATACCTCTCTCTATTACTTGTCTATGTCACCATATCTCTCTATATCTCTATCTCTCCCCTATCTCTCTCCCTCTCTCCCCCCCTCTTCTATCTATGCCTCCTCTACCTATCTCTCTCCCTCTCCTTCCCCTTCTCCATATCCATCTCCATATTCCTCTCTATCTCTCTCATTACCTCTCTAATCTCTCAATCTCTTCATTTTTCTATTCATATCTCTCCCACACTCCCTATTACAAACATGACATGAGCCTATTCGTTATGGATCCTAATTATCTTCCTGATTCAAAGGTTTTATTTCAATCATGTTTGGATCCCTATAAGTGGATGCATAGTTGATTTGAAGCTATCACTTCTCCATTGAGACCTTTGTTGCACAAAAAAAACATTTTCTAAATGACTTGCCAATTGGCCTCATATATTGCACAAATGTATGCAAAAAATAGACCACCATTTTCCCTAAATAACCTTCACACCTCTTCGGCATACCCATTGCACACCAAGATGTGATTGCTAGTTAAAAATAAAATGTTATGGTAATGACTTTCTAGAAGAAGAATTGAAAATAGTCTTAAATTAAGTGCAAATAAAAAGGCGTGGGAATCAAGTGCAACATGGAGAAGAAAATGTCATATTTGTCATTATTACACATATAACTCATGCTGCAATAGGGCCAAGAAGAAGTGAGGTCATTTTTAGATATGACTTTTTCTTTAGACCTTGTCGCCTTGTATTCTATTTTTCCTCTCTTTGAGAGAAAGCCGCCACAATCTGGGTTTTCAACATTTTTGGTCTTAATACGTTTCTGATGATACCCCATTGAAAGTTCTTATAAATTTGGGTTCATAAGTTTTTAGCATACAGCTGTGGCCATTATTGGAAGCATTTAAGAAAATGGAGAAGTTGCAGAATTGCCCTTTTCATCAAGGTAAAATTGCCCACCAGCAAGTTATAAATGAAGACGGCCTCCTGTTTCCGATGGTTCTGTTGCCCCAAGATGACTGTAACACCTTACAATCCTTTCTCCACACCATTGAAAGCAACAGAGAGTGGATCAACAATCAACTTAAGGAGGTGGGAGCGTTGCTTTTCAGAGGATTTCCGCTGAAAACTGCATCAGATTTCAACACGGTTATGGAGGCATTTGGTTGGGAAGAAAAGGCATATTTGGGAGCAGCTTCAAGAACAAGGGTTGAGGGAAGAGTCTTTACTGCAAATGAAGCTCCTCTCCAAAAACCCATCAAATTCCACCATGAGATGGCCTTGGTATGTTCTACCCCTAATAAAAACATCCATCTTCAGTATATATTTGTTTTTTTTTGCAATATCTTCATGAAATATCTTTTTAGTGAATCAACTGAGTAGTTTGATTATAGAATCAGATCTATATACCCATCGTACTCCATCAGAAGTTAATCTTAAAGTCGTGACAGTCATAGTGAATTGTGCAGAAGTGATCTGTTGTTTTAGACCGTCAGTTGTGAAGAAGTGTTCTGTTTTTTTGACCATCAGTTGAATTGGGTTTTAACATCGTTTTCTTCTGGTTACAATTTCCACATATTCTCAAAGTTTTTTCCTTTTTCGGTAGGAGATATCCCCAAGGGGTCCCCCCATCTGTTTTCTTTAGACTGTTGAAGAAATGTTCTGTTTTTTAGATCATCAGTTAAATTGGGTTTTAACATTATTTTTTTTGGTTATAATTTCCACTTTAGCTTAGAGTCAAGGTTTAAGGGGTATCCATTCTGCCAAAATTCGTCGGCATCCTTTTTTAGGCATCGAAGCCTTTGCACTCAGCAAGACTTGATCTCTAGTTTGCTCATTTAAAACCTTTCAACTTCACAAATGGACCAAGGGCCCATTGACATCAAAGTATTTTTCATTTCTTATATTTGTTTATATATTAAATAAAGCAGCAATCAATTTTTTTAAAAAAAATTAGATTTTACAATTTTAATAAAATTAAAAATAGCATTCTTTGTGTATTATTTTTTTTTAATTACATATTTTTCTTTTTGTTGAGGTAGTTTGAGGACTTTCCAACGAAATTAGCTTTTTTTTGTGAGATTGCTCCACCAGATGGAGGGCAAACTGCCATTTTGTTGAGTCATAAGATTACTGAAAGAATGGAAGAGAAATACCCTGAATTTGTAAGCAAAATCGAAAAAGAAGGGTTGATTTATTCATCCATTTTTCCGGCAGAAGATGATCCTAACAATTTCTTAAGAGGTTGGCAAACCTTGTACAAAACCAAGGATAAGGAGGAAGCAGAAAGAAGGTAAGAATTAAATAAATTTTTGACATTTACCACATAATTTTTTGAGAAGATTTTATTGACAATTAATGCAATATATATCTATGAATTTGTTTTTAGGGCTATAGATTCTGGGTTAAAAATGCCAAAGTTGAGTTGGGATGGGAACAAGATGATCTTTCAGTTAGAAGCCGTTGTTTCTATTAGAAAAGTAGATGGAGATAAGAAAACTTGGTTCAATCTATTACCATTTAATGGTTCAGAGCATGCCCCTTTACTAGGAGATGGATCTATGATTCCTAAAGAGATCATTGAATCATGCCTCCAAATTGCCGAAGAGGAGGCTATTGAAGTGAAATGGGAAGTTGGTGATGTGGTTGTGTTGGACAATAGGTTTGTGATGCATGCAAGAAGGCCTTCTAAACCACCAAGAAGAATACTTGCCGCCTTCTGCAAGTAATGTTTTTTTTTTGCTTCAAATAGGCTATATTTGTGTTGCTTACGTCGTTATAGATGGAAGACCAAGAAATTTCTTATGTTTACTTTCATTGCTTTATTGACCCTATAATATTGGGTTTTTTTAGAGATGAATTAAACTTTGAACCCTATATTTTTGTCAATACAATAGATTTTGATGTGTTAAATCTTGTATGCTCTATTAATAGGATATTATTGATTAGATTGTATAAATTGTACATAATTATATAGAGTAAAATTTGGAGTGATATAGTAAAGTTGGTAGAGTTGTTTGAATATAATGGTAGTTGATAACATCTGATCTTTGAATTTTACAATTTTAAAAGAATAATGTTTGCATCTTTCACAATAAACCGCGTGTGTTTTAACAAAGATTGATACATGGATGATTTGGATTGGTCCACATGTTTGTAAGTAAAGCATAGAATTTGACAAGAGGTGACTATTTGGTAGAAGATTTAGTGTCCACATGCTATTATTAATGTAGTCGTTATAATACTATTATTGAAAAGGTTGCACAATGTTCTATTTTAAATAAAATTTCATTGTTGAGTGAACATGTTAAAATTGTTGAAACCATATATTTAATTTCCTATTTTGATAGGATTTATTTTATAATTAATAACAATATTATAAATCTTGGCTAACAAACTCTAAACTTAGTAAATGATTAACAACTGAAATGTGATATATACAATGCATGTCAACCATTTTGAATAGTACTTTTTCCATCGAATAGAACAAGATATTATTTCAAACATTAAAGGCTTACAACATTGATGATGCTCAAGAAATGGCCATATCATTATTTGTAATATATCCCTTTGCAATAGTAAAATTTCTAAAAAATAGAGTAATAGAATCTACAAAGGTTTGTTATTATCATTTAGTATAAGCTTTAAAAAATATCTTCTAATTGTTAGAATCTCTTTGAATTGGATAGTGAAATGAGATCTTTGGTTTTGACTATGGTGGACAACAATGAGTTTTTGAGGTATGCTTTCTTTTTGGCACATTGGAAAATCCGAATTTAAAAGACATCAATTATATGGGAGGGGCTTTAAGTTGAAAAAAATTAGAAGCTATCATTACCTACATAAATGGAGTATTGATGGGCAACTTGTAACAAACGTTTAATGAGCCCAACTTCATGCCTAGTTCTTAGTTCTAATGCTTAGGTTTTCTAGTCACTTCATTTGACATCTACACATGCTTCATTATTAAGTCTTCCACTCTATCCTCCAAATATCCCTTTATTCTTGTAGGGGACAAAGTATGTACACCTTGCATTTTAAACTAGATGCCTCTTACATATTTGGAGTATGATGTAGTCTCATATATTATGGGCTACTTGAAGAGGACCCAATAGTTGTGCATCCTAACTTTGTACCTCTCAAGATTATATGTGATAATTTTGAATGACACTCAATCTTCTATAATAGCTCACTTGACAAGTTCAATTCTTAAACCGAAGGTTTAGGTCCACATCAATCAAATATGATGCTACATCAATATGCTTTTACTGAGGTGTCATAAAAGATGCCCCAACAAATATTAGACCTAAAATTATAAATACAAGTCAATTTTTGTTTGTACACCTATATAACATCAAATGATTTATTGATTTTTGAATATAATTGACACATTTCATTCAATTATTAGTAATAATTGTCAACACTAACAATTTTGAAGTCACTACTAATACTACTATACTACTAAAAGTAATCTTAAAATCAACGAATGCTATCTCAAGAATTAGAATGCACTCCAATATTGAATGTTTTCCCTTATAAACTCATGATATAAATCAATCAACATAACAAACTTTACTTTAGAAAATCCTCTTACTTGTAATAAAATACAAAGTAATAATATAAGTAAATAAACAATTAATATGGAATTACACATCCGTATCAATAATTTTTTACCCTTCTTTTAGTTTAATAAACAATTAATATAGGTGGCATCAAATATCACTTAAATATTCCACGAAAACTCATCTAAAGTAGACTAGTTAAGTAGGATGATCAAATAAATGAATAAGAATTCAATGTTTTATATGGTTACAATCAATTTTTGGGTAGAGGAAAATATCATGTGGCAATCTTTAGTTTGAATAACATACCTCTCAAGATTAGAACATATTTTCTCACAACCAAAGTCGAGTCTAGGTATATTTGCTTCTACTATAGCAACTAATGTGTCATCCGCTCTATAATCTCACAAAACTTGTTGCGTGGTTGATATTTTGTAGTGATTTCTACATCTATGAATTCATAGTACAAATAGCTCATTGGGAAAAGGGTGTACTTGAAGCTTCTACAAGATTAGAGGAAAATTAGAGTGAAAATATTTAAAATATATTTTATTTTTTCTTTATTGCGATAGATTAAATTAATACTAGTATTTTTAACTTTTAAAATGTTTATATAAAAACAATGATAGATGTCATTCACAAGATGTTTATATTTGAATAGATTTGTGATTTCAATAGATACGTATATTAGTTTTATTTACTAAAGAGTTATATTATTTTAACTTCAAAATTATTTCATTTATTTAGAAGTTATTTTATTTTACTTAAGAATTATTTTCTTTATATTTACTTAAATGCTTCAATTTTGTTAGTTCTTTAATATTTTTATTGTTAAAACACTCGTACCATTACACTGTACCCTTTGTTGTCATTATAGTTAAGCCTCTCAACATAATTATAAATGTATATTATAAAGGGTATATATGAAAATACATGCAAATAGACAATGTCAACAATAATTATGGTCGGGAAGTTCAATAGAGTCATAAAATTTTCACTGTCCATAACGTTCACTTGAGGATTTCTATATTGGATTATGTGAATATCTTTTTTCATCAATATTCCGGATCACACTCCATGATCCCTTATCAGAATAAACAAACAAGAGAAGGGAATTGTCTTTTAAGAACTTTCATAGGATGACTCCCAATGGATATTCAACCAAGCAACATCTAAAGATTGTCCATTTCCATATTCAAAATTGAGCTTGTCATGCTTGTACTAATTATGTTCAGCTGGTCTTGTCCCATGACTTTTATTGATTTTGTTGTTACCCATTTGTTTTTTTATCTTCAATTGATGCAGTACATGCTCAATAAAAACATGCACTGTTAGTTTTGGGGGATTGAATTCTTATTAGAGTACTCTGCAATTCCCTGCTCAATGTCAGTTGCCTCATTTTCCGATTCGGAACAATCTACGTAGCTTTCTTTTTCTTCCAAATGAGCCAAATCAATCATAGGATATCAGTTTGCAGAATAATATCTATTTGAAATACATCTGTGCTAATTTATTTTCGCAGATGTTCTTCTATGAAAGAGTTCATTAATAAATCCACTCATCTGAATAAGATAGGATTTTTATAGATATTTAAGAAAAAAAAATTAGCATACGGAAGTTCACCCATTTGCAGTGAATAGGCTTTTCGTAGATATTCTTCTTAGGAAATATCAGCATAGTAAAATGTACCCATCTGCATTGAAGAGGCTTGTTTTGTAGATATTGTTCAACTCAAGAAAATATACCTGCATACATAAAGCCGTCCATCTGCATGGAATAGCCATTTTGTTTACAAGATATTTATCTTTTCAGGAAGATTATTGGAGCATAGAACAATGTATGGAGTGTCAAAGAAGGATGTTGATGTTGTGCAATCAACAATGACAACATATTTGCTGCACTAGAAAGTAAGAAGAAAGAAGAGTAGCAGTAAGAAAAAGGACAATAAAAAGGACAGAGTTTTGGACAAAGGCTACATTTGTATCTGTCAAATCCTGGGCTGATTGTGAGCATGATGATGATGATTACTATGCCACTGCCCTACCTGTGCCTGGGGTAAGATAAGTCCCAAGCAAAAAGTATTCTGATGAGGAGATACTTTTCACCTGTTTCAGTTTCTTTTTATATAGGAAATCGAATAATAGCTATTATTTTTCCTTCATAACCGAACTCTAACACCCACACACAATAATTAGGTCTTGGAATTGCTTATTTTTCTGCCTTTTTTTGGGGATAAATTGTAATCCACCCACCATTGGATGTTTTTCTTTTGTCTTTACCTAAGAAATTAGAATGCTTTTGTTCACCAAGCATCATTAGAAAGCACCACTGGGGAACTTCGTGCTTTTTGTTTTTAGATGTAGATCGTTCTGTTCATATTTATTTGGGAGAAGGTGAGGGTAACGTTCTATAGTTTGGAACACATTACTAGAAGTTTAAGGATCTGAACATGGATTACAAGTATATTATCTAGTACAAAACTATGTATTGTGGGCTAACTCTACAGAAATCAACATTAATTACTAGGTAGATGAGAGTAGTTTTGGGCCCGTATTCCCTCTTGAAATTCCCTTTTTCACAGCATTACCATTTTCCTGATTCTGTTCTCTCAATCTATGTAATTAGAAGGCTCCATGACAACTGTTTTTATCTGAGATTTCACAGTTGGACATCTTGATTTGGGTGAGATTTATTATAATCCATGGATGCAATATCTCTTCCTGCCCTTTTCAGTTGTCCCATCTCCCCACAAGTAATGAAGGAACCAGTGACCATCTGCATTGGAATCACCTATGACAAAAAGTGCATTGAGAGATGGTTTGAGAGGGTCATTTGTCATGCCAATCTACAGTGCAGGCTTTGGACACACTGGACCTCCCAATTCACACACTGAGGAGACTCATCCAAGCTTCGTGCTCTCCAATTCAGGGATACAGGGTACCACAACATTTCCTCAAAGAACGCAAATGAGAAACAGATAGAGCAGATGCTGCTTAACTTTAGAAATACTCCTGCCCATCAAGGAAATCTGAGAAGCCTAGCTGATCTGGCTAGGAAAAGTGAGAGGAACATGGCCTTTATAGCTGAATCAGGAGGCCCATCAGTGCTGATTTTTATGTTATGCAGAACAAAAGTTATGTGTGGGGAAAAAGGCTTAGCAATATTGGCGAGCCTCCCCATCCACGAAGGCAAGGAAGAATGTATGAGTTCCCTTGAAAGCCCAACAATCACGGATACCATATGCTGGATTTTGAGCAGATGAAGCTTGGATGCTAGGCTAGATGCAACTTGGATGCTAGGCTCGATGCAGCACAAGTACTCTATGCCCTATGGGCTTGTAACTGCAGATCTGGACTTCAAAGCTTTTTTCAGCTTAATGAACAGACCTTTCATGATTTGAATTTGCTGCACGAGATGAATGTCAATCAACCACCAAAACTGCCATATAAATACTGTTCGCTATCAGCACTGTGAGGAGAAACATAATGAAGGCAGTCGAGACACATTTAACCTGATCGAGATCCTTCCCAAGAAAATTCAAAAAAGGCCGAGAAATCTCTTTCACTGTTACAAATCCTGTGCCAAAGTGCAAAAGGCAGAGCCTCTGTCTGTCATCCATTCAGAATCTCTGTTCTTGTCCAGAAAATTTCAAGAGATTCAGAGGTGGGCACAGAGACTGCCACTGCAGCCCTACGGGATATCTTAAAGAAATACAAAAGCCCAACCAGTGGATAAGGATATGGAGGAAGCAGGGGGTATTTTAAGTTAAGCTTCATGCTGCAAATATGATGTAGAGCAAGCACTAGACAAGAAGCAAAGGAGATTCTCTGAGCTCAGAAAGGGAGATCGTAGATTGGCAGACTGTAACATAGAGCTGAGCCTATGTTGTGGGGCAACACCAATGCTTTGATTCGATCTAGCGACCAACAAACCACAATCAAGTAACAGACATAATTTTTGCACAGTTACATCCATAATCTCCTCGCACGCACAATGAACTACTTTAACCTTTGTGAAAAACAAAGTTTACAGAGAAATACTGTATTTATACCGTGCTTCTTCTCTATTTCCACCGGCCTTCTCTCTTTGGCAACAACAAAGATTGTCTCTGCAAGCAGAACTCTGCATGTTTATTTCTCTTCATTGTCGGTCGCTTCCAGAATCATATGTGATACATTAAAAATTATTTATTTATTTATATTACTGAAATAAATCAATTGGAAGAAGAGTAAATTTATTATCTATAATATATAAAAATAATAATAATATATTAACATTAGATATTTCTGATTATGGATCACTGAGTGTGATCCGAAATGTCGATTAAAAAGTATACACAGTTGAATCCAAAAGTTTGCTCTACAACATCATGGCCTGTAGAAAACTCATACCAACTATTAGATATTTTGGTCAAAGTTATTTAAGTTTTAAAGTTTTGAACTAAAAGAGGGGTAAAAATTGATTCAAAATAAAATAGAGCACTACAAAACAAGGGCATTAAACATCCCTATCTATCTCCACTAATTGATCCAATTTTTGGGGCAAATCTGGGGGTAATTGACCCCTTTCCACAATATTCCAACCTTGCAAATGATCAGAAGCCCATTTAGCCAAACAATCTGCAACCCCATTCCATTCTCGAGGAATATGACAGAAAGAAACAAAATCTAAGGAAGCACACATATTAAGAATCTGGTTTATAATAATAGCCAAATGCCAACTGCCATCCTCTAACTGTTGCCTCTTCAGCAAATTCACTACCACCTGAATGAATAGGCAGCTATCTATATTATAAATAAAGGTAAAGTTACATATTCACAAAAAAAATGGTGGGTGGTAAGAAGGCACACTCAAAGAGTCTCATGGGCAGAGCTCATAATTAAATTTGATTGGTAAATATATTGAGTTTATTTCAATTCAATAAATATTTTAAAAATATTTATATTCTATATGACACTCTTAATAAAGTTGGCTAGTTGTTGATTTATCTTCTATAATGACAATTATTGTAGAATATATGTTTTAGGTTAAATATGTTGGATGCTTTGAATGGTTAGTCCTATTTTGCAAAGAAAGTTGTCATTAATAAAATCTATCTTCTTAATTACATCAAAGGCATTCCCTTTACGAGAAGAATTGATCTAGTTCTAGTTGATATCATCTTAGTACAATGCAAGACAATTAAATGTATCCAAGCCACTAATTTTTTTATTTTTTCTATTCACAAGTTTGTTTTTTCTCATTCAATATTTTTTGGTTACTAGATATTATTGTACACTATCTTGTATAGGTTGCAATAATGGTATTCCACAATACACTATCTCATCGTTCAATATGTGATGCAATTGAGATCAAGGAACTCTATCAAATTTTCTGAACTTTATCAAATTGCCCAATCACACAACTAAATGCCTTATTGAACAATAAAAAATTGATTATAGAGCAAATGGACAATGAATTTATTGTTTAGCATCAAAAAAACTATTATAAGAGTACATTTAGATTGATATTCTTCACAATTGATCTTTCTACAATTTGCCAAAAAGATCCCAAGTGAGCACAATTCCCCCATTTTATCCCTCAGAAGACAAGAATTCGAATTGGATTTGAACTCGACTTTACAACCACCAATTCATTGCAAGAAATTGAAGCATAAATGTAGGCCAAAAGTCCACAAAGTTTAGATGACTTTATAGTTGTCACAAGTGCAAATGCAAGTGGAAAATCTACAATTGACAACTTCAATCATAAATTCCTACTCCAAGCTTAGATGGATGGTATTTATTTGTAATCCATTCAAGATGATGTCATCAAGTGTCATGTTGATGTCATAGGCAAAACTATTCATTAAACCAATTCATTACATCATTAGGTTTGGTTCACTACGAATTACCCATAATTATCGATGGCTACATAATACCCACAAACATCCAAATGCACATGAGATTTCCACAAAGGATAGATGGAGCCAAAAAGTCTCATAATTATTCAAATGCACCTAAAATCTCCACAAGGTTGGATGAATTCACCTTTCTTACAATGTGGGAAAATCTATTGGAATTGACCAAGTATTTGACCAGAACAAAGTTCCAATTCACTTGAGAAATTTCCTTAAGTCCTGCAAAGATCTAGTTCACATGTAATTCATTGTAATGTCCAATAGTAGGTTGAAACCCACAAGGCTATAACTTGCTCTTTTTCATCCAAATTTCCCCAAATTTGCTGTGACTACCCATTTGGCTCCTCTACAAGATGGCATCATCAAATTATCCAAAAAATTTCTAAAAATTCATTTTGAGAAGCTAACCATAAGTACACTACCAAAAACTAGTCAATTGAACTAAAAAAATAATATTTTTGGGTGATGCAAGATTGTTTATGGACTCAAATGCTCTTGAATCAAACATGCCAAGTAAATGAAATGCCTCAAGAGTTTTAAACTTGTGAACATTTTTCTCAAGCCCAGAATTGGGATTACATACTTATCCAAGTCTTCAACACTCATCCAAGAGGCTTATCTTTAGGTTCACCCTTCCAATGAACTATATATTATATATACTCTTTCCTTCTAGTTTTCTTTACCACTCAGAAACTAATCACCCTGTTTGTATCCTCAAACTTCTTTTTAGGCAATTTATGTATCTATTCTTGTGCATAGATTGCAAGTTTGTATCTATATTTCTTAGTGTACTTGTCTCCCCTTCATAATATTTGTACAAATATGAAACATTGAAGATAGGAGATATGCCTATCCCTACCTAAATTTCTATTTCATAAGCATTGGACAAAAAATTCTTCAAAACCTTACATGGGCCTATCTTCTTCCATTTCAATTTATTTTGTGTTCCATGTGGGA
Source organism: Sequoia sempervirens (assembly GCA_007258455.2). NCBI lineage: Eukaryota > Viridiplantae > Streptophyta > Pinopsida > Cupressales > Cupressaceae > Sequoia > Sequoia sempervirens. The sequence continues at coordinate 140,909,182 of VDFB02168118.1, read as the reverse complement.
ACCTCTCCTTTCTGAAATATTCCACAACCATATCCCCTACCTTAAAATATTGCTCTCTTGTGCATATCAACAATCTCCTTGTATTTGATGGAACTCTTCTCTAATCTTTCCTTCACTTTTATGTGCAATTCATGAATATACTCAGCAAAATCTTCTACCACAACACTCAACCTAGATTCAAATCTGCACTATCTCTTAACTCATCTACCCTCTTGGGTTATATCAGTAAACAATATAAAAATGAATTATTTTGACACTCCTATTGATTGAACTATTGTAGGAAATCTCTACCTAAGACAATATTAACTCAAGCACTTATTTGAGTTGTCTCCTACTAGACATCTAATAAAATTCCCAAACTCATATTGACAACTTCATTCTACCCATGAGTTTGGAGATAATAGGCTAAACTAAAACCCACTACTTGTCCACCTTCTTCCACAGTGTACGCCAAAAATAAACAATAAACTTTGTATCCCTATCTGAGACAATACTTTTAGGCAATCCATGCAACCTAATTACCTATGAAAAAAATCTATATGGAAAGAATAATTGCTCTTTTGACATGGTATGAAATGCACCATCTTAGAAAATTTGGCAACAACAACAAAAATTGAGTCATTACCTCTCTGTGTTTGAAGTAATTCCAAAAAAATTCTATGTTTCAATGCTCCCACAATCTCTCTAGTGTTGGTAATAGTTCATACAATCTTGTGTTATATCTCCCTAATTTTTCATGCTAGCATACTCTACATCCTTGTACTAATATTTTTACATCTACACTCATTTCTGGCCAAAAATACCCTTCAGTTAGTTGTGCTACATTTTTTTCTACTCCAAAATGTCCGCATAAATTGATCCTTGTGGTATGCACAATCTCTTTATTTTGAACCTTCCTAAATAAAATTCTCCAACCATGGAGTCTTATCCTTCTCCACTGGATTCTTACATGCTACCCATGCTTCCTTAAAATCTACATCTTTTGAATATAAATCTCACATAACATCAAATCCAACAACATTTACCTTCAACTCATTCAACAATAAACATCTTCTACTTAGTGCATCTACTACCCCATTTTGTTGTGCAATTCTATGCTTTAAAATAAATGAATAACTTTGTAGAATTTCAACCCATTTCATGTGCTTTTGATGCAACTTTCCTTGGTTGTGTATGAATTGTAGTCCTGATGATTTGTATATAACACAAACTCCTTGGGTATCAGGTAATGTCTCCATTTATTTAGTACTTGCACTATTACATAAAACTCTTTATCATATATTGATTATTTCATTTAACATTGTTCAAATTTTTGTTGAAGTAGGAAATGGGTCTCCCTTCTTGACTCATAACTTCACCAATTGCACATCCTCTTGTGTCATAATCAACTTGGAACACTTTTCTAAAATTAATGAAAGCCAATACCAGTTGTTCTATCATCTTCTTCTTCAATAACTATTTTTTTTTTATCTACTGCATTTGTCCATATGAATTCTTTTATGTTACCTTTCAACCTCTTTATGGTTGTAGCACACAATCCACTAGTTTTTTTTATGAACTTCTTGTAGAAGCTCACCAATCCATGAATTTTTTTGGCTTTAAACATATTCCTAGGTGAAGGCCAATCTATTATTGCCTTAACCTTATTTGGGTTCATTTTCAACCCTTCTTTTGACACTACAAATCCTAGGTATACTAGTTCCTTCTTCATGAAACAAAATTTATTTAAATTTACTAGTAACATATCTTCCTTCAAACTCTACATAACTTCCCTAATCTGCACTAGATACTCTTCATTTGTTTTACTAAAATTAAAAATATCATCTAAATATATAATAACATTTTTTTTAAGAACATATTTTAGTACCTCATTCATCAATCACATGAAAGTACTTGGGGCATTTGTTAACCCAAATGGCATTACCAACCAATAATATAAAATATCACTCATCTTGAACACAGTCTTTCATTCATCTCCTTTTCATATCCTTATTTGATGGTATTCACTCTTCAAGTCTATATTTGGGAAGTATTTCAGTCCACTCAAACAATCCGTCATGTCATCCATCTAAGGAAAATGAATTATGTAATTTTTTGTTATCTTTTTTATTGCTCTTGAATCTATGCACATTTTCCATTCTTCATCCTTCTTTGGTATGAGTGTTGCAAGTAGAACATTGAAACAAAGAAAAATGAAACCCTAGGTCTAATGTGTAAACCTAGAATTCAATTTTTTGTTGTGGGGATACTTTTCCATTGTTTCATTAAGATAGAGACCATCAAGGTGTTGAGATTGGATTTCAACCATGAAGGTGATCCAATCATACCTATATTTGTATCTTATTGGGACTTGGAATGGATTGGATTGATTTTCCTTGATTAACCTAATTAGACTATGTGCCTTGATATGCAAAATGTAAGATCCCGATAATTAACAGCCATAAACTTAGAATTGCAAGAAAATCTAGGAAGTGTCAAGTGATGTGTACTTGTTATAGAAAGTTGTTGTTGGTCTAAATACATGGACATAGTCGCCTAGGGGAATATGGGTCCTTGTATCCTTCTTTTTCTCTATTTTTGCAATCCTCTGATTGAGCAAATTTGATACCTATGTTTTTGCTTGCAAAGTTGTTGGATCATTATTGAATAATTTTGTAGGAAAGTTTTTGTATTGACAAGATTTAGGGCTTCAAATGCAACAATGAATGAATGATCTTTAAACATCCTTTAAGCCTCTCTAAACCTACAATTTGCACATTCACAAAGAGAAGAAATGTTGTGCCATTTAGGGGATTGTCTTTGTCAAACCTCGTGTTAGTGTTTCCAATTCCACAATGGAAATGACAATGATAAAATGGATAAATGATATGAAGGAAATGATGAATCAACAAAGTCTTGCAACTCACCACCCTTCAATGGCTTCCTTGAAGGACTAAAGTCATGCACATCACTTCAAAGTCTTGGATCTTGCTTGCTTGATTACTTGAGTTTCTTGGAGACCTACAACAAGGTTTATCCTTCACAAAAATGATAACATAAGCATAATGAAATCACACAAGATTTGACATGGTGTTAGGATCTTTAATTTCCACAATAAATCTCTGAGATGCTACTCTTGACTTTCTTAATAGTGCTCTCAATGTTCACTTATTGTTGGATAATTTCACTTAGATTTCAAATGATGCAATAACTAGGTATTTATAGGAATGTCTCTAATTTCCTCAAAATTAAATCCCAAAAGCCAAAATTTGCAATTTTTATTTTGAATGTTAAAATGCTAACACCAACATATCCAAAATTGGTCCCTAATAAAATAGGGGGAACCCATATTCCCTAGCGTGAATGGGTCCTAGCTCTATTTTCCAAGACATTAAATATCGGGAGAAAAATATCAATTGGATGCATTTATTTAAGGGTGATCCCACAATATTGGTGTGATTTGGTGAAATTCACTAGCCTAGATAATACAAGGAAAAGTGCAAAAACGAAGGAAATAACACCTAACACCTCACGATTAACATAGTTGGATTCAAAACAAAATAAAGATAACAAAAAGAAGCTGATTATACCTTGTCTTGAATCGAGCCTTTGGTTGGCCCTTGATGGTGTATTTTTTGTGCTCCCTTTGATGGAAATAATTATAAAGTGGATGCAAATGGATTCAAAATGATGAGGGTTTGATAAGGAATGCAATGAGCAAAATGGGTGGTTGAGAAGATGAATACAATGGATAGGATGAAAGCTTGAATATGCAATAATGGTGGATGAAGGTAGATGCAAGAGCTTGATAGTTAAAGTTGGTTGAATGTTTGAATCAATGAGAAGTGTTGTTGCAAGTGTGTGAATAATGCATAATGAATGAAAGAAAATCTTTCATTTTATGGAGAGAAGCCCCTAGGAAATGGACAGTTGAGATCTTGCCACCGTGGGCAAGATGAAGGGTTGAGATCTTGCCACCATGGGCAAGGTGGATAAAGACACATGAGGTGGAAGATGACATGTGACGGGAAGGTACTTGTAAGTACCTTGGAATAAGGATGATGTGCCTCTCAATGATCACATGACGAAGAGAATAATCTTAGATGAATAAAAGTGAATTTAAAATTCACATGATTCGGAGATCTGGTGGATAAGACATGGTTCTCAAAAGCAGAGGTGAGAAGTACCTTGGATAAGACAAGGTCCTTAAAAAGGTAAGTACTTACCCATATGTCACAGATGTGACAAGTTAAAGGTTCTAGAAGACTTTGGCACATGTGAGTGATCTGACAAGTCAAAGGTTTTAGAACTTGCATGGGGAAGAGAAGATTCCTTGGAGGAATAAATGTGAATTAAAAAATTCACATGGGGAAGAAAGGATTCTTAGATGAATAAAAAAGAATTAAAAATTCCTTGGGGGATGGGGAGAGTTGACCAAGATGCCGATTGGATTAGCTGACTAATGATTAGAAGACGATTAGGGGTTAATAAGGATTATAAGCCAACTTGTAAAAGTTGGAGGATGTGACACATCATAATCAAGGATTAGGGATGTGCACACTTCTAATAAAGAGATTAGGAGGCGGGTTAGGATTAAGTGAAAGTGATGTGACATGTGATGAATTAAATAAATTTCATATTTATTTAATTCATTTTATGAAAGGAGGATTAAAGAGAAGGTATTTAATTATTAACTAAATACCTTAGGGATTTGACAGAATTAAGGGTATTAATTAGATAATAGTGATATTACCTAATTAACACAATCAAGAGAATGTTTAGAAAAAAAGGGATAAATTTGGACTAATGTAAGTGTCTACAACTAGTTTACAATTTTTGGCTAAACTGGACACTGAAATATTTTTTTCTAACTAAATCTTCACTTTCAGACACCTATAGTGGCTAAACTGTGAAGAATTTGAAGATGGTGCAAACTAGTGATTTGTCACATTTTGTGTGTAGATTCTAAATATATATATTTTTAAAAAAATTGGAATTAGATTACACTTCTTTTTCCATCTCCTTAGATTACACTCACTATATAATGAATAAATTTTTCCCATGAAAAAAATTCTAATTTTTTTGAATTTAGATTTGTAAATATGATATCTAGTACTTGCAATTGGTTAGATAGTGTTTTATTGAATTTTTTTTTCTTAATCAAGTTTTGAGGTCAAACCAATTGCAATTCAAACATAGTTAGATTATACAACACAACTTTTTTTGTATTTATCAAAATTCAATTTTTTTGTTGGATTAAGGACTTCAATATCTAGTGCACTCATATTTTTAATTTTTTTTTTGCGATCTACTATTTTTCCACATGTGCAGAACAAAGAGCTTGATTTTCGGTGAAAAACCTATGTTTAATAAACTAAAAAAATAAATACATAATAAAACTAAAATATATTAAAATTATATTAATTGGATAGCTCATTCTGAGGACTACCATTATCTAGTTAGGTTTGTAAAGTCACCTCCATTTTCATCCTCAACCCGAGCTTCGAAGCACAAAATTATGGAATTTTTTTGGTGCTAGAGGGTGAGAAGGTGGGAAAAAGGGGGGTTTGGGTGAACCAGGGGGGTTCGAGTGAACCTCCAAGGGTTCACTCGAACTAGGGTTCATTTGAACCTTGGTTCGACCAAACCCCCTTTCAAAAATGGTTTTCTTTGTTTTTTTTTGGCGGGAATGGCATGACCCTGCATTTAATGGGTTTGCTCGTACTAGGGCTCTATCAAACCCTATTTTGGTTTGCTCAAACCAATGAGTTCATTCGAACCCCAAAAACATAATTTTTTTGCATGGGGTCATATTTTACAACTTTTCCTTCCTCACTTGAATTGTAAACCACATTTGTGGGTTTACCCTTAATTCTTGCATTTTTTTTGAAAATGGTACAAATGGACCTCAAAATGCACAATTTAGGAAATTAGGAACTTAATTAGGCTCAATAATTTAGGGAGAAAAAAACATATAGTGAAATTTTCAAGGGTGACAATTTACGATGATATATTTAGCCTCCACTTTAGTGATATTATGAACTTATGCTCAGACTCACTATAAAGTAGAAAATATATGTCAAGAGGGGTTTGATTTTCTAAATGTTGAAGAGAGAGGATGTCAAAGGCTCTTGGGGGAGCACACAAGCCCCTAAGATCCAAGATCCCTTGGAAAACCAACATAAGCACAAAGAAACACACATGTATGAAATGCAATAAAACACCATGCTCAAACATACAATATCAAAATAAAAGGAAAAAGGAGGGTATAGATAATCATGTGATAGAAAGTTGTGTTATAAAATGATCCACACCAAAGGCTTTTATGACTCACACAATAGTAGTTTGATATTTTCTAGGTGAATCATAAACAAGAAGGCAACACGGGCTAGTGGAGTCCGATATTCACTAGGTGAGCCCCCAAGACAAGGTAAAATGAGAAACACACTAGGTCTAGTGAAGTCTGATATTCACTAGGTGTGTACCCATGACAACGTAGCAAAATGAGAAACAAAATAGGTCTAGTGAAGTCCGCTATTAACTAGGTGTGCACCCATGTCAACCATACCAAGAGTTATACTCCCTAATGACTCTGATAAGGTGCTACAAAAATGATCAAGATGCTATTCCAACACATCACTAAGTTTAATGCCTATGAACAAAGTGAAACAAATAATGCCAATGTATGACCCCACCTTAAAGAAATTGGTAAACACCATGTTGTGAGCAATTTCTTCAAGGTAGAAAAATGATAAATGTCATACAAAAAAAGGTCATGAGAGCCTATTTAAAAAACCCTAAGCCAATAATATGTTTCCAAATAAAGTTGCTTCATGATAAGGGGTTAACCCCCAATTTTAATGCAACAAAAGAAATAGAATATAAACACATAAGGCATCCACAGATCTAGGGTCAGTATATGTCTTTGTTTTAGTAATATAATAGAGCTCAAAACTGACATCATTCCCCAAATACTCATGGAAAAATGAACAAAATGAAGGAATAACACATAAAGAGAAGACAATTTTTTTTAGGTCAACATGGAAGAGACCTAAATGTCTTGATGCCTTGCATCATCCCCAAAAGGAAAGCACAAGACAAAAATAAAAGACAAAATTTATGACATATAGAATAATGAAGATACAAATAGAAGAATGCCACAATAGGTTTGTTTCCTTTGTATCCTTGCACCAAAGAAGCAACAAGGGTCATCCAAAGAAAAATCACAAACACAAAGACACACCAAGAAGCACAATATGAGAGATCACATCACATACAAGAAAACACACCAAAAACACATTGAACAAACATAAAGGAGTACTGCACATGCGAGTCAATCTATAGAAAATTTTCTGCATCCCAATCTTTCTCATCATATAGGGAAGGAAAACAACTAGCTAAAGGGACTAAAATAAGTTCCATAATAGGAGCATCTCTAGGTTCAACACGTGGTGGGCCACTCTCATCATGAGGATCGTCATGGTTCCCCTATCTAAATTCATATTCTTTGAAAATAAAACATTAAGCTCATTATGGGCTTGTTCATAAATTTTAGCAATTTCATCTTCATCATCCAAGTTAATCACAATAGGAGGTTTTATGACAATAGCTATTGAATGTTCCTATTTCACTTCTTGTTTTAGTTTCATGTCTTGTTTTGGTGAAAGTTGTAATTCTTCTTGATTTGTTTGCATAGGTGTTTGATTATCATGCACTATTTTATTCTTTTCTTCCAATTGATGAGTAATAGCATGACACCTACATCTATGCTCTTTAGCATTTTAGATTATTCTTGCACAATTTTCAATTTGTGATGGGGTAGGAGTGGGTTTCTCAACCATTGCTCTCTTTTCTTCCCTTAAGGGAGGAAGTGAAGGGTCCAGTAGGGGTTGGGAAACCACTATCTCTTTAGGTCTATACACTTTTTTTTTTAATCTTTGAAGGCACAAAAGGAATCATTCAATCGTCTCTTTGTATTTTATACAATATTGGTGGAGGAATTGCAAAATATTTACCTTGGTTACTTGGAAGAGTCTTTGCTTCAAGCATGGGTTCATCCATAACTGGAGGAGGAGGAGGATTAATCAATGTCTTATCATTTTTCAGGAATATTGGTAATCTAGATAACTCTATTATGGGTTTATCCTTAAACTTTAGGTATTACCTAAAAAATAAATCCTCACGAGGTTTAATAGGTTCTATAGGTTGAGGCCAAAATAAACCCAATGAAAAGTTTCTACGTGAGGAGAATGGATTAAACCCACTATGATGCACTGTAAAAAATTGGTTTTCAAATGGAAACTTTATGCACTTATGAATAATTGATGAGAGGAAATTCATGGATTGTAGCTGTAAACATGCAAAATTAGCATTATGCATTCAATTAGGTCCATTCATCAAGTAAACCAAATTCACATTAATCCACTCATCAGATAATTCCACTTCATCATCTATTTAAATTAAATAAATTAACTTCATTTGATTTAAGTCTATCATTTTCTCATTTGATTAAATAAATCAATTTTAATCAAACCATAACATTTCATCTTTCATAAACCATCTTCTAATCTCATCTCATGCAAATTAATCCACCTTTATCTTGCATCATCCCTTTAATTAAATAAATCAAACATTTATTTAATTAAATCCCAAATGCATTTTCCATCCCTTTTGATTTAAATAAATCAAATATTCAAGTCAAATGGGTAAAAAATCCTAAACATCATCTAAGCTAATCTAATCCTAATTAGCCTAATCTAACCACCCATCACATCCTCTAGCTTTTCCCATTTGCATCAATAAATCATTTTAACTCATTTATAAATTCATCATTTTCTTTCAACTTGGCATAAAAAAAATGGAATATGAAGACAAGTTGACTTGTCCCTACTTCATGTCCCACACTCAACATTTATAACATTTATTTGCAACAACTTTATTTCATGTCCTCCCACTCAACATTTATAACATTTATTTTCCCCCCACTCAACATTGATAACATTTATTTGCAACAACTTTATTTCATGTCCTCCCACTCAACATTAATAACATTTATTTGTCCTTCCACTCAACATTTTTTAACATTTATTTCACAACATATGACAAGTTGACAAGTGGCTCCATTTGATTGGCTAAATCATTATCCCACATTGATCCATTTTGAGCTCTCTTCCAACTTCAAAATCTATAAATAGAGGGATTATTCTTCAACAAGATAATCCCCAACTCATGCAATAACCAAAGTATCCTCTCCCCTTGCACAGTAATGCGATCTTGGGTGTAAGAGAAACGATTATTGTGCTAAGTTTCATCCACAACTCATGCAAAGTTACTCTCTTCAATGGATAGCTAATTTTGTTCACTCCACAATTTTAGCATTTCATCCACAACTCATGCAATAACCAAAGAATCCTCTCCCCTTGCGCAGTAATGCGATCTTGGGTGTAAGAGAAATGATTATTTCACTAAGTTGGATCCACAACTCATGCAAAGTTACTCTCTTCAATTGAGAGCTAATTTTTCCCATCTTCATAATATCTTCATATCAATTTCATCATTGACCTTAGCAAAGGATTGGGAAAAAGATATTTTCCACAAGTAAAGTTATCATGCGGGTTTATTGTTGGAGCTTGGAGCATTCTTGGAGTCTTATAGATAGTTTTTATTTCATGTTTACATCTTAGATTAATGTATTGCATCATAGTTACATTTTATCATCCATCTTGCATCATAGTTGCATTTTAAATTACTTCATTTTAAGTTTGCATTTGAGCATATGTAGAATCATATAGTTCAATACCATAGCATCCACCTCCACTTGTTCATTTATCATCAACATCATCATTCATCCATCATGGCATTCATCATCATTGTTTTCACATAGTTTCATGTAGGCATATAGTTGGCTTGCATGTTGAATATCAATCTCGTTTCTTAAGTGTCATTCTAATAGCCTTTATGCACATAGAAATCTGAGGGCCAAAAAGGTTTAAAAGAATCATTTAGGAATAGAGGACAATGAGCGTTCTTGGAAGATTTATCTTTATTGCAACTTATAATAGTTTTACTTTGTTTTGAGTCTTTCAATATAAATCATTTCATTAAGGTTTGTGTTGATAATAACTTTGCATATTTAACACACACACAAAATGACACCCATCGTAGGGCCTATGCCTCATTTTTAACATTTACTTGCAGGTTTTTTGATAGGTTTTTGCTTTTTGGAATCTGGATTTCCGTCGAACATTCCTGTTTTAGTGCTTTCATGGGTTTCTTTAGCACATGTAGGATTTCTAACGACATTTTTGCAGTGCATATGCATAATATTTTAGCACTTACAAGTTGTAATTAAATAGAGTTCTAAGTCTGATGCCTTCCATAGATAGAACTTTCTCTAGTTAAAAAGAAGCAACCCTAGGATACTCACATCTGGTTAAAAAGAAGCAACCCAAGGATAAACATGGAATTAAAAATGAAGAAATCTAGGATAGTCACCACACAATGATTTTTTTTTGTAGTTAAAATGAATCCCATGCTTTTTGTGAAGCAACATCTTCGCATAGATTAAATCATTGTCATTTGGGTTTTAAAAAGAACATTTGTTGCTTTGTCTGTGGCAATAGGTTTATGCTCTCCCCTTAATTGGGTGATCAAAATGCCAGACTTTCCTTTTCAATTTCATGCAAATTTACTACTTTACTACATCCTTTAGAGGGCTTGCTCTTGTGGGAAAAAGTACTCACCCAAGAGGAATGACTCAATTGGGTTCAAGCCAAAGCTAGGCTATTTTGCCCCCTATAAAATTTAAAGAAAATCTAGGGAAACCCTCTTTTTCTGGTAGTGTGCAAGATAACCATCCCCAAAGCCTTTATTCTAAAGGTTTGGAGGTCTCCTAAGGGAGTTTATTATTGCCGCACCGAACGAAAACCCTTACTATGAACCTAGTGTAGTAGCCAATCGAAGTCATTTTCTGAACATACTAATAATCACAGTGCAAGGGGAGGGAAGAATCTTCCCCCAAGACACTCACCATATAACTGCCAAGGACCGTTTGCTTAGGGGATCTGGTATCCACTTCTGTCACTCTGAGTATGCGCTTGGAAAAGACGAAAACATGGGCGCCCCTTCAGGGGTGACATGGCTGTGTGAGTCGACACAATTCTAAGATGTGGGCTGTTGATTATTAGGATGACCTACTTGAGTACTAAGAGCGAGTCTTCCTGAATTGTATTTCATGTGTTAAACATGTGAAAACACTTGTTGAAAAAAAAATTTAATCATACATTTGATGCTTAGTATAGGGTTTTAAAAACAACTATTTTAAGAATGTTTGTTGTGTCTTCCATCACATTAACTCAGATAAAAGATCATCCAAAATGAACATGCAAAAATTTAGCTGAAAATTGTTCTCAACAGTTTAGAAAATTGTTTAAGCGCATCTAGGGAGTGTCTTAGCGCATTTGATTGTTTCTCTAGCGCATATTCCCATTTCTACAACACATATAGGACATAGAGTAGTGCATCTATCATTTTCCAAAATTTTCATTTTTGACAGATCTGAGTTTATAACATCCTTGGTCCAGTAGCATCTCAAAATTTCTCTCATGCTTAGAGAGTGGAAATCAACCAAGTTTGTTAGGAAATCGATTGCCAATAGGATCAAGAAGCCTAAGAAACATTTAGGTTACAAGAAAAATTTGCAATGAAGAAAGTTTTTGTATAAAATTCAAAACTATTTTCTCCATTATTGTGAGTTTCTCGATAGGTACCAAGATTTTTCTAGGGGATTCACTGATGAGGACACTATAGAGCCTTTATATTCACGAGCCTATTTTCAGAGAAGAGCTCTATCTCAACAACACAATCACAATCAACCTCTCAACTTTGATTATCTACCACAACCCTCAATTGAATATCCCACTCATCCCAGCCAAATCATTCACTGATCTTGAAAAAAAACTAGGCTATTTGATACACTTATCATTTTTTGAGACTAGGATCAAATCTCAAAAAGTGCATCTTTTCAAGCAAGTTTTTGATTATTGATTTAGCTTCCCCAATAAGATTCTAATATCCTTTCATCTTGGAAGCCACAATCAAGAATTAAGAACATCCTTGATCATATCATAAGATTTTCATCTTATTAGATCAAGACATCATCATTTGTACACTTGTCAAACTTGTGATCTAAGTTTAGAAGAACATTTCAAAAGCCTATGCCTGTTGTCACAAGGTTCCAAAAAAAAAAAAACACAAGGAAGAAGAAAAAAGAAGAGATCCACTTTACAACATGGGTGATAGGGAAGAAAATCCTTTTCATAGGTTTCATACTGGGAATAGTTCAAATGATGAAATAATAGATGAAATGATTCAAGAAGTTGAACATGATCCATAGTTTCACATAATTTTGGACAAGATCTTAGAGCGAGATAAAGAAGACTACTTTCTTTTTTTGGCAAACCAAGGTGCAAAATTTCCCTCTAACTACAATATGGAGAACATTAAGGAAGATCCTAAAAAGACTAAAACTCCATTAAATGATCTTAGTAGTCTTGCCCAACAAATAAGGGCACTCCAAAGGAAAATCAAGGAAATACAAGGGGGCACAACTACAAATTCCTTTGACAGAAATATGAATGTAACCTCTTCTCCTCCAAAAGAAACATCATCCAAATTCAATGTTTTTGAATTTTTGCAAAGGTTAAATGAGAAGCCCAAATCTAAGCCATCAAATAAAATTGACCAATCCTGTCATGTCATGCATTTATCTTCATCCCCCATAATTCAAAATGAACCTCACAATTCTTTCACCCAAGATAATGATTCCATTCAATCACCTTCTTCTATCATATCCTCTACATCCAATGATTCATTTCAATCTACACATCTCGATTAAAACATTCTACAAACCCTTCCTATCTTTCATCAAGATCCCATCTCTCAAGAACCATATGATGATCCCCTCCTTTCGTTATTCACCTATGATAATCCTCTTCCATCTCAAGGAAAAAATGTTCTTCCAAGTTCTCCGTCCACCTCATTTAATGAATCCATACTCTCTTATGATTCCATCACATCCCAAGAGCATAACAATTCTTCCATCCTATCCAAAGATTCCTTCCATCTGATGATCAAGCTACTCCATCTCCTTCATCTAACAATTCTTTTCCTAGTCAAGATCAAAGTATCCCATCATCCTCATGTCAAGAGCCTCTCACACCTCTTCAAGCCATCCATGAACCCCACACCTATAAATTAGGATCCTCCACCTTTATCCACTCTAGTTTACTTCCAACACCTGTCCTTTCATGCATATCATATCCTCCTCAAAATGGACTCACATCTTGTTTCACGAACAATGCATATTCCATAGGTAAACGAATGTGTGAAATTATGAATTACAAAGGAAAAGGTTTAGGCCTTCATGAGCAAGGTATCCTAGAACCCCTTTATGTCCAAGCACATCCATATTCTCATGGCCTTGGTTATAGATCTCATGCTCAACCTAGGTATCCTAGTCCATCAAACTCTCCATCCATCCTAGGTCCTTATCCTAGTCCATAAAAAACTCCATCTATCCTAGGTCCTTATCCTAGTTCATCAAACCTTCCATCTATCCTTGGTCCTTATCATCCCAACCCTAGCTCATCAACCCTCCATCCATATTAGGGTCCCACATTTCTCCATCTCCTATTCTTCAAGAACAACAAAGGCACACATCTTTGATCCACTTTCAAATTTATTCCTTCATTAACTCATCCATCATACCTCCATATCGCTCATCTCAATACACTCCTTCCATTTTTTTTGGAATCAATTTGGGTGCCAAATGTCAAAAGTTTTAATATAAAACTCCACATGTACCAAAGGATCAACATGTCTCCTCGAAGAGTCATGCAAAAATAAAAGAAAATTTGATCCAAAAATCAAAAGAAAAATTCAGAAGGCCACAAAGGCCCATCAAAGCAAAAGAAAAATTTAAAATGCCACAAAGGCCCATCAATTCAAAATAAAAATTTCAAAGACCGCAAAGGTCCATAAATCAAAGAGAAAAATATCAAAGGCCACAAAGGCCCATAAAGAAAATATCAAAATCAAAAGTCATGTGGATTCCTAAAAGTCTCATAGAAGCAATAAAATCAAAATTGGAATTCAAATTTTCTAATCCAAAAGCTTCTCACCATCTCCCATCTAAAAACATATCACCTTCCAAATCCACTTTTCCTCCATCACTCCATCACCTTTCAAGGTGTGTGCCGATGTTAATCTTGCCATCCTTTCCATCTATCCATCACCAATCCTTCCAACCTCCTACATCCAATCCCCATTCTCCTCCTTTAATTCAAAGCTTTGAATAAGGACTTAGCTTCTACTATCATGCCAACATTTATAAGTCTAATGTCCATTCCTACGGTCTATTAGAGCACATATTCAAGGGATATTAGCCATGAAACTTGATGCTTAAACCCTTCCTCCATCCCCCTATCATGAAAATATTATCTTTCATATCCATCTCCCTATCCATATACTATCTTTTATTTTCCTCTTATCATTCATGGTCATTTTCACCTTTGATCTTGACAAGGTTAAGGATCTTCTTGAAAATCATGCATCTTATCCTGTTCACTTCATCCAAATCTTCCATACCATATCCTTTTCCATGCATCTTCTCTTATATTCTGGGGAATCTTGTTTCTTCAATTGGTCATCACATTCCATCTTAAATTTCTTTGAGAAATCCAAAAAAATCAAAACAACATCAAAATCCAAAAAAAAATCAAACATCAAAATCCAAAAAAAAAAAGATTGAAAACAATAAAGAGAAAAAAATTGTCTAGTGAAAATGACTATGGTGGCACTTTGGGAAAAACCATGATGAAAACCTGGCAAATAGGCATCATGTGTGGAATTGAGCATCTACGTGTGCTAGTTCAGGTGGAAGCATCTCATCCCATCCATAATAAATCCAATATTCCATCCATCTCATCCATAATAAAGCCAACATTCCATCCATCTCAGCCATAATAAATCCATTCATCCAGGAGCCATTTATCCAATCCATTTTCATCCATCTGCATCCATGATACAAATTATCTTGATCTTGGTAAAATTTTGGTGCACACTTTATGCTTGCTTATGGAAAACATCTTGACATGGGTCATTTTCATGGATCCTATCCTATGGAGCATTATCCAAATCAACATTCTTTATCTAGACACCTTATCTTATTGCAAAGTAATCCTTGGAATCCTTTGCTTTCTTACCATATCCATCCATCTATACACCTATCTAAGCATTTGTCCATGGCATTCCATACATTGCTAGACATTGGGGGTAGATATTTACATCTAGCTTTGGGAATAAATTTTGATCTATACCCTCCAACTTATGTGGCTATCCAAACATTAGAAAATGTGAAACCAAGTTGGTCAAAGCATTTGCAATCCAAAATTCCAAATCACTAGCCCATGGCATAATTTGATGAGAAGACATTCCTTATCAGTCTTCATCTTTGATCGAACATCAATCCAAACAATCATTATCAGTCGCATCTAGTTTGCACTTCAAATGTCACATCAAATCATTCGAACAACTTTTATTCCAAATCAAGCTTCATCAATCATGATCAATCAAATCCAATCAAAACATCATTATCTTGAGATATCCTTGTGTTGCTTAACACTATCCTTACATTGTTGTACATCCTCAACAATGTTATCATCATCAATCCCAATCAATCAATCCTTGCATTGTTGTGCATCCTCAACAATGTTATCGTCATCAATCCTAATCAATCAATCCTTACATTGTTGTGTATCCTCAACAATGTTATCATCATCATCAATCCATCGATCTGATCAATCAACCTTAGCTTGGTTTTCAACAAAATCCTAAAATAGATCACTAATATCTTCACACATATCCATATCCAAATAGTCAAAATCATGCGAAAAATCCAAAAAAATTCAAAACATATCAAAATCCAAAAACAAATCAAAAAGTTAGAAAACATCAAAAACATGGAATCCAAACTACGTTGTCTCTGAGCTTAAACGTAGGAAAGGCTAATCTTTGATCAGCCCCCGAGACATCAAAATCCAAAAACATTCAAAAAATAATATCAAAATCGAAAAACATTCAAAAAACATCAAAATCCAAAAACATCCAAAAAAAAAGTCAAAATCTAAAAACATTCATAAAATCTTAGAAAACCCCCAAAACATTCGAAATATCAAAACATTTGAAAATCTCGAAAAATACCAAAAACAACCTCAAAACATTTCAAAAACATAAAAAACATCCAAATATTTGAAAAGATCCATCCGTCCCATTTCGCTTTCACTCGAAATAATCAATCATCCATAATAAACTGATCATCACCTTCATCCTTTGGAAAAAACAAATAGAAACAATCACAACAATTGGCAAAAACAAGCTTCAATTGTAAAATCAAAAAACAAACAACAAACATTCAAAAAAAAATCAAACTCTTGATCAATCACAAACATGTCAATCAACTTTATATCAACAGCGTATCAATCAACTTATCAAACCATCATCATCCTATACAATGCATGTCCTAGGATATATCTTTCCGACAATGGGCATCATTTTGGATATCACCTTGGATTCTTATCCTATCAAAAAAATCCCTTTGGCTAGAGGTATGAAGAACATTGGCTTGTTTGTGTACTTGATCTTTTCTTTTGATTTATCTTATTGCGGTCATTCCAAGGACCTCTCGATGATATTCAAACGAAGGATTTAGAGAGATAGGAATGGGGCAACGATCATTATCTTTTTGTTTTCTGTGCTTGTTGGATGTTCTTGTAAAATAACTTGGCGAATACTTTCTTTGTTAGATATGTATAGAGGATGTTTTAGATAGCTTGTTGACTATTGCATTTATTGGTTATACCTTTCCATGTTTTGGTCTAAGATGTTTGAAACTTCTAAGGTGTATCCTAGCAAGGTTTTCGTATGTCAAGTGTGAACAAGAATACTCCTATCTGTTTGTTGAGTCAAAGTCCATCACACTAAGTACCACGCCATCCTGGTCCTTTATACCTTGATGCATTGTGCTTATGTGTGTTATCAAACATAAGGTAAGTAGCCCTTTTAAAATCCCAATCCTTGATAAGAAAATAATCCACAACTCATGAAAAGTTACTCTCTTCAATGGAGAGCTAATTTTGTCCACTCCACAATTTTAGCATTTCATCCCCAACTCATGCAATAGCTGAAGTATCCTCTCCCCTTGCGCAGTAATGCAATCTTGGGTGTAAGAGAAATGATTATTGTGCTAAGTTGCATCCACAACTCATGAAAAGTTACTCTCTTCAATGGAGAGCTAATTTTTTCCACTCCACAATTTTAGCATTTCATCCCCAACTCATGCAATAACCGAAGTATCCTCTCCCCTTGTGTAGTAATGCGATCTTAGGTGTAAGAGAAACGATTATTATTCTAAGTTGCATCCACAACTCATGCAAAGTTACTCTCTTCAATGGAGAGATAATTTTTTCCACTCCACAATTTTAGCATTTCATCCACAACTCATGCAATAACCGAATTATCCTCTCCCCTTGCACAGTAATGTGATCTTGGGTGTAAGAGAAACGATTATTGCGCTAAGTTGGATCCACAACTCATGCAAAGTTACTCTCTTCAATTAAGAGCTAATTTTTTCCATCTTCATAATATCTTCATATCAATTTCATCATCGATCTTAGCAAAGGATGGGGAAAGAGATATTTTCCACAAGTAAAGTTGTAATGCAGGTTTATCGTTAGAGCTTGGAGCATTCTTGGAGTCTTATAAATAGTTTTGATATCATGTTTTGCATCATGTTTACATCTTAGATTAATGTATTGCATCATAGTTACATTTTATCATCCATCTTGCATCATAGTTGCATTTTAGATTACTTCATTTTAAGTTTGCATTTGAGCATATGTAGAATCATATAGTTCAATACCATAGCATCCACCTCCACTTGTTCATTTATCATCAACATCATCCTTCATCCATCATGGTATTCATCATCATTGTTTTCACATAGTTTCATGTAGGCATATAGTTGGCTTGCATATTGAATATCAATCTTATTTCTTAAGTGTCATTCTAATAGCCTTTGTGCACGTAGAAATCTTAGGGCCAAAAAGGTTTAAAAGAATCATTTAGGAATAGAGGACAATGAGACATTCTTAGAAGGTTTATCTTTATTGCAACTTAGAATAGTTTTACTTTGTTTTGAGTCTTTCAATATAAATTGTTTAATTAAGGTTTGTGTTGATACTAAATTTGCATATTTAATACACACAAAGTAGCCATGGGTAGTCTAGCCTCACATGAAATTGGTCTAATGTTGTGATGATGGAGAATGATACATCTAATTGTTTTGTCCCAACTTTAAGAGGATGAGTGATCTAACCTATCACAGGGCGAGCAAAAACATCATGGATTTTCAACCATGCTTTCGATTATTCATAAGAATCTTGATAAAGTTCATGAAAAAATGAGATTTTGAGTAAGTGCATGGATCCATGACACAATTTTGGTGCCAAATTACAAACAAAAACCTATAATAGGCCATATTGCACTCACCAAATTTAGAGAGCACAAAATTTGGCGCTGTCTAAACAGGCTTGGTAATACCAAGCCTATTTGGCGAGTGAAAAATTTGGCGCTCTCCAAATGGATTGAATTTTGTAATGAATGAACTTGTGAACAGTTTCTTTTTGCAATGACTTTTGGAATGCATTTTTCTAAACTCTTTCATTTTCTCTTTCTTTTCCAGGGAAACTATATACATGAAATAAACATTTAAGTATAAGTTGGAATTTATATATGGACATTTACTTTATTATACTTTAAGTTATATTTAATGTATATAGTTTAAGGATGTTTGAGAGTGGTTTCAGATCTCCAGGAGTTATAATGAAAATTCTAGTTTTTGGAAGATCTTAAAAATTTCAGACAGTCAAATTTCTGTAATCAACAATTCAAATTTTAGTAATCAGGAGGTCAAATTTTAGTAGTCAACAAGTTGTATCATCTCTCTCACTTTCTCCTTCTCTCTACTCTCTATCTCTCCACTACCTCTCTCTCTCACACACCCTCTATCTCCTCCCTACATCTGCCTCCCTCCCTCCCCTCTCTACTTCTCTCTATCTCTTCTCTCTCTCTACATCTCCTTCCCTCTCTACTTATCTTTATCTCCCCTCTCTCTCTCTTTACCTACCTCTACCTCCATCACTTTGTATCTCACCTATGTCTCCTTCCCTACCCCTTTCCCTCTCTACTCTCTATCTCTGCTCTCCCTCCCTCTACCTACATCTCTCTCTCACTCTCTATCCCTCTCTTCCCCCTCTTTATATCTAACTCTCTCCTCTCTATCTCATAATTCTCTCTCCGTTCCTCTCACCACTCTCTCTATATCTCTCTCTCTCACACACAAACCTCTACCTCCCTTTCTAACACTCCCTCCCTCCCTCCTTTCCTCTCCCTCCCTCTCTCGACCTCACCCTCCCTCCCCTTCTTTTTGTCTCTCCTCCCAATCTCTCACTATTGTCCCTCCTTGCCTCCCCCCTCTTTCTCTCTCAATTTCTCCTTTTTTCTATCTCACCATTCTCTATCTCTCTCTCTCTCTCATTCTCTCTCTCACACACACCTCTATCTCCCTCCATCCCTCCCCTCTCTACTCTATATCATTCTTCTCTCTTTCCTTCTATATACCTACCTCTCCCTCCATCAAACTCTCTCTCCATCCCTCTCTATCTCACCCATGTCTCCTTCCCTACCTCTTTCCCTCTCTACTCTCTATCTATCCTCTCCCTTTCTCTACCTACTTCTCTCTCTATCTCTCCATCCCTCTCTTTCTCTCTCACTCTCTCCTCTCTATCTCACCATTATCTCTATCCCTACCTCTCACCCCCTCCTCTCTAAATAACCATTCTATCTCTCTCCTAGTTTCCTTCCTTCCCTCTCACTCCCTCTTCTCTAAATCACCATTCTCTCTCTATCCCACTTTCCCTCCTTCCCTCTCCATGTCTCACTTATCCCTTTCTATCTCTCCCTCCCTCCAACCTCCTTCTCTCTTTATCTCTATTTCTCATTCTCTCCTTACCTCTCTACTATCTATCTCACCACTCTCTAGCTCACTCTTCCTCCTTCCCTCTCTCCCTCCTATCCCTCCCTCTCCCCTTCCCTCTCTACCTACCTCTCTCTACACTACCTACCACTCTCTCTACCTTTCTCTCCCTCCCCCTCTTTCTCTCTTACTCTCTCCTTCCCTCTCTACTCTATCTCTCCCCCCTTCCCTCTCTACTCTCTTTCTCCCTTCCCCCTTCCTCTCTCCCCTCATTTCTTCTCCTCACTCTCTCTCTCCCTATCACACAGACTCACCTCTATCTCCTCCTTTCCTCTGCCTCCATCCCTCCACTCTCTACTCTCTATCTATAATCTCTCTCTACTTATCCTTCCCTCTCTATTTATCTTTATCTCCCCTCTCCCTCTCTTTACCCACCTCTCCCTCCATCACTCTATACTCAACTATGTCTCCTCCCTACCTCTTTCCCTCTCTACTCTCTATCTCTCCTCTCTCTCTCTCTATCTAAAACACACACAAACACACACACACTCACCTCTATCTCCTCCCTACCAATCCCTCCCTCCCTTCTCTACTTCTATCTATCTCTCCTCTCTCTACGTCTCCTTCCCTCTCTATGTATATTTATCTCCCCTCCCCATTTGATTACCTACTCCCTCCTCCCTCTGTCACCTCAAGATCCTCACCCATGCTCCCCCACCCACCCAGGTAATGAGGGATCATGGGCTGAGGGCTGAGAACTGAGGGCAGAGGGTAGAGGGTGAGGGCCTAAGGCTTGAGGCTGAGGGCTGAGGGCTTATGGCCGAGGTCATGGATCAGGCAGAGCTCTAATTTGGGCTCTGGCTGATCAAGGGCTGAGGGCATAGGGCTCCAGGGTAGAGGGCACACATGGGTAGAGGCTTTAAGGCTGAGGCCTGTGCCTCTTAGGGCTGAGTGTTTGCCTTTAAGGGGTCAGGTATAGGGCTGAGGGATTAGGCATAGAGGAGGAGGGAAGGATGGAGGGAGAGATGGAGGGAGAAGGAGATAGAGATGAGAGAAGAGGAGGGAGGGATAGAGATATAAGGAAGTTTGGAGGATCCCAAATGCATATGGTGTAGAGGGTTGGAAATTGAGGCATAGGGCTGATGGCTTATGGCATTGGGCTGAGGTTGATGGTCTTTGGGTTGAGGGTAGAGGGCAGAATGCATGGGCCTAGGAGCCTAAGGGATTAGGCTGAGGATCTTAGGGCCTGTGGCATAGCCTTGAGGGCATATGGCTGAAGCACCAGGCCTGAGGAGCAATGTGGTAGGGCAGAGAGTATAAGGATGAGGGTTTAGTGTAAGGGTTGAGGGTTGAGGGATTGGGCCGAGGGTTGGGAATTGATGGTTGAGGGGTTAATGCATAAAGGTAGAGGGTATAGGTTTTAAGGGGTTTAGGGTTTAAGGATTGAGGGTCGAGAGTTTAAGGTTGAGGGTAGAGGGTTGAGGGTATAGGGTTGATGGATTAGAGTTGAGGGTCCAACATATAGGGTAGAGGATATAGGGGTTGAGGGTTTATGATTTAAGTGTTGAGGGTTGAAGCTAGAGGGTTGAGGGTTGATGGTTTAAGGGTTGAGAGATTAGGGTAGAGGGTAGAGGATAGAAAGTTTGAGGGTTTAGGATTTAAAGATTGAGGATTGAGGGTTAAGGGTTTAGGGTTGAGTGCTTAAGGGTGTAAGGGTTGAGGGTGTAGGGTTGAGGGATTAGGGAAGAGATGGAGGGATGGATTGAGGGAGAGATGGGGGGAGAAGTGAGATAGAGATAAGGAGAAAAGATGGAGGGACATAGATATATGAGGGTTGAGGATCCAATGTATAGGGTATAGGGTTGAGAATTGATGGCATAGGGTTGAGGACCTATAGGGTTGATGGTTTAGGGTATTGGGTTGAGGGTATAGGGTTGAGGGATTTGGGATGAGGGTTTAAGGGTTAAGGGTTAATGGTAGAGGGGAGAGAAATAGAGGGAGTGTGTGAGAGAGAGAGGGGGAGGGAGTGGGAGAGATATATAGGGTAGATGGTAGAGGGTAGAAGGTAGATGATTAAGGGTAGAGGGGAGAGAGATAAAAGGAGCGAGTGAGTGAGAGAGAGACCCGAGAGAGGGAGAGGGGGTAGGAGGGAGATAATTGAGTGAAAGAAAGAGGGAGGGAGTGGGAGAGAGATAAAGGATATAGGGTTAAGTGTAAAGGGTAGAGGATTTAAGAGTTAAGTGTTAAGTGTTTAGGGTTTAGGGTTAAGTGTAGAGGGAAGAGGTTTTAAGGGTAGAGTGCTAAAGGTAGAGAGGAGAGACATAGAAGGAGTGAGTGAGGGAGAGATAATTGAGAGAGGGAGAGGGGGTAGGAGGGAGAGACTTGAGAGAGAGATAGAGAGAGAGGTAGAGGGAGTGGGAGAGGGATAGAGGGTATAGGGTTGATGGTAGAGGGTAGAGGGTTTTAAGTGTTTAGGGTTAAGGGTAGAGTGGAGATAGATAGAGGTAGTGAGAGAGACTTGAGAGAGGGAGAGGGGGTAGGAGGGATATACTTGAGAAAGAGAGAGAGGGTATAGGGTTGAGGGTAGAGAGTATTGGGTTGAGGGTAGAGGGTTTAAGGGTTAAGGGTTTAGTGTTTAAGGGCTGATGGTTTAAGGGTTTAAGGGTTGAGAGAGAGAGGGAGAGAGTGGGAGAGAGATAGAGGGAGGGAGGGTTAAGGGTAGAAGGTAGAGGGTTCAAGGGTTAAGGGCTTAGGTTTAGGGTTAAGGGTAGATGGGAGAGAGATAGAGGGAGTGATATTTGAGAGAGAGAAACCTAAGAGAGGGAGAGAGGGGTAGGAGGGAGAGTGGAGATAGATAGAGGGTAGAGGGTAGAGGGTAGAGTGTTTAAGGGTTTAAGGGTAAAGGGTAAAGGGTAAAGGGTTAAGGTTAGAGGGGAGATAGATAGGAGTGAGTGATAGAGGGAGAGAGACCCGAGAGAGGGAGAGGGGGTAGGAGGAAGAGTCTTGAGAGAGAGAGAAGGGGGGTAGGAGGGAGAGTCTTGAGAGAGAGAGGGGGGTATGAGGGAGAGTCTCTATATCTCCCCTTTCTCTTTCTCAAGTCTCTCCCTCCTACCCCTCACCCTCTGTTGGGTCTCCTATCTCTCTCTCACTCCTATCTCTCTCCCCTCTATCCTTAGCCCTTAACCCTCTACCCTTAACCCTTAAACCCTTAAACCCTCTACCCTCTACCCTCTATCTCTCTCTCTCTTAGTCACTCCCTCTATCTCTCTCCCTTCTACCCTTAACCCTAAACCCTAAACCCTTAACCCTTAAACACTAAACCCTTAAACCATCTACCCTGTACCCTCAACCCTTCATACCTCTATCTATCTCCCACTACCTCCCTCTCTCTCTCTCAAGTCTCTCCCTCCTACCCCATCTCCCTCTCTAAGGTCTCTCTCACTCACTCACTCACTCCCTCTATGTCTCTCCCCTCTACCCTTAACAACCCTTAAACCCTAAATCCATAAACCCTTAAACCCTCTACCCTATACCCTTTAGTGAGTGAGAGAGAGATAGAGGGAGTGAGTGAGAGAGAGAGACCTGAGAGAGGGAGTGGCACTAGGAGGGAGATACTTGAGAGAGAGGGATGGAGTGGGAGAGAGATAGAGGGAGATGGGGTTAAGGGTAGAGGGTAGAGGGTGTTAAGGGTTTAGGGTTTAAGGTTAAGGGTATAGGGGAGAGAGAAAGACAGATTGACTGAGAGAGGGAGAGGGGGTAGGAGAGAGACTTAAGAGAGAGGGAGTGGGAGAGAGATAAAGGGTAGATGGTTAATGGTAGAGGGTAGAGGGCTAATGGTAGAGGGGAGAGAGATAGAAGGAGTGAGAGAGAGAGAGAGAGATCTGAGAGAGGGAGAGGGGGAATGAGGGAGACACTTGAGAGAGAGAGATGGTAGAGGGTTAAGGGTAGAGGGTTTAAGGGTTTAGGGTTTAAGGGTTAAGGGGAGAGGGTTAAGGGGAGAGGGGAGAGAGATAGAGGGAGTGATTGAGAGAGAGACCTTAGAAAGGGAGATGGAGTAGGAGGGAGATACTTGAGAGAGAGAGGGATTAGGAGAGAGATCAAGGGTATAGGGTAGAGGGTTTAGTGGTTTAGGGTTTAGGGTTTAAGGTTAAGGGTAGAGAGGAAAGAGATAGGAGTGAGAGAGAGAGACCTAAGAGATGGAGATGGGGTAGGAGGGAGAGACTTGAGAGAGAGAGGGTAGAGGGTAGAGGGTTTAATGGTTTAGGGTTTAGGGTTTAGGGTTAAGGGTAGATGAGAGAGAGAGAGAGGGATTCTATGTGAGAGAGAGGGAGGGAGTGGGAGAGAGATAGAGGGTAGAGGGTATACGGTAAAGGTTTAAGGGTAGAGAGAGAATGGGGTATAGAGGGATAGATAGGAAGAGAGAAGTAGAGAGGGAAGGTGAGATTGAGGGGGAGGTAGGGATGGAGAGAGAGAGGTAGGTAGAGAGGGAGGGGAGATATAGAGAATTAGAGTGGGAAGGAGAGATGAATGGAGAGGTAGCTATAGAGGGAGCGATAAGATTTAGAGAGAGAGGTGAGAGAGAGCAATACAGAGAGAGGTAGGTATGGGGAGGGAGGTAGAGATAAAGAGAAATAGATAGGAAATGAGAGATAGAGGGAGAGGTAGGAATGGAGAGAGAGGTGATACAAAAATAGAGAGAGGTCTAGGTAGATAGAGGAGAGGAGATAAAGAGAAGTATAGAGGGAAGGAGAGAGGGAGGAAGAGGTAGGGAGGGAGAGAGGTGAGAGAGATAAGAGAGAGGAGGGAGGATAGGTAGGAAGAGATAAAGAGAGTAGAGAGGGAAGGGGGAGAGAGAAGTGAGATAGGTGATAGAGATGTGTGATGAAGAGAGAAGTAGAGAGGTAAGGAGGAATGTGGAGAGATTGAGAGGGATGGCGGGGGGAGAGAGAAAGAGGTATAGAGGGATATTTTAGATAGCGAGAAGTAGAGAGAAAAGGTGGGTGAAAGGAAGAGAGAGAGGGGGAGAAAGAGAGGTGAGATGAGAGAAGTAGAAAGGGAAGGAGAGAGAGAGAGGGGGAGATAGATAAAATTAGAGAGGGAGGGAGGGAAGGAGAGAGAGGTGAGATAGAGATAACTAGAGAGGGAAGGAGAGAGAGAATGGAGAGATAGAGAGTAGAGAGGGAAGGAGAGAGAGGGAAGTAGACAATGAGAGAGAAAGAGGGGAAATAGAGGGAGAGAGGGTAGGTATAGAGAGAGGTGATACAAAGAGTAGAGAGAGATATGTAGAGATAAAAGGAGAGGGAGGGGAGATAGAGAAATGCAGAGAGGGGAGGAGAGAGGGAGGGAGATATATATTAGAGAGGGAAGGAGAGAGATATGTACATGTAGAGACATAGTTCTTGAGCTCAAGGGAGAGAGTGTCAGATAAAGGGATGGAGATAGTGAGAGAGAGAGGTCTAGAGAATAAGAGATGAAAATGAGTGAGATAGAGAGAGAAAGATGAAATTTGATCTCCTGATTACTAAAATTTGACATGCTAATTACTGAAATTTGACTATCTAATTTTTTTTAAAATCTTCCAAAAAATAGAATTTGCATTATAACTCTTACAGATCCGAAACCACTCTCAAATATCCTGCCTATATACATGAAATATAACTTAAATTATAAGAAAGCAAATGTACATATGTAAATGTCAACTTAAACTTAAATGTTTATTTCATGTATATAGTTTCCTTGGCAGAGAAAGAGAAAATCAAAGATTTTAGAAAAATGCACTCCAAAAGTCATGAATTACATTTGGTGAGGGCCAAATTTGGCACTCTCCAAATTTGGTGCTAGCCAAATGAAGCAACCCATTTGGGACATGCCAAATTTGGTGAGCGCCAAATTTTGTGTGCACCAAATAGGTTGCATTGGGAAGTACCAACCCAATGGGTTGGATTTTGCATTGGTCATCCGACTTAGGTTTGGATAACCCTTTCATGCAAAAGATGTTTTAATTGACATGATTTGCCAAATTTCCTCATATTTTCGTCCATGCTCCCCATCTCATTTTCACATCTTTCAATGCAAGTTTATAAAAAAAACCATGATAGTATTAACCTCTCTCTTAGCTATATAAATATATAATTATTTTATCATTTTGATTTAGTTAAGGTTTTTATCCATGCCTTTTATTGTAAATGCCTCTGTTTTTGTTCAAAAACCAACATGTGCTAGTTTTACGATAGATTTTTACTCGTTCATTGAAACATGAAAGAACATTTTTTGAAACTAGACTCCATTCTACACATGATGAAAAAAATCAATTCTCAATTAGTTTTAAAAAAAATTAGGGGGGAGCATGCTCAAATTTTAGCTTTTTAGGATGTGTCCACTTTGAAAATTCATAAAATATTATATATTCATTAAAAAAATTATTTGAAAGAAGGAGGATAAACTACATGGTGTTAGCTAATTTCTCACTATTGGGATTTTTGAAATTCTAAAAAGAAGTTAATCAAAAAGGGGGGAGCCCTCAAGTGCTATGCTATTTTTATTTATTAAAAAAGGACCTATTTTGGGAACCCCCTTTTTGAGACCCTTAATATTCATTAATTTAAAAAAAAAAGTAGCTTAGAAACTAGACTTAGAGCACTTTAACTTTTTTTCTTGCTGCATCTTGAAATTTTGAGCGTAACTATCTTCATTTTCTCATGCAAATCACATTTTGCTGATTTTAGGAAAAAAGTGGCATCTTAAGAGCCAAAATTATGTCATAGATCCATGCACTTACCCTTTCATCAATGATCACATTCTCTACACACACAGGATCAATTGGTACCAAGATGTAGGTTTGTCATTAATATGTTTGGCGATGTAGAGAGGACAATCGGGTGCATGTATGGATGCATCAATTTGGGCGAAAGTAATGTCAGGTAACAAAGTGGTTTGAACCTTACTATTATCATTGTTATCATCATTCATGTCATTAGTTTTATCAATATTCATCTCATCATTTCTAACATCAAAATCTTGCACAAAGTCAAGAATGAATGGTTAGCACTGGATTGGTAAAAAATTGCAAGTTTTGGTTAGGTGAGGCAACCAACTTATTTCATTGATCATTAATTTTGCCCAACTGGATGTGATTAGAATCAATGAGGTCTTGAACTTGATGTTTAAGACACATGCATTATTTTGTATCATGTACACTTGTGTGATGATACTAACAAAATACATTTGTATTATAACTTGGTGGTAGAGGTTTAGTTGTGTCCACAAGTCTAACCAAAGTAAATTGGATTAATTTCTTGTTCAAAATTTACAACATGATAAAATGAAGGGTGTGTTGTAAGAATGATGGTGTTGTCATTGATGCCAATAGAAATTCTACTAATTGATGTTGTCATTGATGTCAACTATGGAATGAAGATGTTGAGGATATTGAGAAAATTGTGAAAAAGAGGAAAACAGGTTATGCATGTGTAGTTGAAACCTTGGCGAAGTGTTGTGAGTATATGGAGTTATTATTTTGTTGAAAATTTTGAAGGTGAGATGGAATGAAGTAATGAGCTGAGATGATGTCTCTGGTACTTGGTTTCCAAGTGCTTTTGAGAAAATTTGATAATTAGAGTAAATTGTGTTGTGCAAGTGTTCATAGTGTTCTTTGATATTGTGCTTTGCATTCTTTTTGTGTTGATGCTATGCTTGTGTAGATCTTATAGGATATTCAAAGTTGTCAAAGATTGCTATATTTAGGATTTTGGTTTTTTGATCATTGTATAGAGTGAGATATTTTCACCAGTGTGTGAACTAGTTGTTCAGTGATGTTTTTTGTGGCATGGGAGAAATATATTTGCTCCATGTTTCTTCACTATTTGGCTTCAGGTTGTGTAGATTTGGTAAGTTTCTTATAATTCCTTTATCTTTTTATATTCAAGTTTTTACTTGATTTGGTGTAGTACAGTGTGAGTTTCATTTATCAATATGCAAATAAGGGTTACTAGTTGTTCTTAGTTGAAGTATTTGTTGATGCGAGATTGGATGAAGTGTTGGATGAATCTTATGTAATTCATGGATCATTCTAAATTGAGTTCAAATGAATTATGTTGTCTAAATTTTTTGGCTTTTCAGGTTGGTTTAAGGAAGCGTGTACTTAATGATTATGGTGTTTTGCATGGGTGTTGGTCAACCTTGTGTTTAAAACTACATGTGAGGCTTTTGGAAGCACGTTGAAGTGATTTGGGATCTATTTGGATCCTAATTAAGGACTTATATAGGTTTCCTTTCATTCATTTTCACCATGGGAATGTTGAGATGTCGACCTATTTTGAATTTGTATGTATAATGGCTAGTGGCAGGCATTGGAAAAAAAATTTCAGGTAGAGCTTGATATAAATATGTATGGTGTTGATGTGAGTTGAGAGACAAGAAGAGTAAGAAGTAAGATAGATGTGAGATTGATGCGAGTGGTGTGTGGAATGTGAAATTGAGTAGAGCAATGTGAACTTCATGTTAGGGTTCCTGAAGGTAGTGACTTGAAGGCATCCAAAATATTTCATGTGAGACTATGAAAGTGTGTGAGAAATTGCTCAATCCTTGTTGTATTGAGAAGTGTTTTCTCTGTGTAACATTCTTCTTCAATCTTCTTTCATTCTTTCTATGATATTGAGCCCTAGCTATGGGCCTTTTGGACAGTGTGTTCTATTATGATAGTGATCCCTCTTGTACTGGTTTTTCTATTACTTATATTGAGAGCTAATCCTCACCATGGTTTTTCCCTCATTGGGTTTTCCACGTAAATATAGTGTTCTCTTGTGTATGGTGTTGTGATTTTAGTTTATGTTATCTACATTTCATGTTTAATCAAACTAATAGAATAAGGGTTTAATGAATGCTTGTGGATCTGAGTACTATTGAGGATTTTCAAGGTTTAATTTGATACAACTGATTCACCCCCCTCTTAGTTGCCTTGTTCATTTCAATAGGGTGTCAAGTAACTAGGTAAATTTTCTATCTTGTGATCTAAATTGATATGGGGTTGAACTTATGGCAGCAACTTGAGGCTCAATGTGGTTGGATTTTTGAGGTGTATGTAACTTGGTAACATTTTTGTTTTTCTTCTTAAATGATTGATAGCTGTTTTGAGGTAAAGATTCAGATTTCCCAATAAGAGTAGATGAAGATGTCTCTTCATACTGAGTAATCAAATTCCAATAATCATGAAGGGCCATATACACATGTATAAAGGATGGATATTTCATCAACAATATTTTATCCATTATGTTTGGTTGAAAATTTTCAATGAACTCTTTGAACATCCACATCAAGGAGAGTGAGATTAATTTGTGAATACAATAGTTGATAGTGCCCTATAAAGTCTATGGAATTTTCATTTTTCTTTTATTTGTGTGCAAACCCCAATCCCAATACCTACAAAACAACATGAACAAACACATTAAAAGATGAAATACAAGCAAGAACAAGGATTCCCAATGAAATCCATTAGCAAAGCTTAAATTAGGAAAAGAGATGAAGAACACAATAATAAAACAATAAAAGAGAGATTTAATCTTAATTAAATAAGTAAATTATTGATCCCATGGGGGAATTGGTGCCAATTTGATGTGAAAATTGGCCCTTTCCCAACTCCTATGATGCAAGCTTGATGTGTGATGAAGAGTGATCCACTTTGTTGATGCTTGGTGAGTGCTCCAATAGAAAATATGCATAACTTAGCTATGAATTCAATGATAATGGATGGAATTTGCTAATGATTTGAGCATAGTAAGTTTACTCAAATTGTGGATGCTCAAATGAGGAGATTAGCCTCTTATTTATAGAATGCTAAGATGGATGAATGTCCAAAATAGAGCAATGTGGGACTAAGAATTAGCCAATGGCAAAGTGCCACTTGTCAACCTATGAGTGGATGGAGGATGTGCAAGTTTTGAGGATTGTGCCAATAAATGAATATACTTGAATGTTGAAAATGTTGAAATGAAATGCAAGAGGGAAGGAAGAATTCATTGAATGCCACTTGGCTCAAGGCAAAGGACATGTAAGAGAGAGTAAATGCTTTGTTGGATTTACATGCCAACTTGGATTTTGAATTCAAACTTGAAGAATATTCCTTAAAAGATGCCTTGTTGAAGGAAAATAGAGATTTAATAAATCAATTAAATCTATTTTGATGTGCAAGTGGTAAAAGCTAGAGGATGGGACATGAGCAGAGATTAAATTAATCAAAGTTAATTAATTTAATGAAGGGGTTTAAATGATGTGACCTATTTGACTTAGATTTATGGATTTATTTAAATCAAATATGAGAAGAATGCGATAAGGGATTAATTAAATAAAGATTTTTATTTATTTAATTAAAAGAGATGATGTTAGATTAAACTAAATAAGGTTTTAATTTATTTAATTTAATAGATAGACTAAGAGATTTAATCAAATAAAATTAATTATTTAATTAAATAGGATAAATAGTTCAAAATGGTTAATTTAATTATTGAGAAGAGGTGACTTAATTTAGATAACTGATTTATTTAATTAAGAGAGGAATAGTGATGAATTTAATCAAATAAAGGTATTTGATTAAATGGTTAGACCGAAGGATGATTTAGGATGAAACGATGTTAATGGTGAGGATTAGATGCACAATTTGAATCAATACATTTTACATTTCTACATTTTGCCCCTCTTTGAAGCAATGCACTCGTTGTGTTGGTTCAAAGAATAAATGATCTCGATCAAAGTAAAAAAAAAATGTTTTCAAAATCTTGCCCCACTGCTACCTGGCGAGAGTAAAAATTCCAATATATTGCCCCCTTGAGAGATTGGACAAAAATTTTGATTTTTGGGTGATCTCGCGAAAAAAAGAGAAGGTGCCCAATAGGTCCAAAAAGGCTCCAAGAAGCCAAAAACATGCCCAAATGCAATAAAATGATGTAAAATAGGCCTCAACTAGACAAAAAGGGTTCAAGGGTCCAAAACCCTAGTAGGATAGCTAATCAAGGTGAAAAAACCCAAATTTTCAAGCTTAAAAAGTCTCCAAGGGGTCACTTTCAATTCATTTTTACACACAACCCTCTAGCAACTTTGAGATTTGAGCTCTGACCTCCTGACAATATGGCACAACAATAGCTCCCGCTGCACATTTTTGACCAAGTCTAGACATACTAGTGGCCACCTGGCATTGGGGCAACGGTAAGTGATCCTTACTTGAGCTTTATTTTTCATTTTTTGTGTTCATTTAATGCATTTAAAGTTAGTTATTTTGTAGTAGCACTATATAGCACTGCTCAAAAATCAAACTGCACCACTCGGTGCCAGATTGCGCCATGATGGTGGAGTTTGGAGTTTGGGAATAAACTCCAAACTCTGATGCTGAGGTCATGGCCCGCAGGGGCATTTCCAAAGTGTGATGCGACAGTTCTTTATCGACATGAATCTTTGCAAACTATGCTACTCAAAAGAAAAGTGCACTGTGGTGGTGCACTTTCGACATTTTGTGCCCAAGCGTCACAGTTTGATAAAAAAATCAAACTACGATGCCTTCACAGATAGCGACGTTGGAGTAATTTTTGAATGCTCGACATGAAATTTTTCAATTTTTTTTGACATGATAACCCTTCCTGATGCAGGATGCAATGAGGGAGCTGTATTCCTGAGAGCACAGGTCACATGATCTCTTCAGTTACGTGCGAGACCTTAGTGAAAAAGAACATGATCAATTACGAGACATGGGGTTGTGGCACATCACATACATAGTGCTTATGCATACTCACCTTGGAATGATGTTAGTGCTTGCCGAGAGATGGCATAATGAGACCTTGTCTTTCCACCTTCCTACTGGTGAGGCCACCGTCACCTTGGAGGATGTGTGGTGCATCCTAAGATTGTTGATTCATGGTGAGTGCATTATTTTTGATATAGATGTTAGGTGAGAAACCTCACATAGTCCTCGCCATAGAGGACGTTATCATTTGTGAGGGTTAGATTGACCTCGAGTGTCATAGGTCTCTTACCTCCCCCTTTCATTTAGTTGTTCTGGTTATCATTTCAGGTCTCAGTTCCCAAGATTAACGAGGTCAGTACTTTAGTCCTGGTTGGGGACTATGCTGGGAGCTCATGGTGATGCGTGACATGCCTACTTGTTTTGCTTGGGGACCTATTCTTCTTGCTTCACTATACAAAGATCTACACGAGTACATCTACCTCGATGGTAGAGCACTCGGGGTAGGTGTCACACTTCTCCACGTATGGGCATGGGAGCATATCATTATTTTTCAGCCATGAGTTGTTGCAATACCAATGGGGCCTGATGACCCCCTTGTATGGCATTATAGAGGTGGTGTTCCCTTCACACACATGGGCGAGCATGAGATTCCCTACTGGAGGAGAGTCCTAGATGAGATTCAGATCTTCTATGCCCACTAGGACTTGTTTATGTAGGGGTGGGGGCATACCATGGTGGAGAGGTACCTACCCGGGCATGTTTAATGACAGTTCGATGAGCCACAGGACCGGCCAACAATGATTATGTGTTTGTATTTTCCAGCACCATGTCACATGCCTCCTAGGGTTGATACATTCTTGCTTCAAAGGTCATTGACAACTTTAGACAGTTGGTGGCTCAGCCTTGGGTTTACAATTAGGGGCCTGTAGATCCAAGTGTCACACAGGCATACAAAGATTGGTTTTGGCCTCCCCTACAGTTGATAGTTCCAAGGGTAGTCCCCACTCATCAGAAGATGAGGGGTAGAGGGGGAGGATGAGGATAGAGAGACAGTGTATGATAGGACCAGCCAGTCAGGCCTCTAGTTTAGCCAGTTCAACCAGGTCAGGCTGATGTGCAGATGCAGGATTAGCAGTAGGTACCAACTAGGAAGTAGGAGCAGGTAGGTGCACCACCACGAGCTGGGGGTGAGGATCAACCTCGGGTACAACCTCCATGAGCACAACTAGCAGAGTAGGTGGATCCTCAAGATGCACTAATTGTGTAGTTATAGGCCTAGGTTCAGATCTTGACAATGAAGAGGGATCAGACCAGGACTGAGAGAGATCTAATTAGGACTGAGAGAGACCAAGCCATTTTGCAGAGGTAGGCATAGAGCTACAAGCAGTTGCAAAGATGGGCCAGCAACAACAATTGGAGAGCATGGTAGCCTCCTCCTCTCAGAGCACAACGTCCATTCGGTCTTATAGGGAGGCCATCTGGGAGGCAGATTATTACCACATGCATTATCATTACGCTATGACTAGAGCAGAGTGGGCCCCAAACTACTCACAACGGACCAACCACAGACTAGCAGAGGGTCATGGTGATAGGGGCAAGGGCAACATATAGGATGGGTAGACCTTGTTTTGATCGAGATGATTTTTTTTGTGCCTTATGGGCTATTTTTTGATAGCCCGTTTGGTTTTTTTGTACTTATTGACACACATGTACAGTGGTCCGATTATTTTGTACTATGAAAGTTACCTGATGATGATATATATGAGAGGATGGTTTTTATATGATGTACCACTTATTTATGCATTTTATGAACGGTTCTATTTCTATATGCTATCCAATGATAATTATGATGTGATGCGATGGATGCATTTCTTTTCTGATGATGTATGCATTATGACTAGATCTTATATTATGCTATTTTATTCATGATATGTAGATGGATTTATATGATATGTAATGTATATGGATGATGATGATGATTCATATGATGATCTATTTATGTTGATGCAAATGATGATATGTGATATGAAATGTAATATGCAAAATGATATGGAAATGATCTATGGTGTATATGCAAAATAATATGTGAACCATGCTTTTATGGATGGATGTACGCTTTGCATGTAGTGGATTTTTATATTCGTATTTATGCTTATAATGATGTGGAATGATTTATGCAATGAAATGTAAAAAATGATTGCGATGCCATTTATGAGATGATATGAATGATTAATGGATGATAGAATGCAATGTAAATGTGATGGTCATGTTTTATATGATATGTATTGATGATACAAATGAGATGGTTTTAAGATACTTAGAATAACAAATATATTATCCTAAACATGTAATGTATGTGATGCACTTAATGTGATGTGATGTAATATATAAAATGATATGTTAATGCAAAGTGGTATGATGATGTTTAATGCAAATAAACGTAATGTGGGAGATGACCTTATAATGTTTATGTGATGTGAATATACAATGGATTATCTATAATGATTATGTACCTATTATGTATGATTATGCAGTAGGTGGTAGTGTGAAATGATTATGAAATGTTTATGCACATGAATGTTATGCAATGATTTATGTAATGAATGCAATGTGATGCAAAAAATGAATGCAATGTTAATGGGAAAGGGATGTGCTAATTTATGGAAAATGCTTATAATACCATGTTTATATGATGATGGAAATGCAGTGCATGTGTTCCCTATATGATATGTTGATGTAATATGCTAATTTTTTGTGGATGCAAGATTGATGATGATGATAATGATGATGATGAACTACCATAGTACCTTGTTAGCATGATGAGAAAGAAGGGATGAAAGAGAAGAAGTCATTTCAACAAGACACAAGATGATGGACATATAGATGATGATGACTACTCACCAAGGAGTTGGAATTTTCAAAGGGCCAATTTTATTATGTTTGATAACACACATGGTACAATGCATCAAGGTATAGAGAACCAGGATGATGTTGTACCTAGTGTGATGGACTTTAACTTGATAATCAGATAGGAGTATCCTTTTTCACACCTGACATATGAAAACCTTACTAGGATGCACTTTAGAAGTTTTAAACACCTCAGACCAAAACACTGAAAGGTATAACCTATCAATGCAATAGTCAACAAGTTTCCCAAAACACCCTCCATACATAACTAACAAAGCAAGTATTCGCCAAATTATATTACAAGAATGTCCAACAAGCACGACATACAAAATATAATGATCATTTCCCCATTCCTATCTCTCTAAATCCTTCATTTGGATATCATCGAGAGATCCTTGGAATGAATGCAATAATATAAGTCAAAGGACAAAGATAAAGTACACAAACAAATTGATAATCTTCAATACTGCTAACCAAACATAAATGTGTTTTTAAGGATAAGAACCAAAACTATTGCCAAAAGATAATGCCCATTGTAGGAAGGATACATCCTATACATGTTAGTGGATGACGACATGCCATTTCTTTTTATCCCAATTTCTCTTTCAAATGTTTGATATGGGACCAATTGGATGATGGGTTATCGACACAAAGAGTTGACCAACTTGCTTATGTATTGACTTAAACCTAAGACTTGACATTTTGAGTTTTCACTTTTCACCTGCTAGACTTGTTTTTTATTGTTTCACCAAAGGTTGAGGATGACGATTGTTTATTATGAGTGATGTTATTGCAGGTGAAAGCGAGATGAAATGGATGGATTTTTTCAAATATTTGAATGTTTTTGGAGTTTTGTAATGTTTTGAGGCTATTTTTTTGTGTTTTTGAAGATTTTCAAATGTTTTTATTTTTTTTATTTTCCAATGTTTTGGGGTTTTCTGAGATTTTGACCAAGAGACTAACCTACAAGCCTTTCCTAGGGGCCTCAGGGGTTGATTAACAGATTATCCTTTCCTATGTTATACATGTAGAGACCATGTAGTTTGACTGATGACTTGATCAATTTACGAATGATGATATACATGATGAGATGTCAGTTTATTATGACGGACTCCTAAAGGACTAGCCTAAGTGTCTCGGGGGATGATCAAAAATCAACCTTGCCTACATTGAAGGCTCAGAGACTCCTAGTTTGACAAGAGGACTTTGTTTTTGACTTTTTGACCTGTTTTTGGATTTTTTGATATGTTTTGAATGTTTTTGTATTTTTGTATTTTTTTGATTTTTTTGATTTTTTGATGTTTTGATGTTTTTGGGATTTTTTGATTTTTTGATGTTTTTGGGATTTTATAATTTTAGAACTTCAAGAATATACATGAATTTGATCCGATGAGAGCATACCCCCAGTGTGATGCAATAGAATACTCCAATAAAGTCAGGACAAATTGACCTTGAGGATGGGCTGAGTAGTACTAGGAGGGATCATGATACGAAAACATGACCAAGCTATGATGCGAATGCAGATGGATGAGTGATGGATGGAGATCTGAATGCGATGGATGATGGAAACGTAATGGATGGATGATGTAGAACAAGTCGTAAAGATCCTAGTGAATGAAAAATACTTATTTACACAAGGTGCCTATTTGGTAGGTTTTCACCAAGGTACCTACCCAAAGTGCCACCGAAGTTGTTTTCACTAGAGGATGATTTTTTCTCTTTACTAATTTTGATCCTTTTCTAATTTTTTGGTTTTTTTTCTTTTTTTTTTGTCACCAAGATGCCTGTTTGCTAGGTTTTCACAAAAGTAACCATTTCTTTAGGAAATTTTTTTATTTTTTTATTTTTTGGTTCTATACCTTGAAAGATTAGGCATAAAACTTTTTGAGATGGGAGATATTCATAGGCTCTTGTAGAGGTTCCCCTTCGGGTGTTGATAACTGATATGCCCCTAACTTATAACTTGCTGTGACAATGAATGGTTCCAACCAATTGGGTTTAAATTTTCCTTTGTTGCTTGGGTTTGGGATATTCTTCTGATTCTCCTTTAATACCAGTTCTCTAACTTGGAAAGTCCTACTTCTGATTTTCTTGTTATTGCTCCTCTTGAGTCTATTTTGGTAGACTTGCAAATGATTTAAAGCATCTATACACCACTCATCTAGTAGCTCTAGCTCATTTAGTCTTGATACCCAGTACTCTTCATCCGTGATGAGGTTTTGTAGTGATATCCTGAGTGATGGGAGCTTGATCTCAATGGGGAGTACTGCTTCTGATTCGTAAACCAGGGAGAAAGGGGTGGCACTGGTGGGTGTGCAGATGCTGGTTTGGTAGGCCCAGAGGGTGGGATTAAGCTGCAGATGCTAGTCATGACCTGCGTCATTGACTATTTTCTTGACGATTTTCAAAATGGTTTTATTACTGGCTTCTACTTGGCCATTTCCTTGGGGATAGTATGGGGTGGAGAAGCGATGTTGGATTTTTATTTTTTCACATAAGTTGCAGACATCTTGATTCTTGAATGGTGCCCCATTATATGAGATAATGGCTTATGGGACACTGTAGCAGAAAATGAGATATTTAAGGATGAAATTTGATATTTGCTTCCCAGTTATATATGTCATGTGTATGGCTTTCACCCATTTAGTAAAGTACTTCATGGTGGTTATGATGAACATGTGGCCATTAGATGAAGTGGGAGTGATTTTTCCAATGAGATCGAGTCCCCATTGTGAAAAGGGCCATGGTGTGTTGATGGGATGAAGTCCCTGAGTTGGAGCATGGATGAGGTCCCCATGTTATTGACATTGTAGACACCTGACATAGTCATGTGCCTCTCTTTTCACTATAGGTCAATAATATCCCATCCTCAACAGTTTCTTGGCTATGGTCATTCCACTCGAGTGTGAACCACATATACCGTTATGTACTTCAGTTAGAGCGGTCAATGCCTCCTCAGTGTTTAAGCAGCATAGTAAGGTTCCTTCTATTCTCCTACAATACAAGGTATCTCCTAGGATGATGAATTAGGATGCCTTTTTGACAAAGGTTCATTTTAGGGTTGCAGGTAAGTCACCAGGTATGACTCCTATTCAAAGGTATGTATAAATGTCATGGTACCAAGGATCACTAGGACCAATGATTTCACACACAAATTTTGATTTTGGTACCTTGAATGTGGGTACGAGAAGCTGATCTATCAAGAATTCATATTTTGGAATGTTGTGGGGGATGTCCAATAAGGATCCAATTGTTGCCATGGCATTTGTTGCTCTATTGTTGGCTCTGGGAATCTGCTCAAATGTGATTTTGATGAAGGATTCTTTGAGAGTCTCCACCAATTTCTTGTATGGAGTGAGCTTATCGTCTTTAGTTTGGTATTCATCATTCACTTGGTTTATTATCAATTGAGAGTCTCCATATAGTTAGATAGCTATAATATTCCACTATACTACTATTCTGAGACCTATGGTTAAAGCCTTGTATTCTGCAATGTTATTGGTGCATGGAAATGCTAGTTTATAGGGCCTTGGTGTGCAGTCCCCTTGTGGGGTTATAAAGAAGACATCGATTCCTAATCCATGTTGTGTGTATGAGCCATAAAAGTAGAGTTTCCAGTGGTTAGCTATGTTGAGATTAAAAATAGATTTGTTTGGAAACTCTGAGATGAGAGGATTCTTTGAATAGATTGGTGCTTATGCAAGTTGATCTGCAATGACTTGGCCTTTGATTGATTTCCGCTCCACATATTCAATTTCGTATTCTGATAGTATCATCACCCATTTGGCCATTCTTCCAGTGAGCATTGCTTTTGACAATAGGTACTTGAGAGGGTCTATTTTGGTGAGTTTTATTTTGTGTGCCAACATGTAATGTCTGAATTTATGTGATGCAAACACTACTGCTAGACATACTTTCTCAATGAATGAGTAGTTTAGCTCATGCTCAACCATTGTTCTGCTGATGTAATAGATGGCCCTTTCTGTTCCATTTTTGTCATGTTGAGCTAGGATAGCTCCAAGGGCTATTGCTATTGCTACTATGTAGAGAATTAATGGTTTTCTTGGGATTGGTGGCATTAGGACTGGTGGTGTAAGTAAATATTCTTTAATTTTATTGAAGGCTTTTTCACACTTGTTATCCCATTTGTACACTACTCCCTTGTGAAGTAGGTGAGAATATGGGTTATGTTTGTTTGCTAGCTGTGTGATGAACCTGCGAATGGATTGAAGTCTACCTTGGAGACCTCTCAATTTCTTTAATGTTTTGGGTGCCTCCATCTCAAGGATTGTTTTTACTTTTGCTGGATCTACCTCAATTGCTTTAATGTTTTGGGTCCCTCCATCTCAAGGATTGTTTTTACTTTTGGTGGATCTACCTCAATACCTCTCATTGATACTATATATCCTAGCAATTTTCCTGATTATACACCAAAGACACACTTGTTTGGGTTTAATTTGACCTTGTACTCCTCTAGCCTATCAAAAATGTCACTTAGGGTTGTTATGTGATCCTTTCTCCTTCTAGATTTGGCTAGATTGTCATCAACATAATCTTCGACCATTTTGTGAATCATGTCATGGAAGATTAATGTCATGGCCCTTTGGTATGTTGCTCCTGCATTTTTTAAGCCAAATGGCATCATTTTCCAGCAGTAAGTCCCCCATGGACAAGTGAAGGCCATTTTGTGTTGGTCTTCTTTAGCAATCATTATTTGGTTATAACCTAAGAAACTGTCCATCAAGGAAAGCATTTCATATCCTACCGTCATGTCTACGATCATCTTTCAGACATGGCTTGTTCAAGTTCCTAAAGTTTGTGTAGATTTTGATGCCCCCATTAGGTTTTGAAAAAGGAACCAAGTTTGACACCCATTCTGGATAATCTATCGGTCGAATGAATCCTGAATCTAATAGCTTCTTTAGTTCCACTTTTACTAGCAGGGTGATCTGAGGGTGCATTTTTTTGAGCTTTTGTTTAACAGGCTTTGCTTCTGGGTATACTGTTAAGTGGTGGACCACGATTTTTGGATCAAGCCCTAGCATGTCAGAATAGCTCCATGAAAATTTTATCTGTCTCTCTCTTAGGAAGGCTGATAGGAGCTCTTGTTCTTCTGATAGTAATGATTTCACATAGAATGTGATGTGTGGGGTTTCCTCTATTCCTAGATTGACCAGATTGCATTTTTCTACCAGGACTGCTAATTTTTCTTGATGAAGAGCTTTGAGAGGAAGATTTAATCCCCCATCCTTAGGTTCCTTGGAGAGGCTTTCACTGTTGGATGTGTCCTTTCTTTTTTACCTTTTTTTTGGTCAGAGAGTGCCATAGTGTGGTTTTCACTCAATCACTTAGATATGATTATTAATTTCTCACTTTTGTGACTAAGGGATTCAATCATTTCCCCATAATAGGCATGTGTATCTAGCTCAATTATGAACCCTGCTTTGTGATCCCCACATAGAATGTTATCTGGTAGTCCCATGAATTCTGAGAGTGCCTCATCATTTTCGAATGTATCAAGAACTGGTGGTCCTCATTGGTCGTAGTTGATGAGTTGGAGGTATACTAGGAAGATTTTATGATTTTGACGGTCTGATTCAAAAGATAGGGTGCTAATCATGAAAAGAGTGGTATCCTCAAATAGCCTAGGTAAGTTGGTCATGGAATTCTTGTCATCACTACTACTATGGATGTCGGTTATGTCAAATGTGAAGTTATCTATCACACAACCTATAGATATTGGTAAGCGCAGTTCAGTTGCAGTTTACTGAGGAGGATTTTTGACCTTTCTAACTGGAGGACCTCAACCATGTATGGTTATACTCGAAGGGGTACATTCAAGGCCAAGACTTCCCATTCGTGTCTCCAGAATGATAGGTATTATAAGCCCATTGTTTTTTTTACCAAGTATTTGATTTCTATCATAGCCCATTGCGAGCATCATTTGCAGACCCTTTCTTTTGTCATCCATTGGTAAATCAACTATTGGTCTCTCATCTTGGTATAACATATGAGATGGATTTTCCTTGATAACTTCTTGGCAGAGATCTCCCCAACTTGTAAAGTTGGGATAGTCTTCAAGAGACATTTGAGATGTGGAGGCTTCATTTATTTGTGGACGTCCCTGTGATCTAGGAGATTGTGGTAACTCTCCTATCACAAAATCATTTTTAGGGATCATGTAGTTTCCACAACCGTTATCTTGGATGATGACCTTAATGTTAGAGATGGTGGGGATGGTGGGAGTGGTGGGTGTCTCTATCATAAAAGTGGAAGCAAGAGTGGCAAGATCAATGTATGGTGTAGATGGGCCCTCATCATTTTTTGGTACTTGGGGGATTTTATAGTACTTTTCCTCGAGGCTTTTGCAATAGGACAATGGTTCGGGATCTCCATGGATGATAACTTCTTGTCCGTCATGTGTGAATTTAACACATTGATGGAAAGTTGACACTACTGCTTGCATTGCATGAATCCATGGGAATCCTAGGAGGATGTTATAAAACAAGTCGAGGTCCAAGACCTGACAAGTGGTTTCCATGATAGATGACCCTACTTGAATAGGGATTTTGATTGTGCCCCGAGACACTCTTTCTAGATCATCATATGCTCTTATTGTGATACTATTTCCTTTTTCAATAGAATCCTCTAAGATTTTTAATTGTTTAATGAGCTTCAGACAAAAAATATTCAAGCCTACACCTCCATCCACCAAGATCCTTTTGACTTTTATTTTCTGTACAAGGACTTCTGAGTGGAGTGAACAGTTATGAGATGCTTGGGTAGGAAAATCTTGGTTGGAGAATGTGAGGAGATTTGGCATAATGATATTTCTGACCATAGCTTGGAATTGTTCTACATCAAGATCTGTGGGGATAGTGGATGAAGCCAACGCTTCCTCAAGGATTTTCCCATGGGAAGATGAGATTTTTAGTAACTCCATGATGGAGATTTGTGTTGGTGTTCTTTTTAGTTGATCAAGGATGTTATATCCATTGGGGACAGATCTAGGTGTAGGGACTCTGTTTGGCTGGGATGATCTTGTGATGGTAACTTTGCCGCCTCTTGTGGTGACTCCACAATTGGCATGGGCTCCTTTGATGGTGATGGTAGCGTAATAGTCATCCAAGGATGCAATGATGTGGTCATACACATGATTTATGTTCTTGAAGGGTTCCTTCCCCTTATCCATGTTATTATTCCCTTTATTTCCATGGTTAGGCATCAGATTCGTGTATATCTTAAGGTTTTGGTTTCCTATTGGCTATTCCACATTTATTATTCTTTGATTGATGAGATCTTGAATTATGTTTTCAGCCTCATACAACTATTCATGGTATGCCCTTTGATTTTATGGAAGTCACAGAGTTGATTCTCATTATACCAAGGAGGTTTCACATCCTATTCTTGGTAATTCTCATAGGTGGGAGCTTTGATGAGTTTTTCATTTATCATATTCTTCATGATGACTTTAAGCGGTTCCCTAAAAGTAGTGTACTTTCACTTGGGGTAATTCTTGTTCAGTTGGGGTGGTCCCCTTTGATCATTGAGCTTGTTAATTACTTGATTGTTGTTCGGTTGTTGTGTTGCTTGATGATTGTTTTGGTGTTGGATTTGGATTTGTGGTGTAGGCGTATTTTGGTGAGGGGCAGTAATAACCACTTTGGTGTTGACAACACCATCATTGGTAACATTTTTTTTTCTTGCCCATGTGTGAGGTTTGTTATTGTAATTGGTGCATGGGCAGTTGTTTTCTTGTTTGGGGTATGAAGTTGATCCCGCAGGTTGTGTCATAAGGGCTCATTCGATGCTAAGTGCCTTAGAGATCAACTGGTCATATGTGGTGATCCCTTGTACCTTGAGATGGAATTCCAAGAGGCTGTCAAGGTTGGATATAATGGTGCAAAATTTTTGTTCCTCATGCATGGTCCATTTTCTTTGATTGGCCTTGGATCGCCATCATTGTAGGAATGAAGTGAATGATTCATTCTTACCTTGTTTCAAAGCTAAGAGTTCTTCTAGATTGACATCCATTGCAATATTGCATGCATAGTTTTTAATGAATGCGTCTATAATTTCTTGGAATTTTTTGATGCTCATAGGTAGGCAAGAGAACTATTCCATAGCATGGCCAACCAAACTCTTAGGAAATAGCTGCATCTGATAGGTATTGTCGTATGTGTCTTCCATGCAATGAACCTGGAATTCCCTGATGTGATCTTCAAACTTGGGGATTTCAAATCCCTTCGAGAGTGTTTTCATCACAAGGCTCCTGTCAAATGGATAGGGACACAAGTTACTTGGTGTTTTTGTGGATAGGGACACAAACACTTGTTGTAAGAGAAAACTGATTTGTGCCATTACATCATTTTGCTGATTAGGGGGTGGGATGAAGGTGTTCTCGGTGTTTCAATTGTGGGTTGGATGAGTGGGTTTTTTGGTGTGTTTTTTGATGGTATTTGCACATTTTGTTGAGCTAGGTATGCTTGCACTTGCTGCTGCATAAACAATGCTTGTTGTTGATCTTGTTGTTGTTGTGCTAGGATTGCCTGTTGTTGAGCTTGTTGTTGTTCTTTTTGTTGTTCCAACAATGCTTGTTGTTGGGATGCTAATTGGGCTACTTCTTGCTACTCTTGATATTGTTTTATTGATTTTTGATATGCTTGTAGTTGTGCTACTTGTTTTTGTGCAAGAAGTTGTGCTTGCGCTTGTGCTTGTTGTGCTTGATATTGGGCGTGTGCTTAAGATTGAGCTTGGGCTTGTGCCGCTTGTTGTTGTAATAGAATTTGGGCTTGGGCAGCCTTTTGTGCTTGTAATTTGGCTTGGTGCTTGAGTAGCTTGAATGGCTTGTTGTTGGTGTTGTTGTAATAAAGCTTGGGCTTGTGTGGCCTATTGTGCTTGCTATGCAATTTGGGTGGCTTGTTGGACAACTATTTGTGCAGCTTGTTGAGCAACTATTTGTGCAGATTTTTCTTTTGCACTTGTAGGAATTCCTTTTGATAAGCAACTTGGTGAGTAGATTGCAATGCCATGCTGTATTTGTTTGATAAATTGGAGTTTGGTGGCGGTGGGGGTGGTGGTGGATTCAAAATGGTGTTTCTGGTGGTGGTGAGCGGTGATGTTGTGTTGGTGGTTTGAATGGTGGATGGTGCTATTGATGTGGTTGGTCTTTGAGAGACCATGATTTGAGATGTTAGGGGGTTGGTCGATGATGTTGTGATTGTTTGTGTAGTTGTCATTTGTTGTTGCGATATCGATGACAATTTTTGACAGTTTGGCATGATGTCTTGATTGGTGTTTGGAATGTTGGTTTGATTGATAGTTGGTAAAGGTGGGAGTCCCAAGCCAAGTAGGGTTGTGGATAATGGTGGTAATGGTGGAAGAGGTGAAAATATGAGGGGTGTGAGTTCTTAAGAAAATGATGTGGTGTCAAAAATGCCCCTAGGTCTGAACATGCCACCCTCTTCTTATGAATTTTTGAGGAGAGAGGTTTGGGGTGTTGCACGGAAGGATGATGATGATGGATCATTAGGATTATGGAAGGTGAGAGGGACATACTTATGTAATGGATTTTGGGGTATGTTTTATTCCAAAATGGTGTTTGCATCCAAGTCTTGATTGTTGACAAGGGGGTGTGTTTGAATCGCATTAAGAAATACATTTCCCTTATTAACATTAGGTTGAATTGG
Source organism: Sequoia sempervirens (assembly GCA_007258455.2). Classification (NCBI taxonomy): domain Eukaryota; kingdom Viridiplantae; phylum Streptophyta; class Pinopsida; order Cupressales; family Cupressaceae; genus Sequoia; species Sequoia sempervirens. The sequence continues at coordinate 140,864,787 of VDFB02168118.1, read as the reverse complement.
AGAAAAAGATGTGATTTGAAAAAAAAATTGAGTGATGCTTTGGGATGGGGGTGTAGATGAGATGGGGAGTGTGGATGAAATTAGAGACACGATCTCCAAAGATGGTTCCACTATAGAGCTTATGTCAAAATCAAAAGGTAATTTAGCCCCTTGTTTTGCTAGTTCGAGCGTGTATAGTGAAGGGTTAAGCCTCATCATGATGTTGATGATCTTATGGTTTTCTAGATTTTGGAGAATTTCGGTTATTTCTTCATGTATCATCCCAAAGGTAAGATCTTCTTCTTGAATTTCCTATTGTGGGTTTTGTGACGATGAGATAGTCAAAGGATTGCTTGATTTGACAAAATTCATTTTGGCATTTGTTTGGCTTAGGTCACTTGAAGTGAGTGTTTCTTTGTTGGCTTCCATGTTCTCTTGTATTGAGATCTAGTTTGAACCATAAAACAATGATCAATTTTCAAGAATATGGGAGATGAATCTCTAGTTCTTTGGATTGATCTTATTTTAAGCACAAAAGAGAAGTTTTTAGGGTATCTTGAGGATCAAAAGGTGATATGATTTATGGAAGATATGGATGATGTGGATGTTTAATCTTTTGATAAATCTTGAGGGGAATGCTAGAATTTTAGGTATTTTGGATATGTTTTGAATTTTGATTTTTTGATTTTTTTGATTGTCCTTGACTTGATTGATTTTGGTTTGATTTGTTTGAACAAATAGACCCTAAGATGTTGGATGATTATCTAAGGGGTATATTTTCTCAAAGGATGATAATTTGAATGTGTAGGGAGAAGGATGCATCTACCCACACCTATTCAAACAAGATGATACTTTAACAAAGTATATGAAGAAGAATGCATCTACATATACCTAGCTAAACAAGATGGTTTGATAAATTTGACTAAGCATATGCAAAAGGATACATCTACACATACCTAGCCAAAGATGATTGGATAAATATTTCAAGGATTTTGTCTCAAGGATTTGATGATTTTGATTTTTTCCAAAAAGCATAACATGAAGGATAATTTCAAGATTTTCTCAAAATATGATGGTGAGATGATTTTTGGTTTGATGTTTGAAGGGTAGATAAAAAAGATTTTGATTTCCTTTGATCCTAGGATGAACCTAAAAAAAGAAACTTTGTTTACCTAGACCTCGGTATTGAAGAACATGAAATGCTTCTATAGACCTTTATAACTAAGAAGTGGTTCAATTTGAGCATATATTTTCAAATTTTGAATCAAGGACTTTTGTTTTGGAATTTGACTTTCTTGGAAATTATGAGGTTTCGACACATGTGAGTGTCCATTTTGTTATCTTTGCTTAGTGAATTTATTTTACCACAACCACTTCTTTGATTAGGTTTTCCAAACTAGATGTCCAATGTCTTAATTTCTTCAAATCCCACAAAGTATGTTATGTTGAAATTTGATGAATTAAAGGAAATGGTTCCCTATTGTTTAACTTTAGTAGACAAATTGAGATGTAATCCAAGTGTTTAGAAACCTCTAAGGATAAAATACCAAGGGAAAGCAATAACACATGAATTGGGTCAATTGTATTTGTCTCCTAAAGGGTTTGAAATATTGATGATGATGTTTAAGTGTTTATTTCCAAGATGTTTTCGAACAAGCAAAGAATTTTGTAACCAAGAATAAGTACAACCCTATGGATATGAAAGACAATATTTGTTGAGTCCCCACTTGGACAAGTCCAACTACAGTTATCTTTAGTGAAAAGTAACCCACAAACAAGAGAATAATTTTATTATTCAGAAAATGGAGGTTCTTACATGCAGAGGATCTCAAATCCCCAAGTTCTACACCACATGCAAGCTACAGAAAGCTACAGAATAACCCTTTCACAATATGCGAGCTTGTCCCCAAAAAGTTACCCAAAAATATTAGAAACCCACCCATAAATAGAGCTCCTCTTTAGTTTGGAGCCAAAACAACAATAAAATTTGAGTTTAGGTGGTTTGGTGCCGAAAATTACAACTTGAAGTTCAAATTTCAAAAGAACATTTGCAATTGTATCTTCTACAAAGTGCACCAACTTCCCAGGGCCATAACTTTTGATCTGGGGCTCCGATTCACGAACCGTGTGAACCGTTGGAAAGGTCTCAAAGTCAAGAACGTGCTCACAATTACTATGTTGATTTCAGCAAGTTTCGGGGCCATTCCGGAAGCTCTAAGTGCCTCAAATACAACTCGAAAGATTTTCATGTGCAAATCTGTGAAACTAAAGCTACAATATCTTTCAACCTAGGAATAGAAAATAAAAATCGTAAATTGGAAATTTCATTATGACGAAAAGGGTATCCAAAATTGTAAAAACATCTGAAAACTGAGAAAATTGAAATTTAACTATTTTTGGGTGATGCAAGATTGCCCTTACACCACTAGATGCTCCTGCATCAGACACCTAGGGTAATTTGAGAAGTGACCCCATCACATCTCAGATGGTTGAGGAAAACCCAACTGGTGAACCGCTGCCTTAGATAGCCAAGATGAATCTTCCAAGAGCCTTCCTCTCCATTTCACTAGATATTCTTCATACTGCTTGTTTTTGGTACTCCTTCCCACACGACTATACAAGATTTCCTCAATCTCCTCCTTTTCTGAAGTAGATGTTGGAATCCCACAATGTTCCATCATTGGTACTTCCTCTGTGCCACCTTCATGATACTCTGTCAAATCTGAAATGTTGAACACAGGGGAAATGCTGAATCAATCCGAAAACTCTACCTCATATGCATTCCCTGAATCATGCTTCTTCAAAATTTTGTAGGGACCGAACTTCTTCATCTTCAATTTGTTATATGTTCCCACTGGAAACCTTTCTTTCCTCAAGTGGACCATCACTTCATCACCAATCTGAAACTCCTTATACCTCCACTTCTGATCTGCCTTAGCCTTATACTGCATATTCATCTTGTTAATATGTTCTCTTACCTTCTCATGTATATCTTTGATGTGTTTTGCAAAATCTTCGGCTTTAGCACTTATTTTCTTCTCTTGGTCTATCTTCCTCAATTCTGGAGCTGTTCTGGGGCTACCTCCATACACAATCTGGAATGGTGATCTACCAGTGCTTTTGTTGACAGAATTGTTGTAAGAGAATTCTGCCTGGGGTAAGATCAAGTCCCATCCCTTGGGTTTATCTCCTACCAAACATCTCAGTAGGTTATCCAGACTCTTGTTAACAACCTCTGTTTGCCCATCTATTTGTGGATGGTGTGCAGAACTGAATTTTAGCTCTGTCTTCAGCTTCTTCCACAAGGTCCTCCAAAAGTACCCCACAAATTTAGTGTCATGATCTGAAACAATACTCTTTGGCAGACCATGTAGCCTCACCACCTCTTTGAAGAACAAGTCAGCAATGTGGACTGCATCATGGGTCTTCTGACATGGAATGAAATGTGCCATCTTCAAAACCTATCAACCACCACAAAAATTGAATCATTCCCTCATTGTGTTCTTGGAAAACCAAGAACAAAGTCCATACGTATATCCCCCATGGCCTCTCAGAGTATAGGTAAGGGCTGATATAAGCTTGTATTCGGCTCACTCCTTTAGCCATCGACATACCCTACAACTTTGTACAAACTTCTTCACATCCTGTGACAACTGAGGCCAATAATAATGCTCACTATTAATGGAAATGGTCTTATCCTTGACCAAAATGTCCTGCCATTCCTCCACTATGCTTCTCCTTTATCAGGTTCTCCCTCATGGAACTCCTCAGGATACACAATTGACTTCCTTTAAATAACATGCCATCCTGGATTGTGAAATCTAGCCACCTTGTCCTGTCCACTGTAACAGGTTCCTTGAGCTTTCCAAGCCTCTGAAAATCAGGATCTTCTGCATACAGTGTGTTGAGTTCATTGAACCCAACCACTTCAATATGAGTCTTTGTCATCAATGTATGCCTCCTACTTAAGGCATCTGCAACCCTATTTGACTTCCCACTCCTATGTTTCAAAACAAAGGTATAACTTGCAAAAAATATACCCATTTCATATGCCTCTGATTTAATTTTTCCTGACTATTTAGGTACTGCAAGGCCTGATGATCAGTATATAGAACAAATTCTTTCAGCAACAAATAATGTCTCCATTTATTTAATGCTTGAACTATTGCATAAAACTCTTGATCATATACAAAATACTTTCTCTTGGCATCATTTAACTTTTCACTGAAATAGGCAATGGGCTTACCTTCTTGGCTCAATATTGCTCCAATGGCACAACCACTGGCATCACAATCCACCTGAAACACCTTGTTGAAATCTGGGAGGGCTAGAACAGGTTGCTTTGTCACCTTCTGCTTCAACAATTCAATTTTTTTTCCACTCTAGTGCTCCACTTGAATTCTTTTCTATCCCCTCTCATTGTTTCAGTCAGGGGTCCACAAATACTACTTAAGTTTCTAATGAACTTTCTATAAAAACTAGCCAAACCATGGAAACATCTCACCTTGGTAGCAGTTCTTGGGGTAGGCCATTCCAGAATAGCCTTCACCTTCTCTGGGTCCATCTTGAGACCTTCTGCTGAGACAACAAACCCCAAGTACACTAACTCCCTCTTCACAAAACTGCACTTCTTCAGATTAATCAACAGTTTCTCTTCTCTTAACTTCTCAAAGGCTCTCCGAATATGCATCGATGCTCATCCAACGTCTTATTGAAAATCAAAATATCATCTAAATACACAATAACAAAACTTCCTAGAAATTGTTTTAGTACCTCGTTCATGAGCGCATGAATGTGCTCGGTGCATTGGTTAGCCCAAAAGGCATGACTAACCACTCGTACAGGCCCTCTTTGGTCTTGAAGGTAGTCTTCCATTCATCTCCCTCTCGAATCCGGATCTGGTGATATCCACTCTTCAGATCAATTTTGTGAAGTACTGAGCTCCACTCAAAAGTCCATCAGGTCATCCATCCTTGGCAGGGGAAATCTGTACTTGATTGTTATCTTGTTTATGGCTCAGGAATCTATACACATCCTCCACTCCCCATCCTTCTTTGGTGCTAATACTGCAGGTACTGCACATGGACTCAAACTCTCCCATATCAAACCCTTTCAACAACTCTTGAACTTGTCTTTCAACTCCTCATGCTAGAGTCATTCTATGAGCTACCTTATTTGGCAACTGGCTCCAGGAATCAATCTGATGACTAATCTTCCTTATCATGGTAAACCCTTAGGTACATTATCAAAAACAATATCCCGAAACCCTCCAACATCCTTAAACTTCTCTCGAACCTTCTCACTATCCTCATTACTCACTCTAGGAATCAATGCATAACACACAGCTCATGCTTCATACCTTCTAAAAATTTTCTTCCATCTACATAACAAATTCTAGCACTCTGATACCTTTTTTCGGTCTCCTTTAGGGGTTTCAACTTGTGATGAACCCCATCCTTTGTCAAGGAATAAGTGTTTGCATGGCCATCATGTATAGCTCGCCTATTGAACTACCACAACCTCCCCAACAACATGTGACATGCATCCATGGGGATGATATCACAGAGTACCTCATCATGGTAGCTCCCGATCTTGAACTTTACTAGGCATTGCTCATTGACCAAAACTTTGTGGTCTTTCGTCAACTAGGCAATCTGATATGGATGCAGGTGCCTTTCACTCTTCAGCTTCAACTTTGTGACCATCTCCTCTGACACTAGATTATCGGTGCTCCCACTGTCAATAATGACATCACAACATTTTCCTTCACACTTGCACCTTGTGCGAAACAGATTCTTCCTCTATTCTGGTTCCTTTTCCTCAGTCACTAGGGCTCTCCTAATCACTAGGGTTTCTCCCTTTTTAGCATCATCTGAATTTTTAGATTGGGCCTCCTCATCTGCATGCGCAACCCTTCCACGACCTTCTGGCATTTTGTCTACCCTTCCTTGGTGTTGTGGACATTCATAGGCTTGATGCCCTTCTTCACCACACTAGAAACACGTTCCTCTGAAACCACCTCTTCCAAATCCTTGTCCATATCTCCCTCGTCCTCTACCTCTTTCATCACCACTATTTTGATCACGAGGGTGGTAGAAGTTGTCATTCCTTTGGCTTCGGCTGGTACCCACATCTTCACTTTTCTTTTCATCATCATTTTGGCTTCCTAAAGGTCTGCCATTACCCCTTCCACTTTGACCTCCTCGTCCTTTTTTCTTGCCATGAAATCTTTTGTTCAGCTTCTCTTCCACCTTTAGAGAAAACTGATACACATCCTCAATGGTGGTCATTCTGACTAAGCTTAACTCCTCTTGAATGCTCAGTCATAACCCATGAAGATATCGGGCTACCTTCTCCTTATTGGCCTCTGTGTGACCTGTTTTGATGATTATCTTGTGAAAATATTCAGTGTATTCTTTCATAGATTTGCTTCCTTGCTTCAACTCTTACAATTTGTTCAACAAATCTAACTCGTAGTCCACTGGTATGAACTGCTTCTTTAGTTTCTCTACCATGCGATCCCATCTGTTGATCTTGACTTTTGCTCTTCGATTTCTTTCCAACTAGACCTCTTTCCACCAAATACTGGCATGGCTCTTCAGCTTCATTTTTGCAAACTTAACCCGATCTGGGTCCTCTATTTTCTCATACTCAAAATATTCTTCTAGCTTGTTGATCCAGTCGATCAACTCTTTTGGGTTCAGACTTCCAAAATAACTGGGGACTTCTGCTCTGGGTCTTTTCCCGATCTTCGAAATGGCCCTTATTATCCGCATTTGGTCTTGATCAATTGCTTCTTCTTCCTCTTCTACATCTACACCTTCTTCCTCTCCTTCATCCTCATTTTCCTCCCTCGGGTTTAACCCTCTTCTCAACTGCTCTTGTAATGCATCAATCTGTCTCTGGAGGGCTGCCAGTGCATCTCTTCCACCAACATCTCTACTGCCTCGACCACCTCTGGCACCACCACGCCTACCAGGCATCACTCTTGGAGGCATCTTTCTTGACCTCGACCCACAACCACGGTTCTGGTTGGAACTACCTCATGATTGCCGATCTGTCCACATACTTAAGAAAACCCGCTCTAATACCACTTGATGAGGGCATAGCCCGAGACACAGAAAGTAACCCACAAACAAGAGAATAATTTTATTATTTAGAAAATGGAGGTTCTTACATGTAGAGGATCTCAAATCCCCAAGTTCTACACCACATGCAAGCTACAGAAAGCTACAAAATAACCCTTTCGCAATATGCGAGCTTGTCCCCAAAAAGTTACCCAAAAATATTAGAAACTCGCCCATAAATAGAGCTCCTATTTAGTTTGGAGCCAAAACAACAATAAAATTTTAGTTTAGGCGGTTTGGCGCCAAAAATTACAACTTGAAGTTCAAATTTCAAAAGAACATTTGCAATTGTATCTTCTAGAAAGTGTGCCAACTTCCCGGGGCCATAACTTTTGATTTGGGGCTCCGATTCGCAAACCGTTTGAACCGTTGGAAAGGTCTCGAAGTCAAGAATGCGCTCAAAATTGATATGCCAATTTTGGAAAGTTTCAGGGCCATTCCGAAAGCTCTAATTGCCTCAAATCTAACTCAAAATATTTTTAGGTGCAAATCTGGGAAACTAAAACTGCAATATCTTTCAACCCAGGAATAGAAAATAAAAACCATAAATTGGGAATTTCATTATGACAAAAAAGGTATCCAAAAATGTAACAACATCTGAAAACTAAGAAACTTGAAATTTAACTATTTTTGGGTGATGCAAGATTGCCCTTACACCACTGGATCCTCCTACATCAATTTTTTCCATTTCTACTAAAAGACCATAAAAGTGTTGGGCAGATTTAGAACAACTATTCTTGCACCAATAAATAGATCAAGGATTTTGTAAATTCTAAAACATGGGTTTTAATTAGGACTTTCCATTCATGGAGATTGACCCATATGACGAGAGTCCCTTTTTAGATCCATCTCGTTGAAGCCAATCGCGTGATATTGGCATTTACTCCAATACCTGGATATTTATATCCCGGTTGGAAATACTCTTGGATTTAGAGTGTTACCAGTTGGGTCATTCCCTTGGGCGAGCACTTTTTCCCCAAGGCAGGCCGTTTAAGATAAACAAAAGTGAGTAAAGACAATATCTGTAACTCAATCAATCTTTTTTTGCAACACAAAAAGAGAGAGTACGCAATAATGCTCTACTCATACTCTCACAATGTTTTGTTCAATTTTAAATTCAAAATGAAGTGTGGATGTGATTACTTTATCTCAACCTAAGATCATAAAAAAGGCCTTTTGATTCTCACGATCACTATAAAGTGCAAGAGAAGTGCATACATCCTTTTCGATGATGTTAGTTTAAGTAAGCAATCACAAAAGCAAAGTTGCACATATTCATTTTAACCTTTCAAAGCAATTGTGAGTTCATTTTAAAGGCGTCGTAGTTTGATTTCTCCAACGGTGCTATATAGTGCTACTTGCTAGTCAACATCACTCTACAGTTAGGCCAATGAGCATGAATGCATCGCCCATTTCCCACTGGTGTAGTTTGATTGTTTTGAAAATTCCTGCGGGTCTGATTGGTCAAGCGGTGTAGTTTAGAATTAAAAAGCCTAGGTGGGAAGACTCAAGCATCAGAGTTTGAATTTCCAGCGGTCCTATATAGCGATATTGAAGAACCAGTAGTGCTGAACAATGACAGTGAACCTGTCAACAAAGAAAAATGTGTAAATTTGATAAAAAACGTGATTGAAAGGTGAGATTGCCCTCCTTCTAGCACCAAATGTGCGAACCCCAATCCCAATACCTACAAAACAACATGAACAAACACATTAAAAGGTGAAATGCAAGCAAGAACAAGGATTCCCCATGAAATCCATTAGCAAAGCTTAAATTAGGAAAAGAGATGAAGAACACAATAAGAAAACAATAAAAGAGAGATTGAATCCTAATTAAACGAGCAAACTCTTGATCCCATGGGGGAATTGGTGCCAATTTGATATGAAAATTGGCCCTTTCCCAACTCCAATGATGCAAGCTTGACGTGTGATGAAGAGTGATCCACTTTGTTGATGCTTGGTGAGTGCTCCAATAGAAAAATCTTCCTAGCTATGAATTCAATGATAATGGATAGAATTTGCTAATGATTTAAGCATAGTAAGTTTACTCAAATTGTGGATGCTCAAATGAGGAGATTAGCCTCTTATTTATAGAATGCTAAGATGGATGAATGTCCAAAATAAAGCAAAGTGGGACTAAGAATTAGCCAATGGAAAAGTGCCACTTGTCAACCTATGAGTGGATGGAGGATGTGCAAGTTTTGAGGATTGTGCTAATAAATGCCTATACTTGAATTTTGAAATTGTTGAAATGACATGCAAGAGGGAAGGAAGAATTCATTGAATGCCACTTGGCTCAAGGCAAAGGACATGTAAGAGAGAGTAAATGCCTTGTTGGATGTACATGTCAACTTGGATTTTGAATTCAAACTTGAAGAATATTCCTTAAAAGATTCCTTGTTGAAGGAAAATAGAGATTTAATAAATTAATTAAATCTATTTTGATGTGCAAGTGGTAAAAGCTAGAGGATGGGACATGAGAGGAGATTAAATTAATCAAAGTTAATTAATTTAATGAAAGGGTTTAAATGATGTGACCTATTTGACTTAGATTTATGAATTTATTTAAATCAAATATTAGAAGAATGTGATAAGGGATTAATTAAATAAAGATTTTGATTTATTTAATTAAATGAGATAATGTTAGATTAAACTAAATAAGGTTTTAATTTATTTAATTTAATAGACAAACTTAAGAGATTTAATCAAATAAAATTAATTATTTAATTAAATAGGATAATTAAATCAAAATGGTTAATTTAATTATCGAGAAGAGGTGACTTAAGTTAGACAACTAATTTATTTAATTAAGAGAGGAATATTGATGAATTTAATCAAATAAAGGTATTTGATTAAATGATTAGACCGAAGGATGATTTAGGATGAAACAATGTTAATGGTGAGGATCAGATGCACAATGTCAATTAGTACATTTTACATGTCTACAATTTGCATCTCACTAGATTAGTTAATGTGATTTTAGGTCCAATTTTGACTTGGAAATGTTGGAGGAAGGCCTCAAAAAGGTCATTTAAAGAGTGGATTGAGTTATTCAACAATGAAAAAAACCAATTAAACCCATCTCTTTCAATGACCTAGGAAATGTTTTAGCTAGGAGTTTATCTTCAAAAATGAATTCACTACACAAGGTTGTACATATATCAATATATAATTGCTAGGGTTTGCTTTACCATTATACTTGTTAAATGTGGGTATCTCTACATTTTTTGGAGTTGATGTAATAGTGTAAAAAATGTAATCCTTTACATTTTCACACTTGTTTGGGCCCTCCTTGCTAAAAATTGGGCTTATGTATGCCTTATTTGGTTCTATTTTGCATCCACAAGCCTTAATTAATGCATCTTTCTAAGAATGATCGTGACCTACATCAAGTGACCAATCAGAATTTAATGATTTTGGATTATATGGCCCAAATTTAGTGATATGGGACTCATACACCACCTTGAGCATATGGGTCCCACCTAAGTTTCTGGGCCTAGATATGAATTTAACATAAAATTAAACCTTTCTTGAAAAATATGTCCCAAGCTTAGCCTAATTGGACTCATACACCCCAATTGGTGTATGAGTCCTGCTTAGCTTAGACCTAATTTGAATTCAAATTCTTGGCAAGATTTTATTCTCCTAGATCTAATGTTGGATTGTAGTGTTGTAATTTTAGAAAATTTGGTATAAACAAGTATAAATAAAAGGTTATTTCACATATTTTCTCCTAGCAATTTCAAGTCTTCAAGTGACCTAACAAGTTTACATTTCATCTAGCACTTTTTAAGATCACAAATTCTAGCATTCAAGAGTGATTATCAAGCATTTTGGAGCACTATTCAAGTATCAAGCATCATGTCAAAGTCATCATGCATCATGCCTTTTTTTTGAGCTAACATTTGTGATGTAGGGTTTTTATGATTCAAGAAAGCACTCATGTCAAGATCCATAACATACAAGCAAGAGTCAAGATCCACATTCATGCTAGCCATATCTTACAATATTATAGCCTTTTGTTCAAGGTTTGGTGAGTTGCATCATTGCATATTTGTTCATTCATCATTCATCAATTCTATTTTATTTCATTTCAAGGTTTGATTACCAAAATGGGATTTGACCAAGGAAAACCCCTATCCACTTAAAAAATAACATTTCCCCACATTTCAATGTGTGATTTGTAGATTTAGGTTGAAGATCCATCGAAGAGAAAGATTGAAGAAAATTTTTCAAGCTGTCAAAGTTATCACCTTACTTGCAAGATTACGAAAAGTCACCTAGAGGGAAAAATTTAGTGTTTCAGAATTAGAGATTTGATAGGAAGGAAGTTACAATAGATCACTAGAGGATTATAGAGTTTTGGAGAAACCCTGATACTAGGACTAAATGACTGCTTGTGGCCTATGAGTCCTAGTATACACATTTTCAGCCATTTTCTACAGATCCCGATTCAATAGTTCTAGATTCTAGTTTTGGCCCAAAACTCTAAACTGAGACTAAATCGCCCCTACTAGTGTATGAGTCATAGTGTGCATAAAAAATGAGTATTTCCAAGATTTTAGACCCTCATTCAAGCCTCTTCAATTTCTAGGTGCACCTATACACTTTCTCAATTTACTGTTTTGATTTGAGCTCATTTCTAGGTCATTTATTCAAGTTTTGCATATCATTTACATTTCTTGTCTTTCCAAGCCCTAGCTTGGTGGTGAACCCCTCTTTAGTCTTTTATCACACCCTAAGATACCATATTTTAGATCTCATTCCCCATTACATCCCTTGATTGAGATCTTTAAGGTTTATTTGAATGAAACTTGAAGAAAATTAATTGTTCTATGTCCTAAAACATAGGATGCAAATTTTCAACATTTAATTTTGGTGAACCCACCCTTTACAATATTTAATTTTCTTATTTGGAGTGCATCATAGTCCTAGATATAACTTACATTAACTTTGCATTAGGTTTTGCATTAGTTAATTTGCATCTAGGGTTTCTAAATCTTTCATTAGTGAAAGTGCATATAGGTTGCATTTTTTGCATCTTGCATCATTGAATTTCATTTGAAATGTGTAATTTCATTTAGTCTAGAAATCATACAAAACATAAAACTTAACATTCATTTAGAATTTTTAGAATTTTTTGGAAAATTCCTAATCTGGGACTCATATGCCCCTCTAGGCAATTTAGTCTCAGTACATGTTGTTTTGCTTGATTTCTAGGTATTTTTTGGTGACTATTATTCACTGTTTGAACCCTTGAAAATCCTTGAATAGGAATCATATGCCCCTCTATGCGATTTAGTCTTGTGTTAGATCTTAAATTCCATTTTTTAGCATTAAATTCTCTATTTATATGTTTCAGTTTATTGTTATTACATTTTTGTTTTAGCTTGCAGAATATTTATTTCGTTTATTTCATTGCATCTAGCTTAATTTCATTACAATTTTGATTAGAGAATATCATTTATCTTTTGTTCATTGTATCTTGCATTTCATTGATTGTCCCTTGCATGAGCTTTACAACTTGGTGTCCTATTGTTAATACTATAGCGAGACGTAGTTTGAGACTCATGTCATCCTACGATAGCACAATCATCATGGATCTTGGGTTATCTAGCTCTTTCACTACTAGTGTTGACACTAGTTCACTAGGTATGTACCATAACCTTAAAAACTATTTTCCTTCAAGTAGTATGATAGATGTTGAAACAATGGCTTCTAGTGTGGAACCAAGATCCTAGTACCTGCAAGAGACAATAAACAAACATATTAGATGATTCAAATGCAAGTTAAAACCAAGGTTCCCCATAAAATCCATCTAAACATGCTCAAAATAGGAATAAAACAAGGACAAAATGAAAGAAGACAAAACAAGCTAAATCATTTTGAGAATATGCAAACTCTTGATCTTATGGGGGAATTGGTGCCAATTTGATGAGGAAATCGGTCCTTTCTCAACTTCTATGCAAGATTTTGATGATTCGGTGATGATTGATCCACTTGTTGATTGCTTCAAATGAACTCTATGCAGAAAACAAACAATAACCTAGCTATGCCTTGATTAAATTGATGAAAATTCCAATGCTTAAGATGAAAATGAGTATAGTAAGCTTGCTCAAATTCTGGATGATGAAATGAGGAAAGAGACCTCTTATTTATAGAATGATAGTTTGGAGAAATGCCAAAAATGGAGCAATGTGGGACTAACATTCAACCAATGGCAAGGTGCCACTTTCCCAAATGTGAATGGATGGAGGATGTGCACATTTTGATGAATGTGCCCATAAATGAAATTAGGTGATATTTGAAATTAGTGAAATGTCATGTAAGAGGGGAAATAAATGTCTTAAATGCCACTTGGCTCAAGGAAAAATGACTTAGTAGGTGAAGTAAATGTCTTGTTGTTGGAAGGACAAAGTCCACTTGGATTTGAATTTAAATTTGAGAGAATATTCCTCCATTATGCCATGTTGAGAGAAAATAGAGATTTAATCAATGAATTAAATCTATTTTCATGTGCAAGTGGCAAAAGCTAGAGGATGGGACTTGTATTAGGATTATATTAATCAAAGGTTAATTAATTTAATGAGAGATTAGATGATGTGATAAATTTGACTTAGATTTATAGGTTGATTTGAATCAAAGATGAGAAGAATGTGATTTTAGACTTAGTTAATTATTATTTTTTATTTAACAAAAGAGGATGATTGGTTAGCTTAAATTAAACAAGGTTTAATTTATTTAATTTAATAGATAGAACTTAGAGATTTAATCAAATAAAGTGAATTATTTAATTAAATATGGACATAGGGTTAATTAGATCAGATAGATTGATTTAATTAACAAGTGAGAAAGACTTAATTAGATACAATGATTTATTTAATTAAGATAGGAAAATTTATGAATTTAATCAAATAAGGGTATTCGATTAAATGGTTAGACTGAGGGATAATTTAGGATGAAATGGTGTTAGTAATCAGGATCAAGTATGTTGGTATATTTTCCATGTCTACATTTTTCCCCTCTTTGAAGCAAAGTACTTGTTGCGTTGATTCAAAGAATAAACTATCTTGATCAAAAGCTAAAATTTTCCCCACTGTTGCCTTAGCGGGTGAAAATATGCCAATATACTACCCCCTCAAGAGATCAGATGAAATTTTTTGATTTTTGGGTGATCTAGTGAAAAAAGAGGACAAGGTTCCCGATGGGTCAAAAAAGGCTCTAAGAGGTAAGAAAAAGAAGATAAAATGCAAAAAATAGTATAAAACGACCCTTGGTTGGGCGAAAATGGGATCGGGGGAATAAAACTCTGACAGGATAGCTAAACAGGGTAAAAAACCTCTAACTTTTAGGCTTAAATAGGCCTTGGGGGGCCACTTCTAATTCATTTTCACATTTAGCCTTTAGAGATTTAGAGATTTAGAGCTATGAGACCTTGGAAAGATGGCACGATGACAACTCCCCATGCACATTTCCAATAGGGTACACACATAGCAGAGACTTCTTGGCACTTGACCCAACTTGATTTTTTGATTTTCGCATGCATTTATGATGCTTAAAAACTAGGTCTCTAGGAGTGGCACTATATAGACCCTTTGGAATTTCAAAGTGCGATGCTCAATGTTTAAACTACGTTGTCATTGCAAGGTCTGACACCGCAGTGCAATTTGAAATTTAGGGTTAAATTTCAAACTCCACCACCTTTGCAGATTTCATCGTCACAGTGCTCTATAGAGTTATGGTTTTAGATTAAACTCTGCCACCTTTGCAAAGTGAACTTTTGTGGTGTAGTTTTGGAATTTGAAGGCTCTAGTAGCACAATTTGTAGTTTACAAACTACATTGCTTTCATAGGCAGTGACACTGGAGTCACTTTGGGATGTTGAGACAATGACACAAAGCTCTTGGGGATAGTACATACCTACCCATGAGGCAGTTTAGCGATTTATGCAGCTGGTGGCCAAGTTGTGGCCATATGACTAGGGTTAGTTAGATCCTAGGACCACACAAGCATACTAAGATTGGTTTAGGTTGCCCCTGAGGTTGATAGTTCCAGGTACACCATCCACTTGATGGAGAGCGAGAGGAAAGGGTAGGATGAGGCTGGGGAGATAGGGATCAGGATCAGGGTGGCAGAGGACCAACACTAGATCAGCCAGTTAGGGATCAAGATCCACAGGTTCAACCACCCAAGGATCAACATGATCAGCCCCACTAGGGTGTCCTGATACAGGATTAGGACCATGGGCAGCATGATAGACAAGATGGGCACCATGATCAGGTTGTGACACTGCCCAGAGATGGGGGTGAGGATTAGCCTCACGTGCAACCTCCTCTATAGCCAGATCTTAGGGATGGGAAGATTTTATAGTTACAGGCCTAGATACAAATATTGATGACTGAAAGGGACTAGGATAAACTAGAGTGGGACCATGCCATCTAGCAGATGCAGGCCATAGAGTTACATGTAGTGGCTGAGATGGGCCACTGACAGTAGTTAGAGAGTATGGTTGCCTCTTCCTCTCGGAGCACAATATCTCTTTTGTCATATAGGGAGGCCGTTTGGGAGGCCAACTATTATAGGATGCACTACCACTAGGCTATGCCAAGAGTAGGACAAGTCCCCAATTTTTCACAAAGGACCAACCATAGATCGATAGAGGAGCATGGAGAGAGGGCAGGTGGTGAGGGAAACAACCAACACGACTAGGCCTTCATTTTTGATCAGAGATAGGATATCTTTGTGCCCCATGGGCCTATTTTTTTGATAGCCCAATGGGCCATTTTGTATTTATATATTTCATACTTGAACCAATTCTATTGTACTATGATAGTGTACATATTTTGATGATATGTATGAGATGACGATTTTGATTCAATATGATATGCGATGCATTTATGGATGTCTTTACCTTCTATATGCTTATGTAATGATTCTATATCATGGTGTAAATAGTTTATGGATACATTTTGTTTTCAGTATCTTTTTTTGATGCACTTTTTAGGATGTATGCAAAATGTTATGATATGCATTATGCTTAGACTAATAGATCTATATTATGCAATGTGTGTAATTCCCTCATGTATGATATGCATTTTATGATGTTATGGTAATGATGTGATGCTATGATGATGATGTTTTATGAAATCATATGATGGTTATGATATGCAAATGGATGCTTTTGATAGATGATGAATATGTGATAGCACAATGGATGCTTATATGTGTTACAAGATGATGCAAATGATGCTATTATAATGTATGATATGATTATGCTGATGTTTTATGATGTTATGGGATAAGTGCTTTTCATGTTTATATATGATGGATGCTTATGTATGATTTATGTAATGCTTAGAATAACCAATCTATATGTATAGAAATGTAGTACATGTTTAACGGTTTATGTTGTTGTATGATATGATATGCAATATGCTGATGGTTTATGGATGCAGGATGGATGCAATGATAATGATGATGAATAACTATCATGATACCATGTTAGCATGAAAAGAAAGAGATAGAAGAAAGCAAGAGATTCCAACAAGACATGAGATGATGATAATGATGGTTGCTTGTTGAGGAGTTAGGATTTTCAAAGGGCCAATTATCTTATGTTTGATAACACATAGAGGTACGATGCATCAAGGTATAAAGAACCAGGATGACATTGTACCTAGTGTGATGGAATTTGACTTGACAATCAAATAGGAGTATCCTTGTTCACACCTAGCGTATAGAACCTTATTCAAAATTTAGTTTAGATATTCCAAACATCTCAGACCAAAAAATATAAAAGCAAGCCTTCCTTTGTGATCAAAATGATATTTAAAACATCCTCCCTATACCTAAACAAAGCACACATGACCAAGTTATATTACAAGAACATCCAAAAATCATAGTAGATAAAAGATAAAGATCATTGCTCCATTCCTATCTCTCTAAATCCTTTGTTTAGATATCATCGAGGGGTCCTTGGAATGAGTGCAATAAGATAAATCAAAAGACAAAGATAAAACAAACAAGTTGATGTTCTTCAAAACTACTAGCCAAGACTAAACTACTGTGATGCTTGATGTTGATGTCCATTGTAGGAAGGATGCATCCTAGGACATGATGATATCAGATGATTTGATATGGGACTAATTGGATGATAGCTATTGACACAAAGAGCTAACCAAATTGTCTACTTACTGACCTAGACTTGAGATTTAGACGTTTGGGTTTTTTATTTTTGACCTACTAGAATTGTTTCCGATCGTTTCACCAAAGGTTGAGGATGACGATTGATTTATTATGAGTGATGTTTATTGAGGGTGAAAATGAGATGAGACAAATGGATTTTTTAAAATATTTGGATGTTTTTGGAGTTTTCAAATGTTTTAAAGCTATTTTTTGGTATTTTCGAGATTTTGCAAATGTTTTGATTTTCAATTTTCAAATGTTTTGGGGTTTTCTGATATTTTAACCAAGATACTAACCTAAGGACCTATCCTAGGGGCTTTGGGGGTTGATCAATAGATTAGCCTTGCCTACTTTATACACGCAGAGACCATGTAGTTCAACAAGACAACTCTATTTTTGACTTTTTTGACTGACTTTTGACCTATTTTTTGATTTTGATGAATGTTTTTGGATTTTTTTATTTTTAGGGACCTCAAGAACATTCACGAATCTAATCTGATGAGAACATGCCTCCAATGTGATGTAATAGACTACTCCAATAGAGGCAAGACAAATTGACCTTGAGAATGGGCCGAGTAGTACTAGGAGGGATCATGACACAAACACAAGACCAAGCTATGATGCAGATGCAGGTGGATGATAGATGTAGATATGGATTGTGATGAATGATGGGAGCCTGATGGATGGGTGATGCAAAACAAGTCGTGAAGATCCTGGTGGATGAAAAGTGCTTATTTAGTCAAGGCACCTATTTTCCATGTTTTCACCAAGGTAGTTGCCCAAAGTGCCACCGAAGTGGTTTTCACTAGAGGACAATTTTTTCTTTACTGTTTTCAATTCTTTTTTTGGATTTTTTTCTTTTTGATTTTTTTTGTTGTCACCAAGACACCTATTTGCTAGGTTTTTATTAGGGTGACCATTTTTTCAGGACTTTTTCTAATTTTTTGATTTTTGGGTTCTATATCTTGAAGGATTTAGGCATAAAATGTTTTAAGATGGGAGGTGTTCATGGGCTCCTATAGAGGCTCACCTTCTGGTGTTGATAACTGATATGCCCCTGAATTGTAGCTTGTTGTGATGAAAAATGGTCCTAACCAATTAGGTTCAAATTTTCCTTTGTCATTTGGATTTGGGACATTTTTCTAATTCTCTTTTAATACTAGTTCTCCAACTTGGAAAGTCTTGCTTCTGATCTTCTTTTTATAACTCCTCTTGAGTCTATTCTGATAGACTTGCAAATGATTTAAAGCATCCATATGCTGCTCATCTAGAAGCTCCTGCTCATTTAGTCTTGATACTCAGTATTCTTCATTCATGATGAGGTTTTGTAGTGATATTCTTCATGACAAAAGCTTGATCTTGATGGGTAGTATAGCTTCTGATCCGTAGACCAGGGAAAATGGGGTGGCACCTATTGGTGTGTGGATATTGGTTTGATAGGTCTAGAGGGTGGGATTTAGCTATAGATACTAGTCATGACCTATGTCATTGACTATATTTTTGAGGATTTTTAGAATGGATTTATTGGTAGCTTCTACTTGGCCGTTTCCTTGGGGATAATATGGAGTGCAAAAGAGATGTTGTATTTTGAATTTTTTGAATAGGTCATAAACATCCTGATTCTTGAATGGTGTCCTATTATTTGAGATAATAGCTTGGAGAACACCATATTGGCATATGAGGTATTTTAGGATGAACTTAGATATCTTCTTTCCTGTTATGTATGTCATGGGGATGGCTTCCACCCATTTGGTGAGGTATTCAGTTGCGGTTAAGATAAATTTGTGGCCACTAGCTGAGGTTGGAATGATTTTCCCAACGAGATCAAGCTCCCACTATGAAAAGGGGCATGGTGTGGTGATGGGATGAAGTTTTTGAGCTAGACCATGGATGAGGTCCCCATGTTGTTGACATTGTAAGCACTTTCTGACATAGTCATGTGCTTCTCTTTCCATTGTGTCAATAATACCCTATCCTCAACAATTTCTTGGCCAAGGTCATTCCATTCAAGTGTGATCCACAAATATCGTTATGCACTTCATTAAGGTAGTCAATGCATCTTCAACGTTTAAGCAACACAATAAGGTTCCTTCTATGCTCCTACGGTAAAGGGTGTTTCCTAGGATGAAAAATTGGGATTCTTTATTGATAAAGGTTCTCTTTAGGCTCGAGGGTAAGTCAACGGGTAGGGCCCCTATTTTTAAGTAGGTATAAATGTCATGGTACCAAGGATCACTAGGACCAGCTATTTTATACACAAATTTTGACTTTGGTACCTCGAATGTGGGCATGAGAAGATGCTCTACCAATAATTCATATTTCATGACGTTGCAAGGGATGTCTAGTAGGGATCCAATCATTTCCATGGCATTTGCTGCTCTGTTGTTGGCTTTGAGGATCTACTCAAATGTGATGTTGATCAATGATTCCTTAAGGCTCTCTACCAACGTTTTGTATGGAGTCAGCTTATCATCCTTTGTTTGGTTTGCATCATTCACTTGATTTATTATCAACCGAGAATCTCCATATACTTTGAGGGCCATGATGTGCCATTGCACTACTATTCTGAGACCTATGGTTACTGCCTCATACTATGCAATGTTGTTAGTGCAGGGGAATGCCAATTTATAGAATCTAGGTATACAGTCCCTGTATGGGGTGATGAAGAAGACACCAAATCCTAATCCATGTTGTGTGTAGGAACAATCAAAGTAGCGTTTCCAATGGTCTGCTATGCTGAGATTGAAGATGGATTCATCTAGAAACTCTGATATGAGTGGATTATTTGAATACATGGGTGCTTCTACAAGTTGATCTTTGATCACTTGGCCTTTGATTGTTTTTCATTCCACATACTTGATGTCATATTCAAATAGAATCATGACCCATTGGCCATCCTTCCTGTAAGCATTTCCTTTGATAGTAGGTACTTGAGGGGGTTGACTTTGGCGATGAGTTTGATCTTGTGTGCCAACATGTAATGTCTTAATTTCTATCAAGAAAACACTATTGCTAGAATTGATTTTTTGATGAATGAGTAGTTTAAATCATGCCTAACCATTGTGTAGATGATGTAATATATGGCCCTCTCTATCCCATTTTCATCATGCTGAGCCAAAATAGCACCAAGAGTTCCTGCTATTGTTGATACATATAGGATTAATGGCTTTCTTAGGATTGGAAACATGATGATTGGTGGTGTGAGTAGATATTCTTTTATTTTGTTGAAGGCTTCCTCACACTTGTTATCCCACTTGTACGTTACTCCCTTGTGAAGTAGGTGATAATATGTGTTTTTCTTGTCTTCCAGTTATGCTATGAATCTGTGGATGGACTAAAGCCTACCTTGGAGGCCTCTCAACTATTTCAATGTTTTTGGTGCTTCCATTTCAAAGATTTCTTTTACCTTTGTAGGATCTATTTCGATAGCCCTCATTGACACTATGTATCCTAGTAGCTTTCTTGATTTTATGCTAAATAAACACTTGTTTGGATTTAAACGAACCTTGTATTCCTCTAGTCTATCAAAAATAACACTCAAGGTTGCTATGTGATCTCTTCTCTTTCTAGATTTTTCTAGTATGTCATCGATGTAATTTTTGACAATTTTGTGGATCATATCATGAAAGATTAACATCATGGATCTTTAGTAGGTGGATCCAACATTCTTTAAGCTAAATGGCATCATATTCCAACAATAGGTCCCCTATGAACAAGTTAAGTCCATTTTGTGTTGGTCTTCTTTGGCGATCATTATTTGGTTGTACCGAGAGAAACTATCCATCAGAGAAAGCATTTCATGTCCTGCTGTCATGTCTACTATGATGTCAATGTTAGGAAATGGGAAATATTCTTTCAAACATGCTTTGATTAGGTCTCTAAAATTTGTGTAGATTCAGATTCCCCCATCGAGTTTTGAAATAGGAACCAGATTTGATACCCATTCAGGATAGTCAATTGGTCATATAAATCCTGCATCAAGTAGCTTTTTCAATTCCATCTTGACCAACAAAGTAATTTGAGGGTTCATTTTGCTTAGCTTTTTTCTAAGAGGTTTTTCTTTTGGATAAACTATTAAATGATGAATCACAATCTCTAGATCAAGCCCTGACATGCTAGCATAAATCCATGCAAAGTTGACCTATCGCTCTCTTAAGAAGGCTGCCAAGAACTCTTGTTCCTCTGATAGAAATGAATCTGCATAGAATGTGATGTGCAAGGTTTGTTCTGTTCCAAAATTAATTGGATTGCATTTTTCTGTTGGGACCACTGATTTGTCTTGATGGAGAGATTTGATAGTAAGATTGAATCCCCCATCCTCAGGAACCTCAAATAGGTTTTCACTGTTGGATGTATTCTTTCTTTTTACTATTTTTTGGTTGGAGAGTGCCACAGTGTGGTTTTCACTCAAGGACCTAGAGATTATTCTTAGTTTTTCACTTTTGCGACTGAGGGATTTAATCATTTCTCTATAATATGCCTATGTGTCCAACTTGATGATGAATCTTGCTTTGTGATCCCCACATGGAATATTATCCTATAGTCCCAAGAATTTTGAGAGTGCCTCATCATTTTCGAATGTGTCAAGAATTGGCGGTCCTCGTTGGTCATGATCAATGAGTTGGGGTTATACTAGATGGATTTCATGGTTTTGGTTTTCTAACTCATAACATAGGGTGTTGATCCTAAGAAGGGTGGTGTCCTTGAAAAACCTAGGAAGGTTTATTATGGGATTTTTGTCATCACTACTACTACAAACGTCAGTTATATCAAATGTGAAGTTGTCTATGACTCGACTTGTAGATACAGGTAAGCAAAGTTCGGCTGTTGTTTGCTGAGGAGTTTTGACCTTCCTAACTGGGGGATTTTGGCTACATATGGTTATACTTAGAGGGGTACATCCAAGGCCAAGATTTCTCATTCATGTCTTAGGAATGATAGGTATTAAAATCCCATTTTAATCTTTCCCTAGCTTTTTATTTCTGTTATAACCCATGTTGAGCATCATTTGTAAACCCTTACTACTGTCATCCATTGGTAGATCTGTTGCTAGTCTATTATCTTGATAAAGGAGATGGGATAGGTCCTCCTCTATTACTTCTCAGCTAAGATCTCCCCAAATTCTAAAGTTGGAATATCCTTTCATGGATGTTTGGGATGTGGAGGCTTCATTTTATTTTGGTCGTCCTCATGACCTAGGAGATTGTGGTAACTCTCCTACCACAAGGGCATTTTTTGGGATTGTATAGTTTCCACACCCATTTTCCTAGATAATAAGATTGATGTTAGAGATGGAATGGATGGCGGGGATTGTGGGTTTCTCTATTGTAGAAGTGGAGGAGAGAGTGGCTAGATCAATGTATGAAGTAGATGGGTGTTCATCATTCTTTAGCACTTAGGGAATTTTATAGTATTTGGCTTCTAGACTCTTGGAGTAAGAGAATGGTTTAGGATCCCCATGGATTGTGACCTCTTGGCTTTGATATGTGAATTTGACACATTGATGAAAGGTTGATTCAACTACTTGCATCCCATGGATCCATGGACATCCCAAGATAATATTATACAACAAATCGAGATCTAGGACCTGACAGGTGGTTTCCATTATTACTAGTCCTACTTGGATAGGGAGTTGGATAGTTCCTTGTGACACTCTCTCTTGATCATCATATGCCTTGATTTTGATGCCCTTTTTCCTTTTTCTATGGTATCCTCAGAGATTCCTAGATTATTTATTAGTTTAAGGGAACAAATGTTTAACCTTGCACCTCCATCCACCAAAACCCTCTCGACTTTGTTCTTATTTACTAGGACCTCTAGATGGAGTGCACGATTGTGAGATGGTTGGGTAGGGAAGTCTTGATGGGAGAATGTAAGGAGGTTTGGAGTAATGATATTGCTAACCATAGCTTGGAATTGTTTCACACCAAGATCTATGGAAACGGTGGTTGAGGCTAATGCTTCTTCAAGGATATTTTTATGGGTTGATGATATCTTCAATAACTCCATGATGGTGATCTAAGTTGGGGTTCTTTTTAATTGATCAAGGAAATTATAGCCATTGGGGATAGATTTTGGGTTGGAGGTGGATGCTCTGTTAGGCTGTGATGACCTTGTGATGGTAATTTTTCCACCTCTTGTGGTGACTCCACAATCAATGTGGGCTCCTTTGATAGTGATAGTGGTACAATAATCATCCAAGGATGCAATGACATGGTCGTATACATGATTTATGCTTTTGAATATTCACTTCCCATTATCATTATTGTTGTTTCCTTTGTTGTTATGGTTTGGCATCAGATTCATGTATATTTTGAGGTTTTGGTTTCTAGTTGGCTATTCCATGTTTATTATTTTTTGACCAATGAGGCCTTGGAATAGGTTCTTCAACCTCATGCAGCTATTAGTGCTATTCCCTTTGATTTTGTGAGTCACAAAGCTAGTTTTCATTTTACTAGGGTGGTTTTACGTCTAGTTCCTAATGATTCTCATAGATGGGAGCCTTGATGGGATTTTTGACTATAAATTTCTTCATGATGACCTTGAGGGTTCCACAAGGGTAGTGTAATTCTACTTGGGAGAGTTTTTGTTTTGCTAGGGTGGTCCCCTTTGATCGTTGATGTTGTTGATCACTTTATTGTTTGGTGGTTGTGTTGTATTAGCTTGATGATTGTTTTGATGGTGGTTTTGGGGTTGTTGTTAGGGTGTTGGTGTGTTTTGTCGAGGTGCACTGATGATAACTTTTGCATAGACAACACCATTGTTGGTAATGTTTTTTTTTCTTTCCCATGCGCGGGGTTTGTCATTACATCTTGTAGATGGGCAGTTGCTTTTTTGATCATGATATTCTTGTGTTGTTGGTTGTGTACCAAGGGATCGTTCAATATTAAGAACCTTGCAAATTAGCTAATCATATGTGGTGATCCCTTGGACTTTGAGATGGAAATCTAAGGCACCATCGAGGTTGGAAATGATAGTGCATACTTGTTATTCTTCAAGCATGGCCCATTTGCTCTGATTAGCCTTGGATCACCATCATTCTAGGAATGAAGGAAATTATTCATTCTTTCCTTGTTTCAGAGCTAATAATTCCTCCAGACTGACTTCCATCATGATGTTGAATGCATAATTTTTTATGAATGCATCTATGATCTCTTGGAAATTTTTAATTCCTAGAGAAAGGTGAGAGAACCACTCCATGGCTTGGCCTGCCAAACTTCTAGGGAATAGCCACATCAGATAGCTATCATGATATGCGACTTCCATACAATAAACTTGGAATCCCATGATGTGATCTTTAGGGTTTCCCATCCCATGATATTTGTCAAATTTGGAATCTCAAATTCCTTCAGGAATGGTTTCATTTCCAAGCTCTTGTTGAATGGATAAGGACACAAGTTGCTAGGTGTTTTTTTGGTCTTCCCTGATTGAAGATCAAACACTTGTTGTGAGAGAAAATTGATTTGTGTTGTTACATCATCTTGCAGATCAGGGGGTGGAATGAATGTGTTTTGGAAAGGTGGTGGTGTTGGAGGGATGGGTGGATTGGTTGGTATGTTGATGGATGGTATTTACATGTTTTGTTGCACCAAATATTTCTATAATTGTTGTTGTACCAATAACATTTGTTGTTGGTCCTGTTGTTCTTGTGCTATTAAGGCCTGATGTTGAGCTTGCTATTGTTGTTATTGCACCAACAACGCTTGTTGTTGAGCTGCTAGTTGGGATACTTCTTGTTGTTCTTAATATTGCTTCAGTGCTTGTTGATATTCTTGTTGTTGTGTGAGATACTACACCTGAGCTTGAGCTTGCTAAACTTGGTATTGGGCTAGTGCTTGATCTTGAGATTGTGCTTGAGCTTGGGTTTGAGCTTTCACTTGTGCTTGGGCTTGAGCTTGTGCTTGGGCTTGTGCAACGTGTTGTTGTTTTTGTTGCAATAAGGATTGAGCTTGAGCAGCCTATTGTGCTTGTAATGCAGCTTGGGCAGCTTGAGCAGCTTGAGCGGCTTGAGCGGCTTGCTAAGTGGCTAATTATGTAGCTTGCTAATTTTTCATTTACTAAAGTGATTTTTGGTAGGTAGCTTGCTGAGCTACTTGCAACGTAATGTTGTATTGACTCATTGTGTTTGATTGTGGTGGTTGTGGTGGTGGTGGATTTGTGATGGTGCTTTTTGTGAGAGGCATCGTTGTATTGGTGATGGGGATTTTCATAGTGGATCGTGTGATGGATATGATTGATCCTTGAGAGACCATGTTTTGAGGGATGATAGATGATGTGTTGCTTTCTTGTGATATTGGGATGGTTGCCATATGTTGTTGTGATATTGATGGCAAGGTGGGAGGATTTGGTATGATACCTTGATTGATGGTTGGGGTGGTGTTTTGAATGAGAGGCAGTAGCCCCAAATGAAGAGGTGATATGGATGTTTGGAAATTGAGTGGTATGCTTCCTTGGGAAAATGATGATGATGACGGATCAAAAGTGCCCCTTGGTCTAAATAGGTCACCTTCTCCTTGTGAGGTCATGGGGAGAGAGGTTTTCGGTGTTGCATGAAATGATGATGATGATGGGTCATTGTGAAAGGTGAGGGGGATGTATGTATGTAATGGATTTTGTGGGATGGATTGACCAAAAATGGTGTTTGCATCCAAATCTTTATTTTTTACAAGGTGTGTTTTTAATGCATTGAGAAGTGCACTCCCTTTGTTAATGATTGGTTGAGTTGGAGCAATTGATGATGTGATTTGTGGGATGGATTGAGTGATATTTTGAAATAGGGATGTTGATGTGATGGGGAGTGTGGATGATATGGGAAGTGTGAATGATGTCGAAGGTGGTTCCATAATGGTGATCATGTCATAATCAGAAGGGAGTTTAGTCCCTTGTTTTAATAGTTCGAGCATGTATTGTTGGGGATGGAGTTTCATCATGATGTTGAAAATCCTATGATTTTTCAGGATTTTGAACCATCTCATTGATCTCATCTTGGGTCATACCAAGAGATTTTTTTGTGAGGTCTTCCACTTGTCCATCCTCTTGATGGTATTGAGGGAGTGAAAGATTGGTCATAGGATTACTTCATCCAATAGGATTCATGTCAGTGTTGGTTTGACTGAGATCACTTGAAGTTGATGTTTCTTTGTGAGCTTCCATGTCCTTGTGTGGAGATCTAGTTTGCTCCATAAAATAGAGATCAATTTTTCAAGAATATAAGAGATGAACCTCTAATTATTTAGAATGATATATCTTAATGTACAAAAGAGAAATTATTAGGATAATTTAAAGATAAAAGGGTGATAATGAGATATGTGAAAGATGGATGCTTGATGGATGATTGGAACTCTTGAGAAAATTTTGAAGGGTATGTTAAACTTTAGGACTTGATTTGGATATTTGATTTTTTGGATTTGGGATTGATTTGATTTGGATTTGGATTTTGATGGTGAAATCATAAACTCTAGGAAAATGATTTTGATTGGTTTGACTTTGATTTTGGATAATGAACTCCTAAATCCCAAGATGTTGGATGTTATCAAGGGATAAATTTGTTCACAAGATTTGATAATTTTATCAAATATGTGGAGAAGGATGCATCTACACACATTCACTGAAAATAGATGATTAGGATTTGATTTGATTTTGATTTTCCCAAAGTTTAACATGGAGGATTTTTTGAATATTTTCAAGAGTTGATGGTGAGATGATTTTTGGTTTAATGTTTGGATGGATGAAAGTGATTTGTTTTTGATCTTAAATGAACCTAAAAAAGACTCTTGTTTACAAGATCTCAGTTTTGAAGAACACACCTTACTCTAGACAAGATGTTCAAATTCCCTAAAAATATTTGGGTTTTGACAATAATAGAACGAATATAAATTGGGATTGTTCCTTGAAGATATTCAGTAAAAGTTGAAAAGTAATCTTTGTGTGAATTCATATAGCATTGAGAGATTCTTTTGATGATCTTTCAGACTAAGAGCTTTGACCTTGGGTTTTTAGATTTTGATTTTGCATGAAATCATTGGAGACACATGTGTGGGGTTCAATTGTTTTTATCTTTGCTTAATGACTTCTTTTTACCATAAACACTTCTTGATTATCCTTTGCACTAGATTTCTAATGTATTAAGTTTTTCTCATTCCACAAGGTATATCATGTGGAACTTTGATGAATTCAAGGAAAAATTTACCTATTGTTGACTTTAGTAAGAAAATTGAGATGTAAATCAAGTGTTTAGAAACCTCTAAGGATATGATCCTTAGGGTAAGAAATAACACTTAAATTTGGTCAATTGTATTTGCTTCTTAAAGGGTTTGAAGTTTTGATGCCAATGTTGAATGTTTGTTTCCCAATGTTCATGAACAAGCAAAGTGTTTTGTAACCAAGAACATACACAATCCTATGGATATGGAAGAGTTTAATTGTTGAGTCCCCACTTGGAAAAGTCTAGCTACACTTATTTTTAGTGAATGGTTAGATGCTTGACCCCATCGGCTCCCCTCCATGACACTCACTTTTCGGGGCAGCCAAGCATCAGTACCCATGAAACTCCCATTGCATACTTTCCATTTCTACTAATAACCATAAAAGTGTGGGGTGGCTTTAGAACGATCGTTCTTGCACAGAAAAATAGATAGGGATTTTTTCCTTTCTACAACAAGGGTTTTAATTTGGACTTTTTGTTCATAGGATTTGATCCATCAGGGTGAGAGACCATTTCTACCCTTCTTGTTAGAACCAACTGTGTGATATTGGATTTTGTTCCAATACTGACTTTTATATCCTGGCTCGGAATACAATTGGCTTTAGTGTGTTATCGGTTGGGTCGTTCCCTTGGGTGAGTACTTTTTCCCACAAGGTAGGCCCTTTAAGATAAAAGTAGTGATCAAACATACCCGTAGTTTGATCAATATTTGTTGAGAAACAAAGAGAGAACACACACTATATGTTCCACTCACACTCGCAAGATGTTTTGTTCAATTTTAAACCCAAAATGAAGTGCGGAGGAATCACTTTATCCCAACTTAAGACCACCAAAAAGCCTTTTGATTCTCAAGATCGATATGAGGCATGAGAGAAACACATACATCTTTTCAATGGTGTTAATTTGAGTAAGCAATCTCAAAAAAAAGTAGCACTTGTCCATTTTAAAACCAGAAAGAAAAAGTGAATTCTTTTTATAGCACCAAATCAAATGTGGAATTTTCCTTGTTCAATTTTCAGCCTCAAATGAAATCTAGTGAGTTTGTCCTAAAGTTCATTTTAAGCCCTTGTAGCAAAAATTGAAATGTTCTTTTTTGAACCCAAAATAAATCTAGTAGGTCCTAAGCATGTGAAAGACAAAAAATCCTTTAAGAGAAAATACGAATTCTCTAAGGGTTTTAAACAAACATTAAAGTGTTTAAAAAAACTTGGTATTATGAGAAAGTGATGTCATCATCCTCTTTTCTCCTTTACTTTGATCAAGCCAACCTACAAGAAAACTAGTTAGATATGCAAAACAAAGGTTAGAAAAGCATGTAATAACCCAAATGATCAAAATTGAAAAAGGCACAGGTCATAAAAAAAATTGAATTTCAATTTTTACTTTCCTCAGTGGTAGAGTCTGCACAAGCGGTGTAGTTTGAAGCTCTCCAATGGTGCTATATAGCATTTCTTACCAGTCAACCTCATTATGTAGTAGGGATAAAGAACATGAATGCATTACTATTTTGGTCAGCAGTGGAGTTTGAAATTTAAAATTTCCAGTAGGTGGAAACAGAACCAGCGGTGCACTTTGAAAATTTGCATCTTGGGAGGGAACAACAAAGTGTCAGAGTTTGGAATTTGTAGCAGTGCTATATAGCGATGCTAGAGTCCCAGTGGTTTTGTATAGTGATGCTAGTCTGCTAGCATTGGAGTTCCCTGTAGAGACACAAAAACAACAAAAAAACATAGAATTTGATGAAAAAACATGATTAGAACTTCTGGTTTTCCCTCCTAGCACCAAAATGTGGAACCAAGATCCTAGTACCTATAAGAGACAACAAAAAAACATATTAGATGATTCAAATTCAAGTTAAAACAAAGGTTCCACATAAAATCCATTTAAACATTCTCAAACTAGGAATAAAACAAGAACATAATGAAATAAGATAAAACAAGCTAAATCCTATTGAGAATATGCAAACTCTTGATCTTATGGGGGAGTTGGTGCCAATTTGATGTGGAAATTGGCCCTTTCCCAACTCCTATGCAAGATTTTGATGATTTGGTGATGATTGATCCACTTGGTGATTGCTTCAAATGAACTCTATGGAGAAAACCTGCAATAACCTAGTTATGTCTTGATTAAATTGATGAAAATGCTAATGCTTGATGTTTAAAATGAGTATAGTTAGTTTGCTCAAATTGTGGATTATGAAACGAGGAAAGAGACCTCTTATTTATAGAATGATAGTTTGGAGAAATAGCCAAAATGGAGTAATGTGGGACTAACATTCAACCAATGGCAAGGTGACACTTGCCCAAATGTGAATGGATGGAGGATGTGCACATTTTGATGAATGTTCCCATAAATGTAATTAGATGATATTTTAAATTAGTGAAATGACATGTAAGAGGGAAAATAAATGTCTTAAATGCCACTTGGCTCATGGAAAAATGACTTATTAGGTGAAGTAAATGTCTTGTTGGAAGGACAAAGTCCACATGGATTGGAATTCAAATCTAAGAGAATATTCCTCCATTATGCCATGTTGAGGGAAAATAGAGATTTAGTCAATGAATTAAATCTATTTTCATGTGCAAGTGGCAAAAGCTAGAGGATGGGACTTGTATTAGGATTAAATTAGTAAAAGGTTAATTAATTTAATGAGAGATTAGATGATGTGACAAATTTGACTTAGATTTATAGGTTGATTTAAATCAAAGATGAGAAGAATGTGATTTTATATTTAGTTAAATAAATATATTATTTTGTTTAACAAAAGAGGATGATTGGTTAGCTTAAATTAAACAAGTTTTAATTTATTTAATTTAATAGATAGAGCTTAGAGATTTAATCAAATAAAATGAATTATTTAATTAAATATGGACATAGGGTTAATTAGATTAGATAGATTGATTTAATTAACAAGAGAGAAAGACTTAATTAGATAAAATGATTTATTTAATTAAGATAGGAAAATTTATGAATTTAATCAGATAATGGTATTTGATTAAATGGTTAGAGTGAGGGATGATTTAGTATGAAATGGTGTTAATAATCAAGATCAAGTATGTTGGTATATTTTCCATGTCTACAACTAGTATTCCATAAGAAAACATAATCTAAATCCACAAAGACTTACAAAACCTACAAAATGAACTGAGTACTAAAAAAATTTCAACCACTTCTATTCCTACCATAGATAACATACATCACATGATTGAAAGTGAAGGAGTTGAACTTGTGCATAACCTAGCTTAGGTTTTTGGAAAACATCTTAACTCAACTACTAGTTGTGCTCAACCTTTGAAAAATGTCCAAATTCAAGGAGGAAGTCAAATTCCTTTCACAACCATTGCCTCTATTCCTACCTATACCAACCTTCAAGTTACAACAACAATGCAACCTACTAGTAATTTTATTCCTACCTTCGGTATTTCTGCTAGCATTCCTAGTACCTTTGTGGCATCACACATCATATCTCCTACCACTTTACCTCCCATAAGTATTCCATTCACTTGCCACTTGAACACATATGCACCTCCACCATATTCACCTCCATCTCAAAATGCAAACAATGATTTCATCATAAATCAACTTTTGCAAACTATTTCATCCCTTCAAAAGAAAATTTCCACTATAAACCAAAATGAAAATGACCAACCTACATACTATGTCAAAAGTAATCCCTTATCCTTGGAGATATTGAGAACACCGATTCCACAAGGTCTAGAGATCCCTAGGTTTGATAAATATGGAGGGAAAGGAGATCCTTCTAACCATGTTTTTGCTTATACCACCTTATGTAGTGATTTTTTCCTTGAGGATAAGCTCTTGGCTAAAATTTTCCCTAGATCCTTGAAAGATGCCACCTTAGAATGGTTTTCCTCATTATTGAATAACTCAATTCATTCATTCAATGAATTTTTTGAGGCCTTTATAAACCATTTCCAAGTGCACATGACTCCTAAGATGACCTTAGCTGATTTGATGAGATGTAAGAAAAAATATGATGGAAAGGTTACTAACTTCATTTCATGCTACCAATTGCTTTATTCCCAAATTGACGTAAAGATTCATGATCCTCACCTTCAAAAAATGTTCCAAACTAAGATACAAGATAAGCTTGGCATGATGAAATTTCCTTCCTTTATACACTTGTGTACTAGCCTTCATGATTATCAAAACTTGGTTAGTCGTTTGAAACAAAACCCACCTCTATCCGACCTGAGAAGTTCAAATCCACAAATCAAAAAAATTACCAACCCTTTAGGAAATAGAATAAAGGCTTCCTTCAACTAAATCCCTCTCAACCAACTCAACATGTTGATAGCCAAGTGGCTTATATAAAGAAAACAACTTCTTTTACATTTAGGGATTTAGCTAGACAATTTACTCCCTTATGCGATACCCTCCATAGCACAATGCCACAACTTCTAGGAAAAAATAATAATTTTGCCTCTCATTAAAACTCCCAATCCTAATAATACTTTACCTCTGAACTTTAGATCAAATGCTTATTTCCATTATCACTGAAAAAATGGACATGATACAAAACATTGGAAGCATCTTAAACATCTTGAGCAATACCTCATTGATTTTGATCGACTTTTAATTGGAGGTGTTAATGATCAAGGAAATAAGTTTCTTTCCCCTCCTAACTAAAACTTGCAAATATTTACTAACCCTATACCAAACCATGACATTTCATTTGTCAAAGCTAGTGAAACCAAAAAACATGATGTGATGAATGTGGAAACAGATGATGACAACATGAATACTATTGAACAAGGTCCTATGGATACTATTGAACAAGTTCCTATGGATACTATTAAACAAAATCATTTGGATGATATGGTAGGACTGATCAAAATCTTACCTTGTAAAGGTTGACCTAAGAATCCTCTTGAAATTTCTTTCTCATCTAAAGATAAAATTAGAAATGCACCTGATGGTCCTCTTTACATAGCCGACTAAATAAATTATAAGCGCACTAATGGGATATTAATTGATCCTATCTGGGGAGAAAATGTGATAACTGAAGAATTCTTACTTGTGCATGAACTCTACCAAGAAACATATGGTAAACTGAAAGAATGGATAAAGATGCATAATGGTTTCACTTGCCCTATGATGGGATAAATCACCCTTTACAATTTGGACCAAAAAAATTAGATGTCTTATTCTCCATCATCTCAACGTCAGATCAATTCCATGTGAAGCTTGGTTATCCATGGCTACACTCCATGGCAGCTATCTCATCAGTTGTGAATAAATTCTTAAAGTTTCCCTTTGACAATGAAATCTTTACTGTGCACAATAGTGGCATTAACCATTTATCTTCTTGTGGGAATTTCTCATTGGATTTCTTTTGGAATGAGTCTATGGAACCTGTTAAACCTCGAGAATACTTATTTTTCAAATCTTATCAAAAGTTCAAGGAAAAATACATATCAAAATTTTCCCTTTGAAACATGCCTGAACCTATAACCGAGCCTCCTATCCTTGATGAAACTATGATTGAACCTAAAGACACTCTAAATAACCAATACCAACCTAAGATTTAATCTTTTCCTATTTCATACAAAAGACCAAGAGATAATGAACAAAATTGCATCATGACTCCTAAGATAAAAAAAGTTTACAAAGCTAAAGAGAAAGTGGTTGAACAACCTCCTACAGTTTCTTCTATTCCCCCCCTTGGAGAAGAAAAGAATCCTATGGTTGATAGGCCCACTCTTACACAAATGTAACTTGAAAATCATACTAAGAGAAACATAAATGATAGAGAGTGTAGGTGTAGACTTCGTGCTCTTGCTTGAAGGTTAAACACAAAAAACAACAAAGAAAATCAACATCCAAACATGATTGAAGCAATACACAATGAGTCTCCCTCTTCGCCACAAAAAAAGATCCTATACTACAATCACAATAGGAGCTAAATACTTCTTTAGATATTATCATTTGACCTCCCATTGTGATTAACTTGGATGACAATGATGAGGTTGAAAAAATTGATGAAGAGCTGAATAATGAATTGAATACATTATTTTTCTTTTCTATGAGCTTAGATGATAATTCTCCTAGGAAGAGAGTCAAAATTAGTGATGATCCAATACTGGACTCGCTGTGGTCCCTTTGGCTAGTTGTCTACCTTACATATATAATGAACAACATTGGAATGTGGAGGACCTACTATAGGTTGATTTGCATGTGCCTTACTAGTCTTTCCTTTGTTTTCTTTTTCATGTTGTGTGCGATTACATGTACATAATGTGATCTCATGTATTATCCTATTTGATGTCTCACTCTCTTTTTGTGACATTCCTTTATATGTACCTACATTCTTCTCTATGTCATAAAAAATCATATTTTTCTTTGTCTTGTGTTTTCCTTTTGGGGATGAAGAAAGGAATTAAGACAATCAGGTCTCTTCCATGTTGAATCGAAAGGTTTTTCTTTATTTTCTCTCTTTGTATCATTCTTCCCATTCTATGAGTATTTGGGTAATGATGATAGTTCTGATCTCTCTTAAAACATTGTAGAAAATACATTTTGACCTTAAATCCATGGATCCTTTATGTGATTTTGGGATTTCATTTTGGGGGAAACCCATTTTCATGCTGTATCTTTATCTAGAAACATACAAATTTTCATAGGGATTTCCAGGTAAGCTCTCATGTCCTCTTTATTGTTAGAATTTATCATTTGATACTTTAAAGTAATTTCTCATAGCATGGTGTTTAGAAATTTCATTAAAGTGGGGGCATACATTGGAATTATTATTTTGCATTTCAACTCATCTTTCATTATGTAGTATTTTTTACTTCATGTGATGCATCTTTCACTTTGTGGTGACATTAGATGTGATGTCCTCCAAGAGCGTGATATCTCTTAGTAGATTATATTCCTCTTAGTTCCTTGATGTGACACACTGCATCCCCTAAGTTACGAATCTTCTATTCTTCGATTGGTCCTCTCTTGGAGACATTAGACACAATGTTCCCTAAGTTAAGACCTTAGATGAACTAAGAAAAAATCCTTTGAGCCTACTTTACACTATTTTGCATTTACAACATCTATTATATGGCCAGCTTGCATAATACACTTTTCTTACCTATGGAGCCATCTTGTTGTTCATGAGTTTCAAGCATACGAAGCTTTTGTTGCCTCATGAAGCTAGAAGTTCATTGTTGTGTGTTTCCTTATCAAAGTTATCACGAGGCATAGCTTTGGTATGGTTGTATGTATGAGAGCTGAATGTAGGCATGACTTTCCCATAGCCACTTGCTTGTCTGTGTGAACAAATACCAAATGCGTGTGCATGTGTCTCGATAAAGGCTCACCTAGTGGACAACATGGCATTCCACTAGCCCTTGTGAGCATTGATTTGGTTTTCGTAGTGGACATCATTTTACACTTGTAAAATTTATTGGACAAAAACTTAAGTATGATCCACAAGATGTGGGACAAACAGTCAAATCTTGATCCACCCTTTTTGTTTTTGTTTTTCTTTCTTCTTTATCTTTGGCAGTGTATGCTTGTGCCTTATTATTGCTCCATATATCATTATTTAAATGTGTGTTCTTTTGTGCATATTTTGGTTTTCCATAGGACCTTGATCCTAGGGGCTTGTGCAACCCTCTTGATCATTGTCGTCCTATCTTACTAACATTGGTACACTTCAACCCCTCCTGATGCAAATTTTTCTACTTTAGTGTGAGTTTGAAGCAATTTCCTCCCCTCATTAACATGGGGCCTAAATGTAGTGTAGAAAAATGTCATAATTTACATTTTCACACTTTTTTGGGTCCTCCCTACTAAAAATTGGGCTTCTTTATGCCTTCTTTGGTTCAATTTTGCATCAAAAAGCCTCAATTAATGCATCTTTCTGAGGATGATCCCGACATACATCAAGTGAACAATTAGAATTTTATGATTTTGGATTCTGTGGCCCAAATTTAGTGATCTGGAACTCATACATCACCTTGGGCATATGGATTCCACCTATGTTTTGGGGTCTAGATCTAAATTTAATATAAAATTAAACCTTTCTTGAAAAAGTATCCCAAGCTTAGCCTAATGGGACTCATACACCCAAATTGGTGTATGAGTCCTGCTTAGCTTAGATATAATTTGAATTCAAATTCTTGGTGGGTTTTTATTTTCCTAGATCTAATGTCGGCTTGTAGTGTTGCGATTTCGAGAAATTTGGCATAAAGAAGTATAAATACAAGGTTATTTCACATATTTTCTCCTAGCAATTTCAAAACTGACTTAACAAGTTTACAAGTCATCCAACACTTTTTGAGATCAATAAGTATATCATTCAAGAGCATTGAAGAGTGATTATCAAGCATTTTGGAGCACTATTCAAGTATCAAGCATCATGTCAAAGTCATCATGCATCATGTTTGTTTTTGAGCTAACATTTGTGATGTAGGGTTTTTATGATTCAAGTAAGCATTCAAGTCAAGATCCATAACATACAAGATAGAGTCAAGATCTAGATTCATGCTAGCCATAACTTACAAGATTTCAGCCTTTTTTTTCAAGGGTTTGGTGAGTTGCAGCATTGCATATTTGTTCATTCATCATTCCTTGATTCTATTTGATTTCATTTCAAGGTTTGATTACCAAAATGAGGTTTGACCAAGGCAAACCTCTATCCACTAAAAAAACAACATTTTCTCCTCTCTTTGATTTGTGATTTGTAGATTTAGGTTGAATATCCATTGAAGAGAAATATTGGAGAAAAGTTTTCAAGTTGTCAAAGTTTTCATCTTACTTGCAAGATTACGGAAAGTCACCTACAGGGAAAAATTTAGTTTTGAAAAATCGAAGATTTGATAGGAAGGAGGTTACAACAAATCACTAGAGGATTGCAAATTTTCAGAACAACCCTAATATTGGGACTAAATCATCACTTGTGGTATATGAGTCCCAATATACACATTTTCAGGTATTTTCTATAGATCCTGATTCAACAGTTCTAGATTTTGGTTTCGTCCAGGTGAAACCCTAAACTAGGACTAAATCACCCCTACTAGTGTATAATTCCTATTGTACATAAAAAATTAGTATTTCCAAGATTTCAGACCCTCATTCAAGCCTCTTCAATTTCCAGGTGCACCTATACACTCTCTTAGTTTCCTTTTCTGATTTGAGCTCATTTTAAGGCCATTTATTCAAGTTTTGCATATTATTTACATTTCTTGTCTTTCTAAGTCATAGCTTGGTGGTGAACCCCTCTTTAGTATTTCATCACACCCTAGGAAACCTTATTTCAGATCTCTTTCCCCCATTACATCCCTCGATTGAGATCTCTATTGTTTCCTTGAATGAAACTTGGAGAAAATTAGTTGTTCTATGTCCTAAAAAATAGGATGATCTAATTTTTAATGTTTTAGGTGTTTTCAATATTTCAAGTGACAATGGGCTTCTTTTAACATATTTCAATGGTTTTCCATTTTGGTTTTGGTTCAAAGTTGAGATTTTTTTTGGAGTGAAGTTATGTTTTACAACAATTGGTTAATGAGCGAATCATTGGTTGACATGTTTTAGGAATGTGGTGAATATGGTGGGATTGTGTAAGTGCTTGATTTACTACCATCTTGCAAATTTATGAGAGGGAATGAAACTTGAGGTGTCACATGTGAGGATCCAAAACCATAAGGATTTTTAGTGGAAAGGCCAAAATTTGGAGTTATACCAATGCTTTGTTGTATTGTTGAAGCAACAATTAGATTTGTGTATGTAGAGATAGAGGCTATGGTTGTAGGGAGGGAGACTTTATTTCCTCCTTGAATTCGAGTGTATCCCAAAGCTTGAGTGCAACTACCCATTGTAGGTACATTAGCGTCAACTAAATGGGCTAGGCTACACAAAACCTCTAATCCTTGATCATGATTAATTAGTTTCCCCATGTTATCTAATATGGGGACTATTGTAGTAGTTATATTTTTAGTACTCACATAGTCGTGACGTATTTCTAAATATTTTTCTAGTTTTTTTAGTTTTCTTTCAGGAACATGAGCAACAATAGTCTCAATGTTTGTAAAAATGGGTGATTTTAAAGTTGTCATTGGTATGATAGCGTTAGGGATAGAGTCCAAAATGGGTTGAGTATTGAAAACAATTTGCATGAAAGAGCTGGAAGACCCAAGATCCACAACGAATGTAACAACAATGTGAGATGCCATAAGTCTACAACTATGTCTTATTGAAGTATTGGGAATACGACACAAGGTCATGAAGCTTATGTGAGTTTCAAAGAACTAGGTGTACCCAAGATGAACACTAAACTATCAAATAACCACAAAAAAATACTTAGAAATAGAATTTAGGTAGAAAAAGCAAACAAATAATACAAGAAATATCTGACATGCAAAAGTTGGTTGAGACAACATTAGGATGACAAAGGTTCCCAAGGTCATTTGTGTCTTGGGAAGGTTTTCCAAAAATTCAAAGTCTGATTGTGTGTGATTCTTCTTAAATATTTTGGTTTTGGTTTTAGATAGGTTTGATAGTGAATATTTTTTCAATATTTGCTTAATTTATGCCAAGGCAAGTGTGTAACAATGTGTGAACAATAAATACCAATTTTAAATGTATTTTTTTTATCTAGAATGTAATAATTGACTAATTGTAAGATGCTTAAATCTAAAAATGATGATTTTGATACAATTTTGTTCAATTTTATGAGCTATATGAAAGATGCCTAAATGAATGCAATTAGGAATTCCAAAATAGAGATCTGCAAGCAAACACAAAATGAAGACACAAAGATAGAGAAGTTTGTAAAAAAAATGATTCAAGTGTAGGAGGACAAAGGCACCCAAGGGCATCTGAGTCCTTGATAAGATGACTGAAAACAAAAAAATTGAATGCTTATTAGACTATCTTAGTGTCCTATTTTTTTGTGCAAACATATCTGTAATGGAGTATTTTTCTAGAATTTTGTCAAATTACGACTATAATGTGATTCAAATGCAAATGTGTAACAATGAAAATAAAAATTATGAGTGTAATTTTTTATGTAGATTTGATCTAAGTACATGAAATGAACCCTAATGCAACCTATGATGCAAAATGATATATAATTTTTTGACTTTTCTTTTATGATGCAAAAGTGAAACCCTAAATGAAAAGTGCAACACAATGTAAAACTTAAATCTAGGATGAAATTTTAGAAGGTATGTAATGTTGACAAGTCAGGTTCACCAAATTGAAATAAATAAAAATGGAACCCTAGGTCTAATGTGTAAACCTAGGATTCAATTTTTTTTTGTTGTGGGGGTATTTTTCTATTGTTTCATTAAGATGGAGACCATCAAGGTGTTTATATTGACTTTCAACCATGAAGGTGAGCCAATCATACCTATATCTTATTGATCCTTGGAATGAATTGTAGTTGATTTTCCTTGATTACCCTAATTAGACTATGCGCCCTACTATGCAAAATGAAAGATCCCAACAATTTTCCTTGATTACCCTAATTAGACTATGTTCCCTACTATGCAAAATGCAAGATCCCAACAATTAACATACAAAAAAAGGGAATTGGAAGTAGATTTGGGAAGTTCCAAGTGATGTGTACTTGTCACATAAAGTTGTTGGTTTGAATACAAGGATAGAGTTTCCCAGGGGTGTATGGGTCCTTGTAGGCTTCTTCTACTCTATTTTTGTAGTCCTCTAATGGCAGATCTGAGATCTCCATTTTCTCTTGTAAAGTTGTCAAATCACTATTGAATAATTTTGTAGGCACTTTTTCATGAATTAACAAGATGTAGGGATTCAATTGAATGATAAATGAATGATATTTAAAATTCCTTCAAGCCTCTCTAAACCTGAAATTTGCACATTCACAAAGAAAAAAAATGTTGTTCCATTTAGGGGCTTGCCTTGGTCAAACCCCGTGTTAGTATTTCCACTTCCACAATGGTAATTCCAATGATAAAATGGATAAATGATAGGAAGGAAATGATGAATCAACAAAGTGTTGTAACTCACCACCCTTTAATGGCTTCCTTGAAGGGATGAATTATGCACATCACTTCAAGGTCTTGGATCTTGCTTGCTTGATTTCTTGAATTTATTGGAGACCTACAACAAGGGTTAGCCTTCAGAAACAATGATAACATAAACAGATATGAACTCACACAACATTTGACATGATGTTAGGATCTTGAATTGATGCAATAAAGCTTTGAAATTATGCTCTTGACTTGCTTGATAGTGGTCTCAATGATCAATTATTGCTAGAAAATTTCACTTAGATTTCAAATGATGGAATAACTAGGTATTTATAGGCATTTCTCTAATTTCCTAAAAATTAAATCCCAAAATCCAACACTTGGAAGTTGAATTTTTAATGTTAAAATGCTGACACTGAGACATCCAAAATTGGTCCCCAAAAAAATAGGGGGACCTATATGCCCTAGGCAAATGGGCCCTTGCCCTATTTTCTAGGATATTAAGTGTTAGGGGAAAAATATCAATTCGATGCATTTGTTCAATGCTTGATTTTTTTTGGAAAATGGTACAAATGGGCCCCAAAATACATAATTTAGGAAATTAGGAACTTAATTAGGCTCAATAATTTATGGGGGAAAAAACATAGAGTGAAATTTTCAAGGGTGGCAATTTATGATGGTACAAACACATAGACTCAAACTCTCTCTAATCAGAAATTTTTCTAACAACTTTGGTATTTAATGGTTGATCTCCTCATTCTCCATTGTTGTCATTTTGTACAGTGCCCTATTTGGAAAACTAGCCCTCAACATCAAATCCATACATTAACTTATTCCCCTCATTGGTGGCAATCCATTGGGTAATTATTTGATAAAAAAATAAAAATAATAACTCAAAATATCTTGTACTTGCATGGGTACTTCCTCCCTCTCTATTGTTTGAACCTCTACATGCTTTGGAATGAAAGCATAACATATATTCTCTTTCTTCAAATATTTCAAAAATTATTTTATAGTTGCCAAGAAACCTCTAAGATTCTTCTCTACCTCCTCATCTTTATCCTTGATACAATTCAAAGTATACTCCTCATTCTTCTTTATTTTATAAAAAAATATCTTTCCATCATGGATGGATTTCCTATCATATTACCAAGATATGCCCAAAAAAATTGGCATGATATAATATATTATCTCATCCTTATAACTTCCTATATGAAAATTGACCAAGCATTATTCACTTACCAATAATGTGTGTCCATCCTGTAGCCAAGAAACCTTATAGGGAATAAGATGTTG
Organism: Sequoia sempervirens; assembly: GCA_007258455.2. Taxonomy (NCBI): domain Eukaryota; kingdom Viridiplantae; phylum Streptophyta; class Pinopsida; order Cupressales; family Cupressaceae; genus Sequoia; species Sequoia sempervirens. The sequence goes on along the minus strand of VDFB02168118.1, from coordinate 140,824,037 downwards.
CATCCTCTTCAATTGCAATTTCTTCACCATTTCTTTTGAAAAAATATTGTTAGTGCTACCATTATCAATAATCACTCACAACATTTTTCTCCAAACTTACCAATATTGAACAAATTTCTCCTTTTGTGTTGGCTCTTCCTTTTCCTTCTCAAGTTTAAAAAAAATCTTCTCAACATAAATGACTAGATCCATCTTTTGGATTTTTCCCACACTTTAGTAAGGCTGTACTTTCATCTTCTACTTGGTCCACATGAATTATAACCTCCTTACCATTACTGATACTCTATTGTATTTGTAGACACTCAAATGTTTTATGCCCAGTTTCAACACATTGGTAACAAGTACCATTGAAACCTCCACCCCTTCCTCTTCCAAAGCCTCCTTTTCCTTTGGAATTATCACCTCTACATCTGGTATAACCCCCTCTTCCTCTAGTATCCTAAGTCTATAAACTTGTCTAGGAGGTGCTAGCTTCTTCTTGCTTTCCTTGGTAGCCTCTTCCACCACTAGTTTTCCCTTTTCCACATAAGAACCTTCCTCTATAGTTTTCAATATGACCATGCTTAATTCATCTTGAATTGACAACCGTAACCATTTATATAGTGTGAAACCTTTTTAACATCGTCATGCACATGTCCTTCCTAGATACTTGATATAATTCTTTTGTGTATTATTTGACATTAGATTCCCTTTGGTTCAAGTTTTTTAAAATTTTCAACAAAATTTGGTTAGTCTGTTAGAAGGAACTTGTCTTCGACTTGGTTATCACTCTATCCCATGATATAATATTTTATGTGGCTCTTCATTTTCTCTCTATATGTAAGTTTTCCCACCATAGATATGCATGACCTTTCAACTTTGTATGGGAAAACTTAACTTTCTTGTTATCCTATGTTCCTTCAAAATCAAAATATTTCTCTATTTTAGTTATCCAAGCTATTAGTTGTTTAGGATTTAGAATTCCATTATAGCTAGGAGGGTTTATTCTTGGTTTATTTCTGATTTTTGGACATTTCCCTAAAAAAAAATTCTTCTTTTTGGTCTTCTTCTCCTTCATCACCTTCATGTGATTCTTATCCTTCTACCACTATTTCATTGACATCTTCAATGTGTACCCCTCTTCTCTGCATTACCTCAATCACCTTAAATATTTATGTAGTTCCTCTCAACATTTCAACAATAGACATATCACTAGCCTATGGTGTTTCTCCATTTGGCCTCATCCCCTATGTGCCCTGTCTCCTCAAATGTTTGGTAGTTGTAGGTTTTCTTTTCCCTTACCCACAAAAAATCCTCTAAGGTTTCTTCTTTGACATAAACACAACAACTTGCTCTATCAAAACCTTGCTTTGAAACCAATTGATGTAGTTGAGATCAAGGAAATTTATTGAATTTCCCAATCGTGTAGTGGAATAACTTATTGAACAAAAAAAATTACAAAACAAATGAAAAAAAATTATTATCTTGCAAAAATTTTTATAATAGGAGCACATTCAAATTTATATTCTTCACAATCGACCTTTCTCCAATTCACCAAAAGGATCCCAAGTGAGCGCAATTCCCTCTATTTAATCCCTTAGAATCCAAGAATTTGAATTAGATTAAAATTGTTTGTTACAACCGCCAATTTATAGCAAGAAACCATAGTGTAGATGCAAGTTAAAATTTTGTAAAGTGTAAATTAATTCATAGTTCTTGCAAGTGCAAGAACAAGTAGAAAACCCACAAGTGCAGATGTAAGTGAAAATTTTTCAATTGGAAACTTCAATCATGAATTCCTTCTTTAGGTTCAATTGGATGGTAATTGTTCATATTATGTACAAGATGATGTTGTTGAGTGTCATGTTCCCATCATAAGTAGAACTATTCATCACAACTAGTTCATTGCATCGTTAGGTTCACTTCACTAGGAATTACCTAAAATTAGTGAAGACCACATAATACTTGTAAACATCTTGATGCACATGAGACTTCTGCAAAACATATATGAAGCCAAAAGTATCCCACAATCATTTAGATGGACCTGAAATATTCACAAGGTTGGAGTACATCACTTTTCTTGCAGTGTGGGAACGTCTATTGGAACCAACCAAGTATTTGATCAAAACAAAGTTCTAGTTCACTTAGGAACATAGAAAAAGATTTTTTTTAGCTCAAAATCCCAAAAATAAAAACAACCTCAAACTTCCCACAAATATCTAGTATGTAATTCTCTATAATGTCTGATAGGAGTTTGAAAACCTATAAGGCCATAACTTGCTCATTTTTCATCCAAATTTCACCAAATTTGATCCGTAACTACCCATTTGCTTCATCTTTATTAACTTACCAAAACTAAACTACTATAAATTATCCAACTAAACTAAAAATAAAATGTATTTGTGTGATGCAAGATTGATCATGGACTTAGATGCTCCTACATCAATGTGGCTACAAGCAATATACAATATATAATTATCTAACAATACTTTTTGGTCATATTTAATCCTCCCACAATGTGAAATGTTATGGAATGTCTAGTATTCCATTTTATAGCATAAAGAATATTATGGTGCCCCTTGGAAACCACATTCACTAGGTAACATAAACAAGAATGGTGATGCAAGGCTAGTTGAATAAATGTAGCTCTATTTCCAACCACTATTTTTCCTCAAAAAATTGTTTTCTTCCCCTCATATTTTTTTCAAAGTATTTATGATGTCCCTCAACTACCCCATGAATAAAGAAACAAATAAACACCTAAAATTACATAGAAAATACATATGCAGTAGATAAAATTGCATGAAATAGTATAATAGAGTTTGGTTTGTATTAAATAAGGTGAAATTGTCATCTTTAATGGAAGGTACTTGTTCAAATGGTTGCAACAACCCATCAAATGTTATTAAATCAAGACTTCTATACATCCAATCTAAAGATTTGATCTTTCCTTTGGTCTATTGGGGTGTTGGAATGAAATTCCAACATGATTTAACATCATGAAGATCATTATTAGTTTAATTATTTCAAACTTTTTTGGATAAAATTTTTTAAAGATGGATTTATTTTATTGTTATGGTTAATTCCATAAAAAAATTATTGTCATGTCAATAATTGGCTTACATAGTCCAATTATATCTTGGAAGTGACAAGAAGATATGCAAATTGGGTAGACTTTATTTATCTTATAATAGTTGATTAGAAAATTCTCCTTTTTGAACTTGTGTTCAAGTCCATTGTTCAACTACTTTATATAATCATTTCCCATCATCTTCTCTATCTCATTTTATCAAAATTTTGTCCCTCTATTAGTGTGAAAAAGGATATATTACCTAACTAGTTGAGCGCCTAGGTTCTATTCATTCATGTTTGTTAATTTTACTTGGAGTACACAAAGGATACACATCTCTTTATGTCTCATATAATAAGATTATGATTAGGATTAGAGGAAAAGTGGGAGAGTTGGATGATGCAACATGTGAGAGGAAAAAATAAATAAATAGAAGTTACTTATTTAATTTATGAGAGAGAAGGGGTAAGGTAGGATTGATGTAGATAAATAATTAAAAATAATTATAATTTACCTTAGGCTAGGACTTAGGAAAATAGGAAATATTATTTAAATAAAAATATTAATTAATTAACATAGATGGTGGGGATAGGATGAAAATAAGAATAAAAGAGAAATATTATTTCAATAAATAGGACTATTTAATTAATATATGGGATAAAAAAGAAGATGAATTAGAGACAAAATGATCAAATATAATGGCCAATTTTTTTTGTTTATATTTTTCCCCTCTTTGAAATGGTGTTATGAAGTAACATCATTTTAAAGAAGATAAAGATATAGTACTTGGAAGAAGATGCGAATAGGAAGAAAGATGATGGGAGTGAAGATGAGGACTGGGGATGCCCCCTCAAGAGGACATGCAGGTTTGGGAGAACATGGGTTTTCTCTTGAAATGGGTGATATGATGATGGATGAATGAGGAAGATGATGCAAGATGATGCATAGAAGGTGAGATGGGAAGAGAAATACATAATGGAAGGAGGATACGAGAAGCAAGAAAGAATGCACAACTTCAAGGAAAATATGATGTTTCCCTGAGGAATCTAAAAAATCAAGATTGATTAATGATGGATAAAGTGTTGTTAATGTGGGAATGATTTATCTTGAAAAACACAAGGATTGTGAAGGATACATCCCAATGATGATGATTGGATTGGGATCAAGGATTACAACAATGATAGGAACAATATAAAAGATGTGATTGGATGATTTTTATTGGTTACATGGATTAGTATTTTCTTGCAATTTGGGATTTGATGAAATGGATGGAGATGATAAAGGAAAAGAGGCTTAGACTAGAAAACTATATGAGTTGAAAAGGAGTGAATGGATAATGAAATGGTTATTATGGATGGAGATGATGGAGGAAAATATTCTTAGACTAACAAATCTATATTAGCATAAAAGGAGTAAAGTGTTAATGAATAGGAAGCCTTGTAAGAAATGGGACAACCTTATAAAACAAGGTTGACTCATAGGAGAATAGGCAGCCTTGTAAGAAATGAGGTGACCTCATAAGAAAAAGGTTGGCCTCATGGCAACCTAGGTTAGCTAGTACAAAAAGGTGGGGAGGGGAGATAGGTGATCGGTTGGGGAATGTGATAGGGGGATTCATAATTCCATAAATAAACTGACATGTAGTGAGCACTTAATTTGATACAGTGTGGAATATTATGTACTAGGGTATTAGGAACCAAAGTGACTTCATAGCACATGCATATGATTGACTCGACAAATAAGAAGGTTGCTCCAACATCTCACAACATCATAGAGAACTTTGGTGGGCACAATTTTGGAAAACCACAAACAAAAGAAATACCCCAATGTAACACAAGGTCACAAAGGATGTTAGGAAAAATTCAAGACAAATAAAAATCCAAGACTTTTCCCCTAGTTTCACCATTCAAAGCACACCATGATATGATGGATTGTGATGACCTTGAGTAGGTAAAATATGAAGCTCAAAATAAGTATAAAAAAATATTCCAAAAGAAACAATGAAATAAAAAAAATATCTCAAGTACCTTTTGTCATAAGAATGATGAATGGGGTAGATGCAGTCTAATGTGAGGAACAATATATCCTACAAATACCAAGGATGGATAGGTAAGATCTAGGATTCTAATGACAAGGGATGATCAAGATACCTGAAACCCAAGGGGGATAATGCATTTTTCTAAAAGAACTATCTTGATAAGGGATGCTTGACTAGAAATTAGATGCAAGGATGGGACCTAGTGTCATGTATGTGTAGAGTTGAAAATTGTTACCCTTGATAATTTCACACTAGGTTTAGCTCCCCCCTATGTGCTTGGACCTAATTATGCATTTAATCACTTGTTTTATAAATATCTTCAAAATATCAAACAAGGGAAATAAAAATGAGCATTTAATATTTTCCCTCAACAATTTAGACCTCGAAAAGGATGGGTATGGTCTAGGGTGCCACACACCCTAGGTGACCCCTTTTTGGCTCAATTTTGAGAATTTTGGTGTCGATATTTTGTAATTTTAGAATTTGAATTTATTTGTTGGAAATTAACTTTTATTTTCAAGAAATTATAAAAATTGCATATAAATACAAAGTATCACAATTTTAATCCTAGCACTTTATGGAGAAAAATTGAGAGTTCAAAAATCAATCAAGAGAAATCAAGAGGAGAATTACCAATGTTATTGCAACATCTATTCATGTCAAGCATCATTTCAATCATTCATCATGTGTTTATGTGAATTTTTTTATGTTTTATGATCTTTTTTTTGAGTACTAACTCTTGTAGGAATTTAATCAAGCAATCAAATTCTCCTTGAAGGTGATGAGTACATGAATTTACTCCTTCAAGGAATGCATATCTAAGTGGTGATTTGTAGAATTTTTTTAATTAATTAGTTGTTTATCATTTAGCCTCTCCCCAACCAAGGGTAAGATCTCTTTATACATCGTCATAGCTATTGTGGAGGTAGAAATACCAAAACGGGGTATGAACTAGGAAAGCCCCTATATGGCACAACCCTTTCCCCTCTTCCATCTGTGTAGGTTTTTAGAACTGAAGCTAATTGGAGGAAGTCTAGAGACTATTGTCTCATTCATGCAATCAATTCCTACAATTTTTCATGCCATGAAAACTAGATCTTCTCAATCATAGACAATGTTTCAATAGTCACTATAAGAGAATAAGAGCTACAAACCAAAGGCTTTAGGCTTGTGTTTTTAGATCATAAAAAAGGAGTACAATCTAGGGCACATCACACCTTAGACCAACCAATTTAGCACAAAATTTATACACCAAGTTCCTTTGTGTCTACTCTCTACCCTTTAGATTTTTATTTCTATCTGTCTACATTTCATTTCTTAGAAATCATAATAGTTTGTTGCATTTTCATGATTAACCTAGGAACAAAATTGCATCTTCAATTTTAGTCAATAACAATCAATTCACATTATACACACACATACACATAATAAAAAGGATTAGAACCCTCATCCACCATTCTGAATCTTTCATTCAGGTTTATAGTCAAGCGGATTTGAGATAATTTCTAATCCTTAGTCCCGTATTGGGAGAAGTGTGATTTACGACTAGATCCATTTTCCAAATCAAACATTTTGGTGAACTTGACTATTTTGGCACTCTAAATATTATAAAATATGAAACATATCATTTTATAATTTGAGTATGATCTTAGGTTGTTTACATTCATCATTTGTACATACATAATTTTTATAAAAATATTGAAAAAGTGAAAAAATTCCTTTGCATTTTACATTCATAACATAACCAAGGTTTATTTAAGTCATTGTCAAATAGATCTAGTTCATGCTTGCATTTGTAAATCTGCATTAGGTCATATCAAATCTGAATGTTTTTTTTTTAAAATTATTTAAAGTAATCATTTATGCATATGCATATAGTGGAAAAGTGGAAAAAATGCATTAGTATTGTGTCAAAAGGATAGAAAGATTTCAATTTATAGATTTTTCAAGTTAGGATCAATCAATTTCTATACTATGCAATCTAAATATAAAAAAAATGATTATATTTATTGCTTGATAATTTTGAAAATTGCTTGCATAGTTGTATTTCACATTGCAAAATCATAATTCTGTATATTTCTAGAAATATCTTTACTCTTAGACCTGCACAATCACAAAATATATTATTTAGATATTGTTCTACATTTCAAAATTTTTAATTTTATAAAAGTAATTCATTGGTATAGGGTGTACTACATCCCTATCCAGTTTGTTTTTGCTTAGATTCCTACAACAATAGTCTCTAAGGGTCTTTTGTCCAAATCTGCTTTTAGTTTTTGTGCCTATTATGTTGTAATAGTCATGATCTCAGTGAATATACTTGCTAATAATACACTTTCATAATATTTGAGTCCTTTGGAAAAATAATTTCCTCTTTGAAATTTTTGGTTGATGTTTCATGCTATGTCTTTGGTAATAATTCCCCTACCAATAACAAAGATCAATTTTCCTTATCTCCTAATGCATACTTTCCAAGTGAAGCTATCTTGGTGCAAGATGAAGAAATATTTGAAAATCCCCTAAATAATGCTTTACCCACCCTTAGAAGTGACATTTTCATTTATCCAGTATTTCCTACTTATAATCCTTAAAAATTATCAAGACCTATAATACCTCCATTAGAGATGTTTTCATCCTTGCACAATGAGAGTGCTTTACAATGTATACCTCACCCATTAAAAAAAATATCCCTTTCTAGAGCCAACCAAGATGATCCTAGGCCCACAAATGATCCTCCATCCTATGAAAACAAATTAAGTGATACACCCATTAGCTTAGAAAAGTGTTATGGCAAAGGATTTAAAATTCTAGCTAAACAAGGTTGCGACATAAAGAATGAGCATGAAATGTACACACTCTCTTGTAACAAATACCATTTGATGATACAAAAGGAATAGGTTATCAAGGTCCTCCACCTTTACATAAGACATAATTTATTCCATCATCTAACCCAAAAAAACCTCATGTACCTATTGGAAATAGTCCCTTAACTGTTGTGAATCCTTTGTCAAAGATTAAGCATGCCTTATGCACTCTTTTATCATTGAAATTCATTACATTACCTCTTCTATGAGAAAGAAAAAGATGCTAAAAAAATGAATAAAAATTCATATTTTTGTGCATATCATAGAATATTTTGTCATTCTACTGATGAATGTCATCCTTTAAAGAAGAAATTGCATGACATAGATCCATACAAGGAAAAATGTGATAAGATAATAAACTAAATAGCTATAGCATTTCTCCTTGGTATGTGGTAGTTATAGTATTTGTAGTGTATAAAATTGTACACCTTTACAATTTCACACTATTTTTGCATCCCATTAATTAATTGGAATTAATTAAGCTTCTAATTGACCAAATTATGTATTCCAAATCCTTATTATTCTTATTTTCCGAAAGGGAAACCTATATTAAACAATTGCTAACATTTATTAAAACACCTTGGAAATTATGTGTCCTGAATTTAGGTCCTAGGACCCATTCACCCAAGGGAGAATGGTTCCCATTTAAGTGCCAAGATCCAATTTTTAATATGTTTTTGGCAACATTTTAATGATTCGAATTCAAGTTTCAAATGTCAACTTGTGGAATCTAATTTTTGGGAAATTAGATAAACACCTATAAATACATAGTTATTTTATCAATTCAAAACATCTAGCATCAAGGAAACTTTCACAAGAGAAAATAGTATTGTCAAGGGCATTGAAGAGTGGATTTACTAGTCATCTACAATAGTAATCAAGATCCTATCATGTCATGTCAAAATTCATGTGTGTTCATGTCTTGTTTTGGAGTTAACATTGTGATATAGGTTTCAAGAATTCAAGCATCAAATCAAGCAATTAATCGAGCCAATTCATGCAAGATCCAATCCATAGAGAGATGTGTATGACTTCAGTCCTTTAAGGGAATGGTGAGTTGTGACATAACATTTTTCATTCATCAATTCCTTTCATTTATCATTATTTCATCATCAAGGTTTAATTACCAACATGGGATTTGAATAAGGAAAACCCCTATTCACCCAAATATAAACATTTTTTCTTCTCTCTTTGTATGTGAAAATTTACAAGTGAAGGAGGAATGAAAATAGATCAAAGAAGAAAACTTGCAAACTTATCAAAGTTATCATCATTGTTGCCAAGACACAAAAACTCAAATCCAAAATTTATTTCTAGCTTTCTGACAATGAAACTTGGGGAAAAAAAAAGCTCAAATCTTGAACCAGAGGACCCCAAAAGTTTAGGAAAGTCCATATGAAAAGACCCATTTTCCCTTGGGTGAATGAGTCTTGCTAAATGTACTAAAACCCACTTTTTGGGTAGCTACATACCATTCAACACTTTCTAGATTTGCTTGCAAAATGTCATTTTCATTTTTGTTATCATAATATTATACATTTCAAGTGTTAGGTCATGTAATTCACTTAGTTAATGCATTTTAAATCATCTCCTAAAACTACCAATCAATCATTTTTTCATAAGAAAGTAGAGATCCAAGATCCTGAAGTAGGGTTGGCTCACCTCAAGGTTGAAAGTCAATCATATTCCTTTGTGATCTTCTCTCCTCCTAATGAAATTTTAGAGAAAGGTACCTAGATCTTATAGTTCTAAACAAAAGGGACATAGGACCCCTTTTTCTTTCTTTCATTTTGGTGAACCCAACATTCTTACACTATAAACTTTCTAAAATTGGAAGTCCTTCAAATTCTAGGTTTAGATTTGCATTGTGGGTATGTGGAAGATCATCATGGAAAAAAGAGGCCCTTAAGTGGTGATAAAATTTAGAAAAATCAGAGTTAGGAAACTTGACATAAAAATTTGAATAAGTTATCTATATTATTTGAAAAATATGTAAGAATAGAATCTATATAAAATTGAATGTAGTTTTTAAACTACCAGGTTTTTTTTTTTTTTTAAATCTATTTGGTGAAAATTTGAAATTTCAATATAATAGCACTTAAATTTCGGGAAAAAAAAGAAGTAGGTGTCTGTTTGACCACCCTAACCACAATAAAATGATAATATTTTTTAATAATATTTTAGATATAATTAGAGGACTCATGTCCCGATGTGATGCATATTTTTGTAATTTTTTTCCAAGTAAATAATTAATTATGAATTTTTATTACAACTTTTAAAAAGTATAAAACTCATATGTCGACCACCTTAACTTGGTCAAAACTTCATGAAATTCTTTTTTTTTTTTAATCCTATAGTATGTGAAGCATAAATGTGACACATGTTTTAGATTCAAAAAATGTGATACCGTTTGAAAGCTATAGGTTTTTCAATAGCCTATCAATCAGGACTTTAGTCATAATTCAAATAGAAAATGAATAATAATTATTTATTAAATTCAAAGTAAAGCATAATTTGTATTGGTGGAAAGCTGAGAATCTCCTTTAAAAACCATTTTTGTTTCATCAATTTTGGGTAAAAAAAATCGTTAGCCACATACCCTACACATACCCATCATATCACCACTTTTTGGCCCATCATGATCTTGCACATACCCTTGCATTAACTTGCATTTCTTAGTTAGGGTTTCATCTTTGCATTTTACAAAGTAATAAAAATTCAAAAACATTGCATTCCATATTGCATCATAGGTTGCATTAGGGTTTTTTTTGGTCATATTTAGATAAGATATCTATTCATATTGCATTCATTAAATAGTTAAAATCTGAAATTTTTTATTACATACATATTGTATCTTTCATTTTAGCTCAACAACAAGTGAAAAATTAGATAGTTTTGTTTAAAATTTGCATCAAATCATTATTTTCATAATTTTGCATCTTAAAATTAGTCAATTATTACATTTTACATTTGCAAATTTCATTTAAAAGGTTTTCATTTTGTTCATACATTGTCATTAAAATTGCATTTCCATTTCATCTAAAGATCTAGAAAAACTAACACTATTTAACTTGTTTGCAACTAGGTAAAGAGACTTCAAACAATAACATAAAAATTCAATTTTCACTTTTTCGAACCCTATATAAGGACCCATTCACTGTTGGGAGAACTTGTCCTTATACAGGTGTCTCAGACAACTTTTGTACACTGTTTTTGTTTTTGTATCATCTATCTAGTCTAGCTTGCAAAAGTTTGTTTTGAAATTCTAAAAAAATGTTATTCTATGTGCAAGAAAATTTGTCATTTTTATTGATTCATTGCAAAATCATAAATTTTTTTGTATTTCAATATTCAAAACCATCAAATTTGTAGGAAAACTATTTGTATTTCTGAATCATTGCATATCTTGGATAGATTTCTTCTCATTGTCACATAAATAGAAGCATGCTTCCTTTTCAAAGATGTGGCTTTGATATGGTAAATAATGGATTGTATAAGTACAATCTACCTAGTTATGAGCACAAACTAGGGGAAAAAAAAAAACTCATTCACAAGCATGTTAGTCATTTCCAAGTGTTTTCCCTACTTATGAGAATACCTTAGTGCAAGAGAATGAAATCACTGGCACATTTCTTAATATCACCTTGTCTATCCTTCACTCAACCTCTAATATCTCTTCCATTTATGAGGATTATTTGGTACAAGAGGATACAATAATAGATAATCATGAAAATCATAGTTGTTCTTCTCCTGATACCTCTCCTAACTATGACAAATGTATCTTGGTGTTAGAAGATCTAATTATCAAAAATCATGAGAATCCCGTTTGTCCCTCCCCCCCTACTTCTCCCACTTGGGAAGATATTATGGCATAAGAGGATGAGATAATTGAAACATTTCTTGACATTAGCTTGCCTAATCTCCTTTCATCTCCAAACATCTCTCCCACTTGTGATAATGTTTTATTACAAGAGGATGCAATCATTGACAATCATAATTTTCCTTCTCCCAATACCTCTCCTATTCATCATGAAGGTATCTTGGAGTTAGAAGAACCAACCATTGAATATAATGAGAATGTTGTTTGTCTTTCTCCTAAAACCTTTCCTACTAGAGAAGATATTATGGTGCAAGATGATAAAATCATTGATACTAAGATGGCTTTCTTCACCTTAGATCTCCCCTCATTAGAAATTCATCAACAAGAAGTCACATCCATTGAGGTTATGAATGCACAAATATCTATTCCATCTCCCTTGATTATAGGATCTCCAAACACTCCTTTTGGACCTCCTAAGAGTCTTAATAATTATTGGACCTCCTAAGATTTCTCTAATTATTGGACCTCCCAAGTCATCGCCTAAGCCGCCTCTTATCATAGACCACCTCAACACCAACCATAACCTCCAGGACATATCATAAGTTTTACAAGGAAAATCACTAGTAACAATGTTTCGCAGCAACCTAGTTATCATACAATTTCTCATAAAAATAACAAAAGGAACATTAAGCAACGAAAAAACCATACCTACTTCACTATCACTCCCTCAACACATTTTTCCTAGTGCTCCTCATTTTCCTTTGCATAGTGGAAGGGAGTATGATCTTGTGGAACAACTTCCCAACACTCCCGCTAACATTTCCTTGTGGGATGTAATTCAAGCATCACCTATTTACCATGGAATGCTCCAAAGTGCTTTACAACAAGTTTTCATCCCTCCTAGTGTGCAACCAAATGATGTATCAGCCCTAATTCAAGGTATGACTTGATCAAATTATACATTATCTTTCATCAAGATGAGTTACCTCCATTAGAAGTGCAAAAAAATGATGCTTTGATGATAATGGTTGTCATTAATAAGTGTTGCATTAGGTGTACTCTCATTGATAATGATTCAACACTCAATGTCTATAGTTTAAACCTTCTAAATAAGATTGGAGTGGACAAGAATACAATTCAATAGACTCTTTATCTATCCTTTTTTTTTATAATATGGAAAAAAATCGCTTGGTGTGATAACATTTCCTATTAAACATGATAGGGTTACATTAAAAACTCCTATCCATTTCTTGCCCAATGATCTTTCATATAATCTTATCCTAGGTAGAACATGGATTCATGCAATGTATGTGGTTCCTTCAATGTTGCATCATCTAGTGAAGTGCATTTACAACAAAATGGTTTACACAATAAAATACAATCCTAAGTCTGAGATTTGTTTACAAACTAAAACAAGAATGACAAATCCTCTTAGAAAATTAACACCAAATACAAAAGTAGAACTAGTGCAAGAAGAAGAACAAGAAAAGTGTTTATCATCAATCATGAAACTATTGGATGATGATTGGTGTTTATTGGATTTTACACCTATATTTATGGGAGAATATAAGATTACACACAAATCAGGAAAATAGAAAGAAGTTGACATAATACCAACACAAGTTGATATATCCAAGCCATGTGAACCCATAGCTTTTAGCAAAGGATAGGAAAACTATACATCCAAATATAATGGATTGATCACGAGAAGCCACCACCCTCAAAAAAAATGGAAAAAAATTGTGGAAGAGGTTATGAGATTTTGAAACAACTTAGATATAATGGAAAATGATGTGGTGTTAAAAAACAAGGTATTTGTGTCCCTATAGATACTTCCCTATAGGAACAAACAAGAGGTCTTGGTTATTATCCTTCGAAAGAAATGAAAGCAACAAAGAAACCTTTGATTAATATCAATGTCATCACACAAAACACTCCTCGAAAATATATACATCATACTAATTCATCTTTAAATACATGTCTTAGTGATGATTGGGGCTCATTATATTTTACAACCTCCTTCAAGGGAGAGTACAAAATCTCACAATCTAAAACTAGAGAGTCTTGTGTATGTATGACACCTTGTAGTAAGAAATAAGTATCATTGTCACAAAATAAAGGAACATCTTCTACTATTGATCAAGATAGTACATTGTCGAGGCTCCTACAAGATTGCTTGATATCTCTCCCTCCAAGAACACAAAAGAAATTCTACAAAAAAAGCTCATTTTTGTGCACATCATCAAATGCATGGCAATTCAACCAATGAATGTAAGGATTTGAATAATAAAATTCAATATCTCAAGGATTGTGGTGCTCTTCCTTATGTTGATGCACCTACTTTCTCTAATTGATAATGATTTTCATCCTATCATGTTGCTCATCACTATGTTGCATTGGTAGCTTTATGTATCTTGGTAATTTCCATTCATGGTGGTACAATCTTAGGTGCAACCATATTTGTCATGGAAACAACATGACAGTCCTTGGTGGGTTGTCTTTGTCTCTATGCTTGGGGGGAAATGATAACTAGTTTTGGGAATCATGCATTCTTTTCAAGGATCCTCTCTTCCTCTCTTTCTACTTAAAATACCAACATAGAAAGTATGTTGACATTTTAAGTGGGGGGCATATAAGTCCCCCACTCATTGTTTGCATGGTCCCTTCTTAGTGATGATAACATACATATCCTAGGAAGTATGACCCTTTTATTCGAAGTGTGGATTTCTTGATGTACATTGCATGTCTTACGTGTGGTGATATTATACTTGATGTTATACAAGAGTTCGACTCTTCTTGGTATATGGAATTCCTCTTGGTGGTAAACCTATGATCAATATTCTCTAAGATATGAATCTTTTATTCCTTGACTAGCCCTCTCTTGGTGGTGATTTCAAGTGTGACGTTCCCTAAGGTGAGACCTCTCATGTATTAAGAAAAACCCCTTTGATTATCTTTTTAATGTTATTGCATTTAAACCTTTCCATATTTTATTCCATGAGTGTCTAGCATAATGCAACTTGCTAGCCTTGTGAAGCATGTGACCATTTTGTGTGTCACCTTATCAAAGTTATCACATAGTATAACTTTTGGTTTGTTTGATGTATGGGAGCCTATAGACTTGGCATGAATTTCCCATCTGCGACCTTTTTTTAAGTTCACACCTTGTAGACCTACTTGTGTTTCTCACCGTATAGCCTTGGGGCTCACTTAGTGTATATCAGACTACACTAACCCTTGTAAGCATATTTTTCATGGCCACTTAACATAACATAATTTATTTGATAATGGATCCATGTGATAGTGTTTGATGGATGTGGCATAATACAATTTTTTATTTCATCCCTTATTGCATTAAATTTGAAATTGTATGTTTGTGTATCTTATCTTATTGCTTCATAGAATGCATATGTGTGTGTCCCTTTGTGCTTATGTTGGTTTGCCATGGGATCTTGATCCTAAGGGCTCAACCACCTCCTTGATCTTTGTCATCCTATATCATCAAAAATTAGGCACTTGGACCCCTCTTGACATATATTTGTCTACTTTTGTGTGATTCTAAGCATAAGTTCATACTCTCACTAAAGTGGGGGCTAAATGTACTATAGA
The DNA here is from genome assembly GCA_007258455.2 of Sequoia sempervirens. NCBI lineage: Eukaryota > Viridiplantae > Streptophyta > Pinopsida > Cupressales > Cupressaceae > Sequoia > Sequoia sempervirens. The sequence goes on along the minus strand of VDFB02168118.1, from coordinate 140,808,657 downwards.
AAATTGTACACCTTTACAATTTTGTAGCTTAGGGAAAAACCTAGGTTAGCAGATTAGAGCTTAAAATAAGATAACCCAAAGCAAACAATGAAGAAAAAAGGAGTAAAAACATGAAAATAAGGAAAGAATTTACCAAATGTCTTCAACCTCCATGATTAACTTCCATTGCACCTTCTCTAAATGCTGCAGTATTGTATTTGCCCTAAAATTTATGATGAGCAACCTATAATAATGACAATTTCCTAAGCAAATGTTGAAGGATTCTATCAAAAGACCTCACAATGCAACTAAGAAACTATGAAGCAAGCCTAAAGTATGCAAATGCCAAGATGTCAAGAATACCTAAGATGTAGATGATTGAGAGATTAAGAGATGTCCAAATGAGACCAAGATTGCCATTTTATATAAAAGTCAATTTTGGATGAATGGCCAAGATTGAAGATTGAAAAATGCCCTAAGATCAATGGTTAAAATTGAATGTGACAACCCACAATTAGGGTTAGGGAAACATTAGGGTAAATATGAAATGAATGGACAAGATTTGATTCTAGAAAATCAAATCAAGGGACAAGATTGCATGTGACAAGGAGATAAGAATGGCATTGAAAAAGAAAGAGCTGGAAAATAAAATAATATTAGAAATTATTTGATTTAAGAGGGAAAGTTGTTATTTTGAATTAAAAAATTAATTTAATTCAAAAGGTGGGGCCATGTGATAGTAAATAATTAATTTGAATTATTTACTAAGAGGGAGAAAATTAGAAAGTGGGACAACTTTAAATAAATGATTTTATTTAAAATTGGGAATATGCCAAGGTGGACAATAATTAAATAAATTAAGGAATCTATTTAATTATGAGAGGACATTTAGAAATTAATGATGCATTTAAATAAATAAATAAATTTTATTTATTTAAATAATCATGAAGAAACAATGGAGAAAAGATAATTAAATAAATTTAAGAATTTATTTAATCATAGAGAGACCTTAAAATATTAGCGACACATTTAAATAAATAAATAAAAATTATTTATCTAAATAATCAAGAGGAATAAAAGACATGAATCAATTAAATAACTATGAATTATTTAATTAATATTTGAAATTGGACTATATGACATAATTAAATATTTTAATTATGTTAGGATGAAATATGACAAAAATATAACTTGTAGGCCTAGGTCAATTTTATGTTTCTACAATTTTCACACTATGTTTGCACCCCTTAATTAATTGGACTTAATTAAGCTTCTAATTAACCAAATTATGCATTCCAAAGCCTTATTATTCCCATTTTCTGAAAGGGAAACCTATATTAAACAATTTCTAACATTAATTAAAACACCTTGGAAATTGTTTCACCTAGATTTAGGTCCTAGGACCCATTTTCCCAAGGGAAAATGGGTCTCCTTTAAGTGCCAGGACCCAAATTTTAATATGTTTTTGGTGGCATTTTAATGACTCAAAATTCAAGTTTCAAATGTCGGCTTGCAGAATCTAATTTTTGGGAAATTAGATAAAAATCTATAAATATAGTTATTTTATCAATTAAAGATATCTAGCATTAAAGAAGCTTTCACAAGAGATTTTTTTATTTATCAAAGGCATTGAAGAGAAGATTTATCAATCATCTACATCATCAATGAAGATCCTATCATCATGTTAGAGTTCATGTGTGTTCATGTCATGTTTTGGAGCTAACATTGTGATGTAGGTTTCAAGCATTCAAGAATCAAATCAAGCAATCAATCAAGACAATTCATGCACGATCCAATCCTTAGAGAGATGTGTTAGACTTCAGTACTCTAAGGGCAACCATTAAGGGTTTAGTGAGTTGTGAAAAATCATTTTTCATTCATCAATTCTTTCCATTTATCATTATTTCAACATCAAGGTTTAATTACCAACATGGAGTTTGACTAAGCTAAACTCCTATTCACCCCCCAAAAAAATAAAATTATTCTCTTCATATGTGTAGATTTATAGGTGAAGAAGGATTGAAAATATATCAAAGAAGCAAACTTGCAAAGTTTTCAAAGTTGTCATCATTGTTGTCAAGACACAAAAACTCAAATCCAAAATTTATTTTTTGGATTTTTGACAGTGAAACCTAAGGAAAACATAAGCTCAGATCTTGCACTAGAGGACCTCCAAAGTTGAGGAAAACCTTTGTGCAAAGATCCATTCACCCTTTGGTGAATGAGTCCTACTATAGGTCCTAAAATCCACTTTTCTGGGCAAGTACATACCACTCAACACTTTCCTAATATTCTTGCAAACTGTCATTTCCATTTTTGTTATCATAAATATTTTGTATTTCAAGTGTTAGGTCATGAAATTCACTTAATGCATTATAAAGCATCTCCCAAAACTGCCAATTAGTCACTTCTATCATAAGAAAGTAGAGATCCAAGATCCCAAAGAAGGGTTGGCTCACCTCAAGGTTGAAAGTCAATCCTATCCCATTGTGATATTCTCTCTTTCTAATGAAATTTTAAAGAAAGGTACCTAGATTCTATTATTCTAAACAAAAGGGACATAGGACCCCTTTTTCTTTATTTCAATATGATACTCATTACCATGCATGGGGGCACACAATTTTTGTGCAATCATATTTCATCAATAAGGAGCAACACGATATTATCCATCTAGGCTCATCATTGTCCATACACTTGGGGGGTAAGGGTAGTTATCCCTATATAAGATGCATTCCTTTTTATAAGGAATCCTTTAAGTATTTCATTATCAACTTAGAATATTAGTGTAGCAAGTAGACTAACATTTTAAGTGGGGGGCATATATTACCTCATATATTAAGTTATTAGATATTGATATTATACATGACATCAACTAAAGTGTGACCTTGTTTCTCATATAATATCCCCTTTACTAGTAATATCATATAGATGTTCACTAAAGCGTGGCCTCCTTAATCTATGCTAGTGTCTCCTTTGTGGTGGCATTAGATATGATACCCCTCTAAAGTGTGACATTTCATGTCATGTTATGTCCACTTACTGATGGTATTATGCTTGATACACCCTAAGGTGTGACCCTTCATTTCATGATTTGTCCTTTTTGGGTAGTGGTGGCATGTATGATCCTCCCTAAAGGTGTGATCTTACATACGTTGAGTAGTATCCTTTGAAATATAATGATTTATTTATTGGAAGGCACCCTTTGTGATGGTGTTACTTATAATGACCCTTGAGGCATGGCTTTATGATGTTCGTTCCCCATGACATTAAACTTTGTACACCCCATGAGGTGATCTGTTTGTCCCCCATGACATTAAAATTTGTACACGCCCTAAGGTAATGTCTGTCCCCTGTGATGTTAAACTTTTATACACCCCATGAGGTGATTTTTCATCCCCTATGACATTAAACAGTCCCTTACGATTTTAAACTTTATGTGCTCCCTAAAGCGTGATTTGCAAAATAGTCCATGGATTTGGCATAACTTATTGATTCATGAACTTGAGCTTTTTTTAACATGACCACCTAGCATAACGCAACTTTCTTGCCAGTGGAGCCATGTGTTTCATGAGTCACCTAGCATAATGCAACTTTCTAGCCTTATGGAACCCATCATATTGCATGGAAACCTAGAATAACACAAATTTATCGCCAATGGATCTATGTAGCTCATGAGTGACTTGGAATAACATAGCTTGCTAGTCCTTATAAGAGCACTATCTTGTCTAATATCACATTCGAGAGATGACATTTGGCATTTGAGACAAATTTAAGACTAAGGTATATTTTCCTTATTGACTCAAATCCCCTTTTAGTACTAACCCTTGTGTTTGTGTTTAGTGTATGTGTTTTTTTGCATTGTGTTTGCATTGTGTTTGCATTATGTTTTCTTGCATTGTATTTTGTTATTTTTGTGTTATATTATGTTGTGTGTCTTCATCATGTATGCTTCATGTTTGACATGTTGTATTACATCTCATGTATGTCTGTTCATTTTTCCTCATATTGTCCTATGATAGGATCTTGAATTTGGGGGCTAACACATCACCTAGATTTTCATTTTTATTTATTTTTTCTAGACTGTAGGAATTGGTTGGGTATTTGTCCCCCTATAAACTATACTGCACCTAGTAAACTTTTTTCACATGACCGGTGGTGCTAGCTCGACATGCCCTCCGGTACCATAGGTTTGGGGGAAGACTAGATCTCGTGATCTCTTTCCTACAACAAGATGTTTTAGCCAATCAAGCTAGGATCTGCCCCAACACATCCTCTAGATTCAATACCATCCTTTCTCTTAAATATTTAAATAATTGAGCACCTCTTGAATTATTAATTTAGTGTGAATCCGTAAGTTCATACTCTCACTAAATTGGGGGCTAAATTAAGCATCTAAAATTGTCACCCTTGACAATTTAACACTAGGTTTAGCTCCCCCTATGTGCTTGGACCTAATTATGAATTTAATCACTTATTTTAAAAAAATATTCAAAAAATAAAACAAGGGAAATTAAAATGAACATTTAATATTTTCCCCTGACACTTTAGGCCCAAAAGGGATTGGTATGGTCTAGGGCGCTTGACACCCTAGACAACCCCTTTTTGGTTTCATTTTGAATATTTCAATGTTGGTATTTTATTATTTGAATTTATTTTTTAGCTATCAACATTTGATTTTTGGGAAAATAGAATAATTTCATATAAATACAAAGTAATTTTACAATTTTATGGAGAAAATTGAGAGTTCAAAAATCAATAAAGAGTAGCGACGAGTAGAATTATCAGCATTATTATAGCGTCTATTCATGTCAAGCATCATATCAATCATTCATGTTTTTATGTAAGTTTTTTCATGTATTATTATAATTTTCTTGTGAGTGCATGACTTCAATCCATCAAGGAATGGAGACCTGAGTGGTGAGTTACACCAATTTATCAATTTATTACTTTTTTATCATTTAGCCTCTACTTGACCAAGGGTAATCTCTCTTTATACATCATCATAGTTGTTGTGGAGGTAGAAATAGAAAAACGAGGTTTGACTTAGGCAATCCCCTATATGGTGCAATCCTTTCTCCTCTTTCATGTGTGTAGGTTTTCAGATCTAAAGCTAATTGGAGGAATATTGAAGACTAATTGCTCATTCATGAATTAAATCCCTACAAGTTTTCAAACCCTAAAAACTAGATTTTCTTAGTCACAAATGAAGTTCTAATAGTGACCCCAAGAGAGATTACCACTGAAGGTGGGAGCGTTGCTTTTCAAAGGATTTTCGCTGAAAACTGCACCAAATTTCAATGCTGTTATGGAGGCATTTGGTTGGGATGAAAAGGAATATTTGAGAGTAGGTTCAAGAACATAGATTGAGGGAAGAGTTTTTTACTGTAAATGAAGCTCCTCTCCACAAACCCATCAAATTCCACCATGAGATGGCTTTGGTATGTTTCTATGCCTAATAAAAACATCCATCACCAGTATATATTTGGTTTTTTTTTGCAATATCTTCATGAAAGATCTTTTGAGTGAATCAAATAAGTAGTTTGATTACAAAATATGATCTATATACCCACCCTACTCCATCAAAAGTTAATCTTAAAGTCGTGACAGTCATAGTGAACTTGTGAAGAAGTGTTCTATTTTGAGACCGTCAACTGAATTGGGTTTTAACATCTTTTTCTTCTTCTTAGAATTTCCACATATTATCAAAGCATTTTTCATTTTTATATCATATATTTATTTAAATAATAAAACACCAACCAAATTTTCTTTTTAAATTAGATTTACAATTTTAATAAAATTAAAAATAGCATCACATTCTTTGTATATTATCTTTTTAATTATATTTTTTCTTTTTGTTGATGTAGTTTGAGGACTTTCCAACCAAATTAGGTTTTTTCTATGAGATTGCTCCACCAGATGGAGGGGAAACTGCCATTTTGTTGAGCCATAAGATTACTGAAAGAATGGAAGAGAAATAACCTGAATTTGTAAGCAAAATTGAAAAAAGGGTTGATTTATTCAACCATTTTGCCTGCAGAAGACGATCCTAACAATTTCTTAAGAGGTTGGAAAACCTTGTACAAAACCAAGGATAAAGAAGAAGCAGAAAGAATGTAAGAATTACATTAAATTTGTGCATTAATCACATGATTTTTTAAGAAAATTTTATTGAAAATTAATGCAATACATATCTATGGATTTATTTTTAGGGCTATAGATTCTAGGTTAAAAATGCCAAAGTTGAGTTGGGATGGGAACAAGATCATCTTTCAGACAGAAGCCATTGTTTCTATCAGAAAAGTAGATGGGGATAAGAAAACTTGGTTCAATCTATTACCATTTAATGATCCAAAGGATGCCCCTTCACTAGGAGATGGATCTATGATTCCTAAAGAGATTGTTGAATCATGTCTTTGAATTGTTGAAGAGGAGGCTATTGATGTGAAATGGGAAGTTGGTGATGTGGTTGTGTTAGACAATAGGTTTGTAATGCATGCAAGAAGGCCTTCTAAACCACCCAGAAGAATACTTGCTGCCTTTTGCAAGTAATGCTATTCTTGTTTGCTTCAATTAGACTATATTTGTGTTCTTGTTTGCTTCAATTAGACTATATTTGTGTTGTTTTTTGCTTCAATTAGACTATATTTGTGTTTATTATGTTACTACAGATGAAAAAATCTAAGAAATTGCTTATGTTTATTTTTATTGCTTTATCAACCCTATAATATTGGGTTTTTTTAGATATGACTTAAACTTTGAACCTTACATTTTTCCAATACAATGGATTTTGATGTGTTAAATATTTTATGCACTATTAATAGGATATTATTGATTAGATTTTATAAATTGTAATTAGATTGTATGAATTTTAAATAATTATATAAAGAGAGTAAAATTTAGAGTGATATAGTGAAGTTAGTAGAGTTGTTTGAATATAATTGTAGTTGATAACATTTAATCATTGAATTTTACAATTTTTAAAAACTAATGTTTGTTTCTTTGATAATAAACCACGTGTGTTTTAACAAAGACCGATACATGGATAGTTTAGATGGGTCTACATTTTTGTAAGTAAAGCATAGAATATGACAAGAGGTGACTATTTGGTTAAAGATTCAGTGTCCACATGTTATTATTAATGTAGTGGAACTATAATATTATTGTTAAAAAGGTTGACACAATGTTCTATTTTAGATAAAATTTCATTGTTGAGTGCACATGTTAAAATTGTTGAAGTCATATATTTTTTATTTCCTATTTTGATAAGATTTATTTTATGATTAATATAAGAATATTATAAATATTGGCTAACAAACTCTAAACTTATTCAATGATTAACAATTGGAATGGGATATATGCATTGTATTTCAACCATACAAAATTAAATAGTACTTTTTTCATCCTATAGAATTAGATATTATTTCAAACATTAAAGGCCTACACTATTTATGACTTGCTCAAGAAATGGTCATATTATTATTTGTAATGCATGTGTTTGCAATAGTCGTTTACTCAAAAATAAAACTAATAGAATGTACAAAGGTTTGTTATTTTCATTTAGTATAAGCTATAAAAAATATCCTCTAATTGCTAGAATCTCTTTGAATTGGATAGTGAGATAAGATCTTGGGTTTTGACTATGATAGAAAGCAATAGGATTTTGAGGTATGCTTTATTTTTTTCAAATTGGAAAAGTAGATGGAGATAAGAAAACTTGGTTCAATCTATTAAAATTTAATGATCCAATGGATGCCCCTTCACTAGGAGATGGATCTATGATTCCTAAAGAGGTAATTGAATCATGCCTTCAAATTGCTGAAGAGGAGGCTATTGAGGTGAAATCAGAAGTTGGTGATGTAGTTGTGTTAGACAACAGGTTTGTAATGCATGCAAAAAGGCCTTGTAAACCACCTAGAAGAATACTTGCTGCCTTTTGCAAGTAATGTTATTCTTGTTTGCTTCAATTAGACTATATTTGTGTTCCTTATGTTACTATAGATGAAAAACTCTAAGAAAATTCTTGTTTATTTTTATTGCTTTAGCAACCCTATAATATTGGGTTTGTCTAGAGATGAGTTAAACTTTGAACCTTATATTTTTTTCAATACAATGGATTTTGATGTGTTAAATATTTTATGCACTATTAATAGGATATTATTGATTAGATTGTATAAATTGTAATTAGATTGTATAAATTTTACATAATTATATAAAGAGAGTAAAATTTAGAGCAATATAGTGAAGTTAGTAGAGTTGTTTGAATATGATAGTAGTTGATAACATCTAATTATTGAATTTTACAATTTAAAAAAAAATAATGTTTGTGTCTTTCATAATAAACCATGTGTGTTTTAACAAAGACCGATACATGGATAGTTTAGATGGGTCTACATTTTTGTAATTAAAGCATAGAATATGGCAAGAGGTGACTATTTGATTGAAGATTCAATGTCCACATGTTATTATTAATGTAGTGGTTATAATATTATTATTGAAAAGGTTGACACGTTGTTCTATTTTAAATAAAATTTCATTGTTTAGTTAAAATTGTTGAAGTCATTTATTTGATTTTGTATTTTGATAAGATTTATTTTATGATTAATATAACAATATTATAAATATTGGCTAACAAACTCTAAACTTATTCAATGATTAACAATTGGAATGTGATATATACATTGCATGTCAACCATACAAAATTGAATATTACTTTTTTAAATCCTATAGAATTAGATCTATTATTTCAAACATTAAAGGCTTACAATATAGATGAAGCTCAAGAAGTAGTCATATTTTTATTTGTAATGCAGGTGTTTGCAATGGTTGTTTACTCAAAAATAAAAGTAATAGAAACTACAAAGGTTTCTTATTTTTATTTAGTATAAGCTATAAACAATATATTCTAATTGCTAAAATCTCTTTGAATTGGATAGTGAGATAAGATCTCAAGGGTTTTGACTACAATGGGCTTTTGAGGTATGATTTATTTTTTTCAAATTGGAAAATCTAAATTTAAAAGACATCAATTATATAGAAGGGGCTATAAGTTGAAAAAAGAGAGAAGATACCATCACCTACCTCTAATAAGTATTGATGGGAAAATTGTTAAAAATGTTTAATGAGCCTAACTTCATACTTAGTTCTTAGCTCTAATGCTTAGTTTTTTTAGTCAATTCATTTGACATCTACACATGCTTTAACATTAAGTCTTCTACTCTATCATCCAAATAGCCCTTTATTCTTGTAGGGGACAAAGTACATGAACACCTTACATTTTAACCACAATTAGATGCCTCTTACATATTCAGGGAGTATGATGTAGTCTCATATGGTATAGGCTGCTTGGAGAGGGCCCAATAGTTGTGCACCTTAACTTTGTACCTCCCAAAATCATGTGATAATTTTGAATGACACTCAATTTTTTATAATAGATCACTTGGAAAGTTTGATTATTAAACCTAATTTTTAGGTTCACATCAATCAAATATGATGATATATCAATATGCTTTTGTTGAAGTGCCATAGACAATACCCCAAAAAAGATTGACCTATAATTATACATATCAAGTCAAGTTTTGTTCATACACTCATCTAACATCACATGCTTTGTTGTTTTCTAAATCTAATTGACACATTTTATTCAATTATATTAGTAATAATTATCAACACTAACAATTTTGAAGTCAACAATAATTAGAAAATGCCATCGAGTGGGAGTGTTAATTTGAATTTGGGAGAAGGTGTGGTTTAGGAAGGTGGTGATTACAATGCAGAGGATGAGGTGGATGAGGTGGATGAGGCTATTGGTTTGCTTGAGGATTTCTTTTCCTCTGTGAACCATGTTTTCTATGTTGTGCTAGCTGTTGGTGTTGTGTTTGGGTTGTGGGAGAGTTTCCTACATGTGGTTTCTTCTCTAGTGTCTATTGTGAGGCTTGGGTCCCTCATGGGGGGACTTTCTGTGGAGTGTCCTATCATTTTTTTTTACCAATGTGTTGGGGATTTTTTTTCTTGTTTTTTCCTTCTCCCTAACTCCTTTTTGTGTGATTTCCTCTTTCCTTCTTCGGATTTCTCTGCAGGTTGTTGGCATTTTTGGTATAGAGCTTGAGGCGATAGCAACAGCTAGCTCACTTGTGATTTTCTCTTCATCTACATTTCAATTTTTTTGTATTCTATTGGTTATGTGTGTTGCATTTGGGCTATGAGAGTGCTTTTTACCTATTTCTCCAACATTTAGTGTAAGGCTTTGGTTCCTTGTGGGGGGTTTTTTTTTGGAATGGTCTATCTTTGGCTTTGAATGGCATGCTAGGGCAACTGGTGGGTTTCTTGTTTCAGCCTTCTCCCTAACTCTTTCTTGCATGGCTTCCTCTTACGTTTGTGGGCTCTCTCTACTATTATTTATTCCAATGCTTCCTTCTAGTTTCTTTTTATCTTAGAGTTTGGTAGTTGCTTTGAACATCGTGGTTGTTCTTCCTTTGAGAAGACCTTTGCTTGGTGTCATTTGACTTATTTGGTGGTTCTTGTTGGGGTTCCCTATTGGTATTGGTTGTGGAGTCTTTGTGGTCATTATTTGGCTCTGATTGAAGTATTGGGGAATTTGTTGTGATTTTTGTTCTAGCCTACTCCCTAACTTATTATGGCATGGTTTCCCCTTGCCTTCCTAAGGTCTCTCAATCATTATTCACTTTGGGTTTGATTCCTAGCTTGTGATGTGGTTTGGGCCCTAGTGTCTGGCTTTTTTTGGAGCACCCTTCTAGTTGCCTCTACTCTTGGTGTTCAATGGCTATTTCTCTATGGTTGATCTTCCTAATGGAAGATATTTGGGTGTATCTAGGATTATTTGTTGGTTCTTAGTGGTGGCGTTCCCTGTTGGCCTTGGTAGTGGAGTTTTTGTGGTCTTTCTTTGGCTCTAACCATCAAGTTGGGGCAGTTGTTGTGCTTCATGTTCAGACTTGCTCCTTGAATTTTTTCAATATGGATTCACCTAATTGTCCTAGGTTCTATTGGAGCTTGGTTAATGCCACTCAATGGGTGTTCTTCCTTTTGGAAGAAATTTTCTTAGTTTCTCTTGACTTCTTCATTGGTGCTTCGTGGAGTTTATGGTCCTATTTTAACATTGTAGTGTCTTCTGTTTTATAGGATATGTGACTTCTATTCTGCCAAGTCAAGGTTTTTGGTTTTCTGTTAGAGCCCCCTTTGGTTTGTAAAGTACTTCATGATGTTGGGGTTCATTATTTTTCTACTGTAGAGGTGTTTTTGCTTGATTTTTTTCTTATTTTTGGTGGTGCTTAGAAGATTTTATGGTACATTTTTGTTGGCTTTTATGATAAGATTTGTTGTTTACTATGAATTTTTTAGTTCTAGGTCTCATTTCTTCATCTTGTGAGACTTTCTCTTGGTTGCTCCTAGTTTTTCTTGCTGGGGACTTTTTACAAAATAGTTTTTTGGGGGTATCTAGATGGATTTTTATTTGGTGTGTTGTTGGCTAAATGAATTCTATTTGGCCAGGTTGTTCAGTAAGTATATCTTAAATGCTCATAATTTTATTCATGTTATTTGGTTGGCTAGTACATTCATTATGACTTCTCTATTGACCCTGGTGCCCAAGTTTCCAAAGGATGTTATGTTATTCCTTTCTATTGTTGGGAAGGATTTCTTCTTATTCCTACAGTCTATGTCCTCTATTGAGGTCAATACCACTCTTATTGAGGTGGAGATATCTTCTTTTGACGTGGAGATGGGCTTTGTGGATTTGTTGGGAATTTTACTCTTCGACTGGTCTTTTTTCTTGTAGTTCCTTTTGAGGTGGATTTTGGGTTTTCTGGAGAGAGGTGGATTTGGTGGTAAGGGTTTTCATGACATATTATCCAATAAAGGGTAGAAAATCCCTTTTAAGGTAGAGTTTTGGTTGGCATGTTGGGTTTTGTGGTCTTGTAAGGGGCTTTTTACTCCCTCCTTTGTTGGACAAATATCTTATTGAGGCAGGGAGTTTGTTTTAGTTTTTTAAGATGATAAAGAGCTCTTGATTCCCTCTTTGGACACTCAATGTTATTTCTAGCTTAATTTTTAGTCTAAGCAATTGATTTGATGTTTTCTAGCTAACTCAAGTTGTGATTGTAAGTAGTTAGGGTTTAAGGTCTGTGTAAGAAAATGGTTTTAGAGGTGTTTTTAGGTCAAAACAACACAACAATAGTAAATAGAATATTAATATTCTATTCTCCTAAAAAAGAAAGAATAACACATGGATATCTAACTCCCAAGGTGTTGGTAATCGACTCTCGACTATGTTGATTTCACTCAATGGTTGATGTGAACTATAATGTTCAAGGGTCCTGTTGGTGTTGAGCTTCTGGATTGTGCTAAGATCAAACATATTTTTAAACCTACTTTAACCGGTGGTTTTAAAGAAATAGAAAAAGATAGATCAAAGCTTGTAAACTGAAGAGAATGTTAATTCATCCAACTTAATAAAACTTGTTACCTTTCAAGGAATTACTAACTAAAACCGTAGAACAAAATTAACTTGTGATTAATACACAGTTTCATTCATTCACAGTGCTGATTTCAACAACAGATTGAAAATCACCATTTAAGCTAAACATAAGATAAAATTTCATTCCTTGAAAGCTTTCCAAATCAAATAATTAACCCAAGATAAATACCATTCAAGAACACAATATGAAGTAGATTTAAATCTGGTTGTTTCTACTCTTGGTGAAACAAATCAGCAACATTTACAAATCTGGCTAGATCACCAGTTTACAGAAAACCCATGTCTTCAAATTGTCTCCATCTATACCAAGAGAATCTGGAAGATACATCACCTCCCTCTGCTGAATTTTAACCCCTACTCTATTCTACTCTCAAGTTTCTCTACCTTCTAATCCTAACTAAGAAGACATAAAGAATATCATATTACAAAGAAAAGAGATGTAGTTGTCTCTCTACCCTCAAAAAAATTCTTCACTATTTTTTTCTCTCTGTCTACCTATCTCTGTCTCTCTTTCAAAGAGGCCCAAAAGTGCCATATAAAAAAAATGTGTAAAAAAAAAAAGAATGTGTCGGCCCCTATTTTAGGGTTTACAAAAATCTGTTGGTTCCAGAAGGGTTAGTCCTCAGATCTTTTGGAATAAAGTTAATGATGCATTCAATGTGCATACTCTATCCATGTCAATGAAAGATCACCCTCAAGAGTAGCCCTCAAATCTTTTACAATAATCACATTAACTCATAGCCCTCATGTTCAACTTTGAGACCTCCATCAGAGCTGCCTTGAATGTTTTGAAGCATTGTCATTAATATCGATCTACCTTTTCCAATAGACATCACAGCTGTCATTGGGATTCACAGCCTCTTCCCTTTCAGTTTTCCTCTCGTTCATTCTCATTTTGCAAGTTGACCCCCTTGAGAATCAACATCCTACCTTCTTGTTTAGATCTTTACAGATGACACCACTTCTCACTGAATCGATTCATCACTTCAATCACAAAGTAGATCCATACCGCTCACATCCTATTGATCCTCTCAATAGGAATGGTCACAACAGTCAAAATACAAATGGTTCACCTTCAACTTCCTTTAATTTTTGTAACACATACCACATAAGATTCCCAAGTGGTCAAAAGTTATTCAAATAGAATCGCATGTTGGTGAGACACTAGCCATGTCTCCCCGATGTGATTATACTCCACATCAGCAATCGACATAGCTTACAACTATCAGCAAGAGGTCATAACAAGCTACAAGACTTATATTGATATCCAAAACCATCAGAAAGACTATTGCTTTCGACAAGAGGTCATACTGAAAGCAACTAACAATAGATACCATTCCAACTAGACCATCAGCAAGAGTCTCGGTGATGCTTAGCATGAACACACCCATCGGCAAGAAAAAAAATCAGAACAAGGTCTTAAAGAGCTCCCATCAGTCACACCGAAGAGTTGAAACTATTGGTGAGACTCCATTAGTCAGCAAGACTTCATATCAAACGTAAACGCTTCAGCTAGGAATCTTGCCAATATCCATATACCCATTCAATGAGACCACAACCATCAGTGAGACATCACATTGAGTGTAAATCATTTGGCTCAAAGTCTCTTGATGCTACAATCTTATGAACCACTATTGGCAAGAGTCCACTAGTCGGAAAGACGTTATACTGAAGCCACAACCTTTCGGCTAGACTTCCTTCGGTCGGTGAGATATTACATCGAAGGCACAATCCTTCAGCAAGAATTCATTGAATTGGCAAGACATCTCCCCAAGATCAAACCCTTTTGGCAAGACTCCACTTGGTCGGCAGGAGGTCATACCAAACAAGACTTCCTTTCCCCAACGCCAACCTTGTGAACAATTGTCAGTGAGAGCTCTTCCCAAGTGGAGAGAGATAGAAAACTCACAATGACCAAAATGTCTTGGTGACATTGAGGATTTCAAATGAATAGAACACAACAGCTAGTCGACAAGACATCTAGAGGGTCTCACCAACTTTGCTCCTTTAGGAGTTTTATGCCAGATTTGATTGAGGCATGCTTTCCAATAGACTTCCCTTAGAAAAAAATCAAATGCATGATTTAATCTTGCAAAAAAATGTCTTCATTAGTCCTCAAAAGCATAGAAAATACATTATTCTTTATCATTTTATTCAATTTTTTAAGAAAATGAAACCTAACTTCAGGTGAGGTAGAAGCAAATCCAACAGAACAAAAGATAGACTTAGGAGGAAAACCGAAGACCTAAACAAACAACCAAAGGAAATGAAAACAAAAGAAAAAGGGGGACCCACTTTGTTCCAAAATAAAATGGGGTGGTTATGCAAGGCATAACAAATGGCGACTTGGCTAGGAAAATGGTTTAACCATTTTCAAGAAACTGAAGGATTCATCTACCCAGAATTCCTGGTTTATGGACATCTCAACTCCAGTTGGGTCAGTTTTAACAACCAAGGCTGAGCTAGAATCTCAAATGTAAATCAACACTGGCTACCCTTGAATCTATGTGTGTGCTTGATGGTTCCTCACCCTTTCATAAAGTTTTCCTCATCTTTTGAACAAAAATGTGCAAGATTTGAACTACATGATTTTATTCCCTTTAGTTGTTGTGCAATGATATCCTAGGCATTGCTCCGCTACCAGTCAGGTGTCCATAGCCTTGACAGAGATACCTCTAGTTTTCTCAGAACATTGCTCTACTCCCAGTTAGGTGTCCATAGCCCCGATAGAGATACTGGAACCACCCATTCATATTGAGTCTTCTTTTCTTTTCTTTTCCTTTCTCTTGGAGTTTTAGATATTTCATTCAATTTTTTCTCAATATGTCAGATGTCTAACATCTGTTCTATGTTGAAAACTACCACGGACCTCATAACAACACTTCGGGAATGAAAATTTTTAGTCAAATCTTACAACACCATCATCCTAGGACAAATATACCATTACAAAAGGAGATGTGTTTAATGATCTGTGATAGATTCAGAGGTGGTCAATGAATATTTTTTACTTTGCACCTTGTTTTCAAGACTTTCCACAACTCTTATTGATATTGGGAATAAAACAACGAATTTAGGACAAAATCATTGAATTAGAAAACCTAAAAATATCTAAACCAACTTCTCTCCTAATAACCAAAGTATACGTCAGATAACAACCCACCATTTGAAGATGGAAAGAATAGAGAAACCCCAAAGAACTAAACAAGACAGAAACCAAACAACAAAGGAAATGAAAGGAAAGAAAGAAAGAACAAACAAACAAACAAACAAAAAAACTATTTACAAGCAGAACAACAAATTATTTACATATGCACAGCCCAACAAAATAGCAAACTTTACAACTCAAAATAATGTTTAAGAAACTGTCCATTGACAGGCAATGAATGGGTTCTCTCGTTAAACTACTTAGCTGGAAAGCATTCCCTCCTAGGATTTCAGGAATTTGATAGGGACCCAACCATAGCTTATCAAATTTCTAGTGATTTCCCTTCTTTCCATTAGCTTTATCCCACAATAGCATATAGTCTAATATTCTGAAAGCCTTGATTTTGGCTCTTTTGTCAAACCAATGTTTGAAAACAACCTGGTGTCTAAAGAATTGTTGCAAGGCAGTATCTCTCTGCTCCTCTAATTTCAACAAGGCGACTAATCTTACTTCAATCCTATCATCACTAGAGTAAAATTTCTGCATAAACTCAAGGATAGCTATTTGTAAGTGAATAGGGAATACAGGCTCTTGGACATACACTAGCTTAAATGGTGAAGTCTTTAAAGTAGCCTTGATCCTAGTCCTATCTGCCCATAACACAAATCTTAGCTAGGTATGCCAGTCCCTAGGATTGTTCTCTAACAATTTTTTAATTACTCATAAGAGATTCTTATTAGTTGATTCTGCAACTCCATTTCCTTGTGGGTAATAGTTTGAAGAATACTTTAAAATAATTTTATGATCATAAGCCCACAAAATGAACTCAATAGAAGAAAAGTAAGAGCCATTGTCGCATACCAATACGAAGGGTACTCCAAACCTAGTCGTGATGCATTTGGTGAGGAACTTGATTACAACCTCCATTGTGCTATTCTTGCAAGTTATAGCCTTTGTCTATCTCGTGTAGTAATCCATGGCAGTCAAAATAAATTTGTGTCCTATAGAAGAATTTGGGTTAATTACCCCAATAAAATCCAGTGCCCATTGGGGAAATGGCCTTACCTCATAAATAGGCTGCAATGGCATGGTTGAATGGTGTTATTTTGATGTAGAAATTTGACATATGTGACATGTTATTACATGTTGATGGACATATTTGAACACACATGACCAATAATAACTAGATATGAGGATCTGATGTGCTAATGAATCTATAGAACCATGACCTGTGCCATGTTTCCCATGAAATTCAACAATTACATGTTTAGCATCTTGTTGATCAAGGCATCGTAAGTAAACTCCCTCAAAATTATTCTTGTATAAAAATCCTCCTTTGAGCATTTAATGGGAGATTTTCATTCTCTGTGCTCTCCTCTGAGTTGTATTCATTCCCTCTGGGCACCAATTGTTGAGCATGAAATAGATGATATTGACATAAAATAGATGATATTGACATACCAAGGGTTGTTGGAAAAGGACTGTGTTGTATATTGTTGACAAATAATGTTCTCACCAACATCCACTATGGATTTAGATAGGCTCAAAGCTGAGACAAGTTTCATAGGGTGAATCTCTAGATTGAACTCCTACAAAATGGCCATCCATTTCCCCCTTCATTCTCCCAACTTGTTCTGCATAAGTAGAGACTTCATGGCAGCATCAGGAACTACAACAATAATTTGACTTCGGAGGATGTAATGCCTGAAATTTTTGATAGCTCTAACCAACACAAAAGCTTTCTTTTCAAGAGGTGGGTACTTGACTTCGACATTCTTAAACGGAGAACTCATGAAGGAAATTGGCATGTCCTTCCCGTTCTCTCTGTGTTGAGTTAGAACAGTTACACATGAGTGTTCAGAAGCAAAAGAATAAATATAGAATGGCTTCAAGTAGTTAGGGATAGTGAGGACTGGGGCTTCTTAAATGGATTGTTTGACTTGAGAAAAGCAGCCTTTTCCTCATTACTCCATTCTATTCTAGCATCTTTCTTTATCATTTCATTCAATGGCTTAACAATTTCTACAAAACCTATGATAAAATTTCTCACAAAGTTGATCTTTCCAAAGAAAGATCTCATCTCCTTCTTACTTCCTAGCTTGGTTATCTTCAGAATGGACTCAACTTAGTCTAGATAAATTGATATTCCTCTTTCTGAGATTATGTGTTGCAAAATTTTCCCTTCAGAAACCACGAACAAACACTTTTTAGGATTCAGGGAGACACCATACCGGATACATCTTTCAAGAACTTTAGCCAAGTTTACAACACGATTTAGTCAATCTTTAGAGAATACTGTCAGGTCATCCATGTAGATGATGATGCATTTACCAATCAAATCTTTGAACGCTACGTCCATGGCATGCTAAAAGGTTGCTCCAACATTTATCAAACCAAATGGAATCCTTCTGTAAGAAAATGTTCCCCACTTAGTAGTGAAGGCCGTCTTCATTCTGTCTTCATAAGTAACAATCACTTGATTGTATCCAGAATAACCACCCAGGAATGATATCATCTAAGATCCATTGATAGTTTTCAAGACTTCATCCAAAGAGGGGAGTGGGTAGTTGTCTTTTTCTGACGCTCTATTCAGATTCCTGAAATCTACACATAGCCTGATCTCTCCATTTTTCTTATGAACTGGAACCAAGTTAGCCAACCATGTTAAATGTTGTATAGTGAAGATTGCAGAAAGCAATTTTTGAACTACCTTAAAGATCAGTGGTTCAATCAAGGTGTTGACAGGATGTTTCTACCGAAATGGTTTAGCTTTAGGCTTCAAAGGAATAGTATGAGTCATTACAGAAGCATCAAATGTTTTTAGATCTTCATACCCCCAAGCTATTGTAGCAATATCCTTCTTCAGTTCCCTCAGTATATCTTTTCTAATTGCTTTAGGGTAGACTTTCCCTACGTAGACATTTCTTTCAGGGCTAGAATTAGCTAGGTTAATAGTTTCATATTCACCTCCTTTATCCTCGGTTGATACCTTTTCCCAAGCCCTTAGGTCCGAATCAAAAATTCTTTCTAAGGCCACCATTCCCTTGGGAATGCTATTAGTTTTTAAATTGAGGACCCCCTCCATATCACAGTCTTTGGGGTTCCAGTCTCCTTGATCCCTATTAGACTCATCAATGATTTGTCCTTCAAAAACATTTGAGCTTGCTAGAAAAGCAAGGATATGTCGATCATCATCAGAGACTTGAAAGTTCCTACCATTATCAAGAAAAATTGGGGTGGATATCAATTCTACTGAGAATATCTTAAGCCTGGAGCCTTGCATGGGTTCTAGGGTACTTGTGAAAACAACTAATGAATCAACTATTTGATTCTTCTCTCTAGGGATTAAGCTAATCCTAAAAGCATCAAAATATTCAATTAGGTTCCATACATGATTTCTATAAGCTACCAGCCTTTTATTGTGACATGTGTATTGGTTGCATACTTGCTTGATAACTACTTCTAAATCTCCTTTAACCATCAAGGCAATAACTTTCTTCTTATGTGCAAACATCAGCCCCTGAGCTAATACTTCATATTCTACTATGTTGTTAGTGCATCTAAACTGCAACCTGTAAGAAGCAAAGAGAGTTTTTCCTTTTAGGATGGTTAATTCAATCCCAACACCACAACCTATTTTGGATTTGGATCCATCAAATTTCAGGGTCCATAGCTAATCATGAGCTGGGGTTGATCCCTTTGAGGTTTTTGTGGGCATTTGTATAAGATGAGCCATATTGGGAAGGGGTGTTCAATAGGTTCCTTAGGTGCAATTTCCAATTCCTGCTCGGATATATCATGTAATCCATGGCTATCCTTATGAAAATCACTTGTATCTTTGATTAATCCCTTGGGTTTAACTTGTGAGTGTAGGGGTATCCAACAAACCTTGGGGTTGTTCATTGTACCTATATTGGTTTAGTGTTGTGACCAAGGTAAGTTCAATTTGAGGAGGGACTTCCTTTAAAGGTATATTATCCTTGGTTAACATTATTGCATTTTTGACTTCAAATGAGAAGTGATCTAAAATGGTCTCAAGGTGACTTAGGTTAGTTTTCTTAGTTTGGGAAACATGATTTAAAATATTGAAGCAGGATTGGCAAGTCAATTATGAATGATTTTGGTAGTGTACCCTACACCAATTAGGGAGTATAATACTTCACAAATCTATATCTTCCCCTTAGACCAGCCGATCCTGTTACAGCTTCCTGATCAATACCTTTTGATTTTCATTAATCACGGGATTAGGTAATTTTTGTATTGACAAATCTTTAGAATCAAGAACCGAAAAGGTTAAAATTTCCTCTCTTTTATAAACCCTTATCTTGGTTTCAAAATAAGCTACCTCATTGGGACAATCATATTCAGCGATGATATGCTTGAGGCAAGGTTCATTTTCAATCTTAATATACATAGGAATTCCCCTCCATGGTAGCCACATATGTGAAAAGTCAAGGGAGAGATATCTCCCTATACTTTTCATCAAATCACTACTCAACAACATACCATATGTCTCAGGAATGTCTGCTACTTGAATATCTATATTGGTTAAAATGCTAGGGTCAGACCCTACTTGCACATGTATATTTCTCAATTCTCCAACTACATTAACCTCTATTTTATCAAGTTGGATAACCTTGTTTGTTTGGACAGGGTTCAATTCCAATTTCTTACATATAGAAAATGGCATAACATTGCCAGAAGCCCCTAAATCTAGCAGAACATTATGTAGATTCTTCCCACAAATTCTCAAACTTATAAGAAATGGTGGGGTACCTACCTTTCTTTTGTACAAAGCTGCATTCATGTCTATAGCAGGTGCCACCTTGGTTTTCCCTTTTGATTTCTTAGCTTCTTCCAAAGCTTTTAGCACTATCTCTCATTGAGCAAGGCACCACTTTAGGATGCCAAAGTATCATAATGAGTTTTTCTGTTTCTACATCTCTGAAACAATATCAAATTTTTTGTTATAGCTTGTATTACATTTGACAACACCGGGTGAATTACCTTTGTTATGGAAGTCAGGTGGACATTTTGGTGGAGGAGGGTTATTATCAACACTTTGATTCAGAGGCACCATGTGATTAGGTGGTGTTGATGTAGTGAATGGACCCTTATTCTAATTTCTTAAAGGAAGTGTCCTCCCTTAGTCTGAAAGGCTTGGGTATCATACACATCTTCCTCTAGTTCATTATCATTTTGCATTGGGAATAAAGGTTCTTCCTCAAAGAGGTCATAAGTCATTGCTCTATCTACTAAGACATCTTCTTTATTTGAATTCCTTTGGAATGTTTGGGCATCTGCTCATTCCATCTTCATGAATTTCTCCATTTCAAGGTAGTTTACCTTGAAATAGGTTGCAATATCATGCAACTTGCACCAGTTAGTCATAAAATTAAGGTCAACCACATTTGCAGTATGTGACTGGTCCTCATTAGCTTGATAATTGTGAGAATCTCTACCATCATTTGGCCTTATATTCCATTGTCGGTTGTTATTTGGTCTCTGGTTATATCCTCTATTTTGGTTTTGATAGCCTTGATTAGGGGAGTTTTGGCCTTGATAATTTCTCTGGCCGTGATTGTAGTTGTTCGAGTAATTACCCTAATTGTTTTTTCTCTGATTAGGATAATTACCTTGGTTCTAAGAGGGGTTCAGTTTAATCTAAGCCATGTCATTTGTGACTTGAGACAAAGTTTTCTTTAAGGTCTCCACCTTGTTTGTGAGTTGAACTATCTTTTCACTTTCAATACTCTTAGCAACAAGTGCTTGACTGACATGATTTGTTGTTCTAGCTTGGTTATGATGACCATGTGGACTATGATGAGCCTGTGATTGTTGAAAGAAGTCAAGAGCTTCATTGGCAAAGAATGAAACATGAGGTTGAGTATGCAACTTAGACATAGGTCCATAATGGGAAGGAGAAATTCCTGGGACGGTATTGAATAAAGGGGTTGGGATAGGCATGTAATACCCCATAGAAGGAAAACCTCCTCCCAAACTCCCTTGTTGAGAGCTATTTTTTTTTTTGCAGCTTGATGGATAGATGATAAACTTTAGACAGGAAATCAATATCTACCGGTTGATAAGTCCTTTGTAGGAACAAGCCAAGCAAGGGGTCTATAACTCTAAAGTATGCTTGAATGACACTATTCTCAGCAACTAGATAGGGATCCTATAGTCTCCTATACATTCATTGAAACCTAGTATTAAACAAGGGCAAGGATTCACATGGATCCTTCCTAATGGTAGTGAATTGGTGGAACAAAATAGTTGGGTCCACATAAACTCTAAACTGATTGATGAAAGCATTCTCCAAGTCTATCCAGCTCAAAATAGAACCTTGTGGAAGATTTAGATACCAGTTGTATGCTATATCCCCTAAGGAATAAGGGAACAACCTACAAACTACATCATGGTGAGCTATCTTGATTAGGTACAAGCATCCTTAAAAGCTTGTATGTGCTCTTCAACACTCCTTGATTTTCCATGAATGTATGTGGGACAAAATTTCTCAGGATTCTTAGGCATATCATGAAAGCCTCCAGAAATAGTCCCCAATGGAGAGGGATTATTTTGAAAAAATTCCATTGGTAGTGGTGGTGATGGTTGAGCTAGCTATTGGATGCGTTGAACTAGCTGTAATGGAAATTGAGATGGATTCAGTGGTGGATTGACAGGTATCCGCTAGGGTAGTGGTGAAAATCCAGGTGGAGTGAGTGGAGCTTGCAAGGGTGGTATGATGGATGCCCTAGTCTTGTGAATCTTGTGTCCTATTGGGGTCTTGAGTTCTATCAAAGTGACAGGTTTTCGGCTGATTAAAGAACTCTATGGGACCTTTCTGGTGAGAAAAACCTAGTACTATCTAGCTTGCTCTTCTAGGCCCTCCTTCTATTGCCAAAGAACTATTGTCAGGTCAAAACAACACAACAATAGTAAACAAAATATTACTATTTTGTTCTCCTAAAAGAGAAAGAATAACACATGGATATCTAACTCCCAAGGTCTTGGTAATTGGTTCTCGACTATGCTAATTTCACTCAATGGTTGATGTGAACCATAATGTTCAAGGGGCCTGCTGGTGTTGAGCTTCTGGATTGTGCTAAGATCAAACATATATTCAAACCTACTTTAACCAGTGGTTTTAAAGAAATAGAAAAAGATAGATCAAATCTTGTAAACTAAAGAGAATGTTAATTCATCCAACTTAATCAAACTTGTTACCTTTCAAGGAATTCCTAACTAAAACTGTAGAACAAAATTAACTTGTGATTAATACACAATTTCATTCATTCATAGTGCTGATTTCAACAACAGATTGCAAATCACCATTTAAGATAAATATAAGATAAAATTTCATTCCTTGAAAGCTTTTCCAAATCAAATAATTAACCCAAGATAAATACCATTTAGGAACACAATATGAATTAGATTTAAATCTGGTTGCTTCTACTGTTGGTGAAAAATATAAGCAACATTTGCAAATCTGGCTAGATCACCGATGTACAAAAAACCCATGTCTTCAAATTGTCTCCATCTATACCAAGAGAATATGGAAGATACATCACCTCCCTCTGTTGAATTTTAACCCCTACTCTATTCTACTCTCAAGTTTCGCTACCTTCTAATCCTAACTAAGAAGACGAAAAGAATATCCTATTACAAAGAAAAGAGATGTAGTTATGTCTCTCTACCATCAGAAAAATTCTTCACTTTATTTTTCTCTCTTTCTACCTATCTCTGTCTCTCTTTCAAAGAGGCCCAAAATTGCCATATAAAAAAAAAGTGTCATAAAAAAAATGTGTCTTCCCCTATTTTAGGGTTTACAAAAATCCATTGGTTCTAGAAGGGTCTAGCCCCATATGTTTTGGAATAAAATTAATGATGCAATCAATGTGCATACTCTATCCATGTTAGTGAAAATCACCCTTAGGAGTAGCCCTTAGATCTTTTACAACCATCGCATTAACTTGCAGCCCTCGTGTCCGACCTCGAGACCTCCATCAAAGCTACCTTGAATGTTTTGAAGCATTGTCATTAATGTCAATCTACCTTTCCCAATGAACATTACAACTGTCATTGAGAGTCACGACCTCTTCCCTTTCAACTTTCCTCTCGTTCATTCTCATTTTGCAAGTTGACCCCCTTGAGAAACAACATCCAACCTTCTTGTTTAGATCTTTATAGATGACACCACTGCTCACTGAACTGATTCATCACTTCAATCATAGAGAAAATCCATACTGCTCACATCCTGTTGATCCTCTCCATAGGAATGGTCACAACAGTCAAACTGCCAATGGTTCACCTTTAGCTTCCTCTAATTGGTGGAACATATACCATGTAAGATTTCCAGGTGGTCAAAAGTTATTCAAATAGAATCACATGTCGGTGAGACACTAGCCATGTCTCCCTAATGCAATTATATTCCATAGTAGAAATTAGAATAACTTACAACTATCAGCGAGAGGTCATAATGAGCTGTGAGACTGATATTGATATCCAAAACCATCGACTATTGCTTTTGGAAAGAGGTCATACCAAAAGCACCTAATAGTATATACCATTCTAACCAGACCATCAGCAAGAGTCTCAGTGATGCTCAAAATGAACACACCCATCAACAAGACAAACAAGTTGGAACAAGGTCTCAATGAGCTCCCATTACTCATGTCAAAGAGTTAAAACCATTGGCGAGACTCCATCAGTTAGTAAGACTTCATATCGAACATAAACCTTTTGGCCAGGAGTCTTGCCGATATCCATATACCCATTTGATGAGACCACAACCATCGGTGAGACATCACACCAAGCATAAATCATTCAGCTCAGATTCTCCCTGATGCTACAGTCTTATGAACCACTGTTGGCGAGAGTCCACTGGTCGGAAAGACATTATACTGAAGCCACAACCTTTCGGCAAGACTTCCTTTGGTCAGCGAGACATTACACTGAAGGAACAACCCTTTAGCGAGACTTCATTTAGTTAGGGAGGCATCTCCCCAAGCTCAAACCCTTTTGGCAGACTCCACTTGGATGGCAGGAGGTCATACCAAATGAGACTTCCTTTCCCTGACGCTGGCCTTGTGAACAATTTTCGCAAGAGCTCTTCCCAAGTGGAGAGAGATAGAAAACTCATAGTGACTGAAATGTCTTGGTGACCTTGAGGATTTCAAATGAATAGAACACAATAGCTAGTCGACGAGACATCCAAAGGGTCTCACTGACTTTTTTCCTTCAAGAGTTTTATGCCAGATCTGATTGAGGCATGATTTCCAATAGACTTGAGAAAAAAAATCAGATGCATGATTTAATCCTTAAAAAAAATGCCTTCATTAGTCCTCAAAAGCATAGAAAATACATTATTCTTTATCATTTCATTCAATTTTTTAGGAAAAAAAATCTAACTTCGGGTGAGGTAGAACCAAATCTAACGGAACAAAAGAAAGACTTAGGAGGGAAAAAAAGAACTCCTAAGACCCAAACAAACAACCAAAGGCGATGAAAACAAAAGAAAAAGGGGGACCCACTTTGTTCCAAAATAAAATGGGGTGGTTATGTAAGGCATAACAAGAGGGTTTTAGGACCCCTTCAAAACTTAATATTTGCAAAATGAGTAGTCCAGTCTATCCTTTGTTGGCTATTCTTGTTTGGCTATTTTTTTTCTTTTAGCAATGTTCTTTAAGGTAGGGTTTTGGGTCCCTTCAAAAAAAATTTGTAAGGGGTTTCAAATCCCCCCAAAACTTATTGTTCCCATATAATTAAAAAAAAATTCAAGTCACAACTAATACTACTATACTACTAATACTAATAATCTTAAAATTGGATAATGTAATCTCAAGTATTATAACACACTCTAGAATCATACAAAGTCCCAATATCTCACCGGGATCATAAATTTGGGTGTTACTCAATCTCATTCACTCCTTTGGGTCCGGTTCCAAACCATATCATGATTCTGACTTCCAATGTCTCATCAGGATTGAAACTCAAAGAGAACCTTTACTGACTCCATTTGTTAAGTATCTTTGCTTGGTGTTAACCTGATCTCGATTTTTACATAGTTGCAAGATCGAACTACGAAATGAAACTAAACCCTATTCATCACTATAGGTGTAGGTGCTGAACCAAAAATCGATTCTAATGTTTGATAGTATTGAAGGGTGTTGTATTAAGTTCAAGTTCAAGATATCCCCTACTTTTGACTTCTGAATTCTGATATAGTTATGTATTGTTCTTAGAATGGTCAAGTGCTTGGTTCTATCCTAAACTTGAAACTTGAAAATGCTGAATTAACTTGTAAAATGGGAATTCTTCTTGAATGAATGGAGATCTAATATGAATGCTTGTGCTAATATGTTCTTCACATTTCTTCTCCTTTTTTGATAGTGATTAGTATTGTAGGTTATTGAAAAATGTTTGATTTGGAGGAAGAAGTGCTTGGTGAAGGAACATCAAAGGGAACAAGGGTTAAAAGGCTAAAACCAAAACAAATTCCTGTTGCAATGAAGTAAAGTTCTATGGGACCCTAGTAGCATCTAAGTTTGGTTTTGAGGTCATGAATATTGTTGATACACTTGTGGGCCACATTGACCTTAAGCAATTCTATGATGATAATTTTTCAGAAGATGCTTCCCCAAGGGCAAAGAGAATTGTAGACTTTGGGTTAGCACATGTGGCTACTTTCCCTATTGTTATGTAATGTCCAGAGTTCATTTTAACTATTGCACAAACTTATAATCCAACTCAAAGGAAATAAATTGATTCATAAGGAAATTTTATCATTGATCTAACTCTAGTGATGATTAGACTAGTTTTTGATCCTACTCCTCACACTAACCCCAACATTATGTTTGAAGCTGATACACTGAAACACTAGGTAGCAGATGAGGAAGAAAAAAAAAGGCTCATTAATAAGAGGTGGCTTAAGATAGAGAAGAAATCAATAAAGAAGATGCCACCTAAGCCTAAGAGGTCTAATTTCTCTAAAGAAATTGGTGATATGATTACATTGTTGGTGAGAGAAATTGGAAAGGAAAACTCTCATACCTTTAAAAATTGGATGCTCCCATTTATTCAACTAATTTTGGATGGACAACAATATTTGGACTGGGGATAGATAATTTCCGACAACATCCATGATCAACTAGTGAAAGTAATGGAAACTAATACATTCTTCATGTCTTTATGTGTGTTCTATTATGTTGCAAGAGTGGAAATTTTTTTGGGGTTAACTATTATGGGATCAATGGATGATGGTCTAGATTAGAAGAAAGTATGGGAACATTATGACTAGCTGCAATTGAAGACAGTAGAAAGACACTTTAAAAGGGTAAATGATGCATTTTTATATGTTATCATTAATCAACTCACATGAGATGTTGGCTTCAGGTTTTCATGGGAAGCCATGGAATTTATTGAAGAGTGGGGATATTGGTTCATCCAATATCCCAAATCCACCTATTTCAAACTATTTGGACATGATAAGCACACTTTCAAATTTATAAGGTGTTGTGATGATAGATGGCTCTTGATGGAGTTTGTATGTCAAGACCGAGGTGAATGCCAAGTTATCTACACAACACAAGGCTAGATACCACTCATTCCCAATGCAATTGGGGTTTTATTCTTGTTCCTCTTTCATAGTAGCTAATACAACAACTGAGGAGTTTTAGTCCATGAATTTCAAACATCATACATCCAAGGAATTTGATCCCAAGAAGAAAATGAATGGTATATATGTTTCACAGTTTCCCCTTCAAAAATACTTCAAAGTTAAAAAGGATATACCAGAAGGCACCACTAATGATGGTCTCACTCTTGATCCCCACTATGAAATCAATAAAGTGGCCACCAAGAATTTGTATACAATCAATAGGATAGAGGAGGAAACCAATATTTATAAAGTGTCATAGGTAGTGGTTGATAGAATCTTGAAATGGCTTGGCCTCTATCTAAAGAAACCAAGAGTTAAGGCTTAAAGGAAGAAGGATTCTAGTAGTGAACCCACTTCCTCCATTGAGCTGAGGTAGTACAAGAGATTAAAGAAAACTGTTACAGCCACAAAGGTAGCCACAGAGGAACCTGCTCAAGCAGAAGAAGAATTATTGGTGAAGCAGGTTACTGAAGCCTTGGAAAAGGCTAAAGTTACTTATCAAGCTATTGCTATAGGGGTCATTTTAGGTCTTGGTTCTACACCTCTAATTGTTGTATACCTTAGGAAAGAGACTACTGAGGAAGGCCCTTCTACTATGCCTATGCAAACTAGGGATATCCCTCCAATTGCATGATCAAATTTAGGAGTTGTAGTTACTAAAGAAGAGAGGCCTCTTGTGATTGATGTGATAGAGTCACCTCATCTGACTCCAAAGAAACTTCACTTCATGAAGAAAAATTAGAATGGGAAGAATATCTTGATAGAGATGAAGAAGAAGTTGGAGAAGAGGACACTGTGTTCAAGGAAGGAAGTCTATGGGAAAGCCCAAATGAGAGATGTTTTGATTGAAGAAAAATAGAAAGAACTACTAGAAGCTTCTTTAAAAGAGCTTCTAAGGATCTAGCTTGCAAGAAGAACAACAACAAAAGAAGGATGAAGAGTTGGCTTGGGAAAAGGAAGCTACAAAAGCCTAGAAGGCAACTAAAGAAGAGGCTCATGCATGAGAGTTGGAAAAAAAGGAGAAAACTAAACAAGACAAGGAAACAAAAGAAAAACTATGTGCAATGGAATTAGAAAAATAAAGATTAATAGATGAAGAAGAGGTTGCATAGAAAGAAGAAGAGATAAAAAAGATAGAAGAAATTAGAGCTTAGAATGAGAAAGTGGAGCAGGAGAGGTTGTAGAAAGAACAAGAGGAGCAAAAAAAATCTTCTTTTGAAAAAATAGTAGAAATAGTCTCTTCTACACCTCTTTCATCAATGCCTCCCAATTCTCAACAGGTAACAACTTAGCTAGCTACTCCTACTTCGCTTAAATTAAACTTAGACAAAGAGGAAATAGGTTGCAGTGTAGCCAATAACTTGGGATCACTCTACAAGGCTCACTGATGATGGAGACTTAGTAGCATACATTGCCACACCAGTGGCCGATAAGGATGACAGGGAGCTACAAGCTATAGATTATCAAGTGAGCACTACTAATTTGGGTAAGCATACGAGAAATTAGTAGATAGATATTATTGATATCATGGCTACCACTACCAAGTCTAGACTGATTAAAGATAAATAGGCCAAGGATGAGCTCAAGGCTTAGGTGGGACAGGTGAAATTTTTTATGAAAGAATTCATTACATCTACTCTTGAACAACCAACATCATTAGAGGTTCCTATCTTAATGAGTCATCAAATGGTGGATGAGTTGACAAAGATAAAGAGGAGATCACAAATGAGGGAGAAATGAATTGAACTTCTTAAGAAGGATAGGGAGGAGATTTCAACTACTAGTTCAAAAATTTATAAGGAGGTAGGTGATTTGATCAAGTCCCTAGGATAATACATTAAGATGCTAGGATCTGAAGAGGATAAATATGTAGGGGATATGAGGAATTTTAGAATATTATTGAAAAGGGTGCCCAAGGTATATGTGATTGAATATGCCATTTTGGAAGATCAAGATTTTGGTTATCTTGATAAATGTATGAATATACTAATCTTCAAAAAAAAAGTCCTC
This sequence comes from Sequoia sempervirens, assembly GCA_007258455.2. Lineage (NCBI taxonomy): Eukaryota > Viridiplantae > Streptophyta > Pinopsida > Cupressales > Cupressaceae > Sequoia > Sequoia sempervirens. Next base: position 140,779,377 of record VDFB02168118.1, on the reverse strand, counting down.
ATGGGATATAGAATAATATTGTAGTAGGCTTAGCAAGATTTGTTTGACGAAAGAAAGGTCGTAAAGGGGATTATTGCTGAACTGATTGGTAAGGAGGTTTTTCCAAGTGTTGGTTTAATTTCTTTACAAGAAATGAAAGATCAGTGGAATAATAGATTAGAGGAGATGATTAAGAAAGGAGATGATGATGAAGGGCTTCTTTTGGATAATGTTATTGACATCAGGTTTTATGTGCGAGACGCTGCCCGAAATGTTGCCTAGCTACATGATATGTATACAACCACCATCAAAGAGTATGAAAGAGTGATTTTTAGGGTGGATGGGTAGATGTGATTGAAGAAGAAACTATACAATTTTTTTTAATAATATGGATGATTATTTCAAACACAAGGTATCCAAAGCAGCTAAAAGTAGCTAAGTGGAAAGGGATAAAAGTAAGACAGTGTCAATCATCTCCAAGCACCCTGTGGACAACTCTAGTTCAAATTTGGCAGACCAAGGATTGGGTGTAGTGATCAGTAGTGTACAAGGTAGTGACTTCCAGTCAAATTTTGACTAGATTTACATATGATGTACTTCATAGCTTCAAGAATTTCAGCAAAAGGAAGTGAAACATAGATTTTAGGACCCAATGGGCTCTCTAACTCTCATAGGGTTTTTCACCCAAAAGGAGAGAGATTAGATCCTAAAATGCTAATGTAGAAATCAAATTAGGATGTATGCAATTTGATGTTGTGTAAATGAACTAAACTAGATGCAATTGATTGATTAAAATGATCTAAAATGGATGCAAAAGTGCAATTTAAGCTATGTTTGAAAACATGGTGTGATATACAAATTACTATGAAAGATGAAAAAATTGAAAGAAATATGTAGAAAAAAAGGTATAGGGTCAAATATGAGTGCACCTAGGAGTTATGTGAGCTTTCTGGAGTGTCTAGAATGCTGATGAAATTTTTTGATTTTTCACAATGGGACTCATTCACCAAGGGTGGTGAATTAGTCCTCCTATTGTTTAAAAAGTGTCGGGAACTAATTTCTAACAAAATGCAAATTTCAAGATTTTAGGTGGGACTCATTCACCAAGGGTGAAGAATCATTCCTCCCCAAGATTTTTGAAAAGTCAAAGGTCAACACTACTAGTCTAGATTTGGTAATGACTAAATATTAGGTTGTCGGGGTCAATTCTACAAAAATTGGGCTAAAAGTCACTCAAATTACTTGAATAGATGATGAATTGATTTGAAGAGCCTAGTTGACTTGAAATCAACTTTTCAACACCTTTAAACCTATCACATCTGCAAAACAAAGGCTACAAAGACACATGCAAAGGAGAAAAATGTTGGAGGGTTAGTGAATAGGGGTTTGCCTTGGTCAAACCCCACTTTGGTAATCAAACCCAATAGAAATGAATGAAATGAAAGGAAATAATAGATGAATAACATGAAAGTACTATAAACTTACCACCTCCTTGAATATGAAAATCTAAAGTAATTCAATGGCCACTTCAAAGTATTGAAAAGTGCTTGAATTAAGGATGCAAAATGCTTGAGTGCTTGAAGATTGCTTGAATGAGGGAATGCTTGAATGAGGGGATGTAAAATGCGGTTAAAAATGCCTATTTATACAAATATTGTGCCTTACTATCCATTCATACCTCATCACAGGCTGACATGAAGTGAATTTGAGTAAAATCCTAAAAGAAATTTTGAAATATTTTGAATTTAGGGCCAAGGGGGACTCATTTGCCACCATTGGCGAATGAGTCCCACTTGGGACCCACAACGAAGTGTGAAAAATAAAGTCATGTTTAATGTTGTTTGTCAAGATAGGACAAAAAAATACACCTAATATAAGCATATGAGGGAATAAAGAGATAAAATAAAGCATGAGAAGGGTGTAAATAGGGAAAATATGCCTAGAAAAGAGTAAAATTTTGTTACAAGACTTTACAACACTTCAAAATAGGACTTGTTGATGAGTGAAAAAGGTGGTTTTTAAGTGAATTGCATTAAATGGAGTATAGAAGAATGTAGAAATGTCTTACAACACTTCACAACACCTTCACAAGACATCGTTCTTTGAATTTTAACACCAAAATAAGCATGTTCAAGCCAAGATACATCATAAAATTAAAGCAACATAGTTCCAACACTATGAAACAAGACCTAAAAGACCTTGAAAATGGGAAGTGTCCATTTTTTGATGGTACATTTAGCCCCCACTTTAGTGAGAGAAACTTGTTTCCTCTTACTAAAGTAGCCATGAACATCAAGAAGAGGGTTCAAATGCACTTACGTTAGCAAGATGAAATACAACAAACAAGAAGGATGATCAATCCCCCAGGATGAAGATCTCATGACAAACTGAACATAAGGACAAAGGAGCACACAAGTGTTGAGAGGAATTGAGTGAAGCTTGGATCATTAATCCAACTAGTTGTGAAAAGAGATCTAGGTTGATTGTTTGAAAAAGAGAATGTGTACTCACTTTGGGGCCACAAAACTAGTTTTCCTTGGGGTGAGAAAGCCCAAAAAGTAAGATACATATGCTAGTTGGTATGCACTCACAAACACAAAAGTGGCTATGGGGAAAAGTCATGCCACTAGTTGGGCTTCCTGTTCAACCATGTTAAAGCTATAACCATTCAATAACTTTAACAAGGTTCCACAATGCCAAAGAAAATGCAAATGTTGGTTTAAGTTTCATAAGACAAGCAAAATAGGATGGCACCACAGGCATGTAATTTGTGTTACACAAGGTGACCAAACAAATAAGACAACTCCACAGGCATGCACATTGTGTTATGCAAGGTGGCCAAGAAATACAACAATATAAAAAGAAATCTAATGTGAAAGATTGTTCAGAGGATTCTTGTTCAATTTATGTAAGGTCAGTCACTTAAGGAACATTGTGTCTAATTTATCCAAGAGAGGACCAATCAAAGAATAGTAATATGCTAAGATAGATCACACTTATGAAGGATATTACACTCAATGTCATCCACAAAGTGACAAACACATCACGTAAATGACAAGGCTACACTAGGAACCAATAGTGCAAATGAATTATGGTATTGTATGCCCCCCACTTTAAAGCAATTGCTAATACCATTACTGTGAGAAATTTCTTTAAAGTAGAAGAGAACATGAGAGCTTATCTAAAAATCCCTATGCCAAGTCATATGTTTTTGATAAGCTATGTCATTGAAAGAAAGGAAGTATGTCACATGCGAGTCAATCTTAAGACATGTTGTCCATATCTCAAGCTTGCTCTTATATGACCATGAAAAGTTAAGGACTAGTCTGAAGAGAAAAAAACAAGTGACATACAAGGATAAGGCTATTAGACCCCCTTGTCCCCCATTGAGTGTAGGACAAAGGTGAGCCTAAAGTGGATGATGGTATGCTACCCCTTGTGATGGATGCAAGACATGCAATAGTGAGAATGAAATTATCCTACAACTGTTACATGGAAAGGAGCAACAACTAAGGTTATTGATGTGAATAAGGGGGAATCTTGGAAGAGTTAGGTTCACCAAAATGAAACATAGATTTTAGGACCCAATGGACTCTATAACTCTTATAGGGTTTTTCACCCGAAAGGAGAGAGATTATTTCCTAAAATGCTTATGTGACATTCAAATTAGGATGTATGCAATGTGATGTTGTGTAAATGAACTAACATAGATGCAATTGATTGATTAAAATGATCTAAAATGGATGTAAAAGTGCAATTTAAGCTATGTTTGAAAACACAGTGTGATATGAAAATTACTATGAAAGATGAAATTGAAAGAAATATGTAGAACAAAAGGTACAACGTCAAATCTAAGTGCACCTAGAATTTATGTGGGCTTTCTAGAGTGTCTAGAATGCTAATGATTTTTTTTTAATTTTGCACAGTGGGACTCATTCGCCAAGGGTGGTGAATCAGTCCTATTGTTGAAAAGTGTCAGGAAATGATTACTAACAAAATGAAATTTTCCAAATTTTAGGTGGGACTCATTTGCCAAGGGTGGTGAATCAGTCCTCCCCAAGATTTCTAAAAAGCCAAAGGTCAACACTGCTACTCCAGATTTGGTAATGACTGAATATCACATTTTTGGGGTCAATTCTATAGAAAATGGGCTGAAAGTCACTCGAATTGCTTGAATAGATGATGAATTGATTTGAAGAGCCTAGTTGACTTGAAATCCACTTTCCAACACCTTTAAACCTATCAAATCTACAAAAAAAAGGCTAGAAAGACACATGCAAAGGGGAAAAATGTTGGAGGGTTAGTGAATAGTGGTTTCCCTTGGTCAAACCCCACTTTGGTAATTAAACCCAATAGAAATGAATGAAATGAAAAGGAAATGATAAATGAATAACATGAAAGCATTACAAACTTACCACCTCCTTGAATATGCAAATCTGAATTAATGTCAATGGCTGCTTCAAAGTGCTTGAATTAATGATGCAAAATGCTCAAGTGCTTAAAGATTGCTTGAATATGTTAGGATATTGAATGCTTGAATGAGGAGACGCAAAAGGAGGTTAAAAATGCCTATTTATACAAATATTGTGCCTTACTATCTATTCATACCTCATCACAAGCCAACATGAAGTGAATTTGAGTAAAATCCCGAAAGAAATTTTGAAATATTTTAAATTTAGGGACAAGGGGGACTCATTCGCTATTCTTGGTGAACGATTCCCACCTAGGACCCCAAGTGTGAAAAATAAAGTCATGTTTAATGTTGTTTGTTGAGATAGGACCCAAAAAATACACCTAATATAAGCATATGAGGGCATAAAGAGATAAAATAAATCATGAGAAGGGTGTAAATAGGGAAAATATGCCTAGAAAAGCATGAAATCTTGTTACAAGACTTTACAACACTTAAAAATAGGACTTGTTGATGAGTGAAAAAGGTGGTTTTTAGGTGAATTACATTAAATGGAGTCTAGAAGAATGTAGAAATGTCTTACAACACTTCACAAGAAGTTGTTCTTTGAATTTTAACACCAAAATAAGCATGTTCAAGACAAGATACATCGTAAAATTAAAGAGACATAGTTCCAAAACTATGAAAAAAGGCCTAAAAGACCATGAAAATGGGAAGGGTCCATTTTTCAATGGTACAAGAAGACTCAGACTCAACTAGAAGTGCCTCTATGATTGTGGATATGGGCCCCGAATTCATGGATCTTGATTTTTCATATGATAAATTGATGTTAATTCTTTCTATAAGTTAATTTTTTCTCCTCATTGTAAGGGTCAATGATTAAAGTCAGATTGGCTTTTTTAAGACTAGATATAGTTTTATACCAAACAGTTGAACAATTTTTATAGTTTTTAATGCAAGTAGTTTATTTTTAGAAGTTTGTTAGTTTAATGGTAATGTTGATAGACAATGGCTTTCCATATGCAAGTGGATTTTTTTGTGCATAAATGACTCTTAATTGATGAAAATCGATAGAATATTTTGAATTTAAAACCATCTATTGTGTTATCTATGGATGATGTTTCTTATTGTTTATTGATCTATTAATTTTGGTGATGAGTTGATGTTTTATGATTGAAAAAAAATTGTTTTTGAAAAGAAGTGATTATGAATGGTTGCATGTTTTAAATCTATAATGTGAATGGATGTGATGGTATGAATCGTTTCATGAATTTTGTCATTTTATGGTTTTAGTTAGTTAGGAAGTGCTCATTATAGGAATTATTTTTATAAAATTAAAGGAATCTATGTTCATGTTTTGTTGTCCTAAATCTATTATTGATATTTTTCTATTTATTTGAAACCCCCCATGTTAAGTTACCTTGTACTACCCAGTTTATACCCATTTACCAAAAAAGGCCTCTTGAACATTACAGTTCCATAGACCACTAAAGGATGACAACACAGTTGAGAACCAACTACAGAGACCTCAGAAGATAGGTGGTTTTAGATATTTTTTCTTTTTCAAGAGAAAGAGTAGAAATATTCTATTTAACATTGTTGTGTTACTTTTGACCATCAACACTACTTGAGGTACATTCTTCCTTTTTGAGGTTCGAGTACTAGGTCTAGAGGGTGAAGATACATCAACTACAACCAAAGCATTGGGATCCACATTCTTTTCTTTAATGGTAGTTGTGGTAGTAGGTTTTGGTATTGTAGAGGCAGGGGTGGAAGCTGATATTCCAGATCTTCATGGTCCAAGGGACTCACTAGTAGTCCTCGCTACTTTAGTATTTCTTTCTATTATAACTTCCCTCAATTAGTCAACTTCCTCTTTTGAGAGGCCATGCATTCCAAAATATTCATCAACATTTTTTTTACCCTTTTCTCTCTGATAGGGGTTGAAGTCTCCAATTATACTTTGTTAGTGCAATTAATATTTAATTACATTCACATAACTTTACTTAGGTCTATTTTAATTTCTAGGTTAATTATTCTCATCCTTATCTTGTTGAGCTATCTTGTTGCTCAAGATAAGATTAGGGTTATGCATACTTTTCTTTTATAAAAAAAATCATCTCATGTAATTAAAAATTCCTAAATATTACTTTGCACATCTTCATGCAAAGCTCTTTATTTTTTTGTTTTTCTCTTATATAGAAGGCTTTTCTGGTTTGCATGTCTGATCTTGGTTTCTAACATGGTATTAGAGCCTTGATTTGCAACCCCTTCTCATATTTTTGAGAAAATCATTACAGAGTTCGTTTGGGATTCCTCGAGGGTTTCATGTCTTGAGTTCATTTATGCAACATCTTGGATCAGGTCGGGCTTCACCTTTGGATTTAGAGAACTAGAAAAATTCAAGATTCGCTTTTATTTTTCAGATTTTGGTCATCATTTTTCAAATCCATGAGGGTTTCAAGCTGGGAGATTTTTTGCAAGCTATGGAGGTAGCTGATTTTTCAGAGTAGTTTGAGCACAAATGGAGGTCACCATCGCATTCGCAGTGGCCAAAAACCCTAAGAACGCCCTTTGTTTCATCAATTTCTAAGTAGTTAATTCGGAAGGAAAATAAATTCCCAGGGAGGTTGTACGGCCTCCCCAACTCGCTTCTCGAGGAGTGGATTTTATAATTATTATTATTTTTTTGAAAAAAAAGCTTTTAAAAAAGCGCATGCAAAAGAAAAAGCTTTGTTTCCCAGCAGCCACCCAACGGCCACCAAACTGCCACTGCCACTGCTCAAACTACCACCATACACTGCCTTCCTCTTATGCGCCACCCACTGGGCCCCTTCTGTAAAGCTTGTAGTCATATGGGGGACCAAGCGCTATGCGCCTAGTCCTTAGCTGACCAACAACAGAAAATCAGTGGTCATATTGATGACTAGGGGCTCCAGCCCAAACCCTAGTCCTCTAGACCTTGGTGGCACATAGGACCAGGGGCTTTTTTTTTAAGCCCCCTGGGCTACCGGGAAGCCTTATTGGGAATTTTGGAGCAACTTTCACTAAATTGGGTGTATTTTTTGTGTACGGTGTCTATTTTTTGCAAACGAGGTACCGTTGGAAAGCTAATTCCAACACCAATCCACTGGTGAAGGTGGTTTTACTAGATGTTGCTTAAATTTTATTTTTCAGGTCCTTGAACTCATATGTTGTTATTTTCACTTCAGAGGGCATATTTTTTGACTCGGTGATCCCTTTTTCGTCATTCTTGTGGAGTTGGAAAGTTGGTTCAGTCCTCTACATAGATCTAAGGTCTATTTTTTTAATACAAATTATCATTCTCTCCTTTTGCAATCATTGGGTTATTTTAATAAATGAATTGAGATAAAGTTCTATTAGGGGGATTTCTTGCATAATAATCTGATTAGAGTGTGCATGCACTTTGATCTCCATCTCCATCTTGATTTGATGATAGCTTGCATGGGTTATATTTGATTTCTTAGTTTCTTTTGGCCACATCTTGTCTTAGCTTGACACATATTAGATTCACATTGGTTCACACTTTAGATTGAGAGTTTACGGTTATTGATCTGCATTGGTTCAGATCATTCTTAGTTTGAGGGCCATGTTTTTATGGTTAATGTTCCAGAGTCTTTATGGTACTTGTTCCCATGGAAGATTTTTAGTCATATTTGGCATCGACATCAAGATACATAGCTTCCAGGTTTTTTCATCATTTCATCTACTATTGCTTCACAGATTCCAGAGATGTTCCAGTTTGTGAGTTTTTCAATGTTCCGTGGCATTAGGTCTGTTGTCGCATTATTATGATCTTGCTTTGGTTTCTTGTAGACATAAGTATCTTTCCTTGCTTGTTGAATTGCAGTTCCAATGTTACTCCATAGTGTTCTTCTAGTGCTTCTTTGCAACAATCATCTCATTGTAGGGGGGTTTTGTCCCATTGGGCTTTCCTTCTCTACCTCATTATTGCATTTGTGTATGGGTACCTAATCAAGCCTTGTTATTGAGACCCATTCATGCTATCTTAGATTCATCTTAGTTTTAGGTGCATTCTTTTCTAGTTTCCCTAAGTTGCACTTATGAGGGGGTGTTAGTGTAATTAATATTTAATCACACTTGCATAACTTTACTTAGGTATATTTTAATTCCTAGGTTAATTATTCTTATCCTTATCTTATTGAACTATCTTGTTGCTCAAGATAAGATTAGGGTTATGCATACTTTTCTTTTATAAAGTAAATCATCTCATGTAATTAAAAATTCTTGAATAGTACTTTGCACATATTCATGCAAAGCTCTTGCTTTTTTTGTTTTTTTTCTTATGTGGAAGGCTTTTTTGGTTTGCATGTCTAATCTTGGTTTCTAACATACTTATGTAGATTTCTCCTCATATGTGTCATGTCTAGGAAGAGAGGGGTGCTTCAGGCTGCTCAACAACATTTCAATGTATTTCTCAACTTGTTTCTCATCAATTTCATATCCCAGAGGCTCAATCCATATTGTTCTAGGTTATACTTCCTCTATTATACATTCAATAGTGTAGACAAGAAAAGTTATATCATTTGCATACTTCTCCACTCAACTCTTAGGAATCCTTTCTCTTTCATACATGATCCATTAAAATACAAAGAAAAATGTAGCCATTACATTGGCTTGTGCATTGTAGTTTCCAATATTGTGTAAGTGATCAAAAATTTAATGTCCAACTCATTTACTTCTATCCTATATAATGTTCTTCCTTCCAAGTAACTCTCTCATGAAGTAGAAAAGCAAGCAAACAATCAGTGTTCATATTTTAAAGCATATTTCTTTATTTTTGTCTACTAAAAATTCTCCAAAATTTATTTTCAAAGCAACTCACACAAGTCATCTAGTTCTTCCAATTTACCACTATATCATGGGATACATAAATTACAATTGTTGATACTAAGTTATCCATGTTTTGAAAAAATATTTTGAGACCAATCATGATGGATGCATACTTCATGACAAGATTAATGATTGGTTCAATAGTCAATGCTCTTTTTTCAAATGTGGTACCAATTAGCTTTATAACCATATCATTCTTATAGACTTCAACACAAGTACGGGTCCAGTATCACATAATCCATCCACAACCTTAATTGCATCCTTTGAAATCAATTTAGGTACATTAGTCCAAATGAATTTATCTTGCAATTTGCTAACAGAAATCTTTACATACTTTGCATCCAAATCACTGCTAAAATTAGAAAACCAGTTCCAAATATCCAGCTTCTTTCACCCTAGGTTTTCATATTCCAACTTCACCAAAAAATTATCTCCAGTCAACTCATTGGACCATAAAACCTTTAGTGCTTGGTGATTATTCTCATCCAATTTTCATCGTATGTAGATTCATGTGTCTTGAATGGACAATACCTTAATCAAGATTTTTGAAAATGCACCATCAGGGTCATTCTCAAACACTTTCCATGAAAACCTTTTCAACTTTTGTCTAGGTCTTTCAGCAACCTCAACAATAGTTGGAGTACATCCATTACAACCTTAATTTTGTCTTGAAATGTTTGTAAATTTCTTCAAATATAGACCCACAAAGAACATGTAGTAGTAAATACCTTTTTCCTACTTCAATGGGAACTAGGGTGTGAACCAATTTTCGTTAGATCACCTTTAATCACTCCTCAATTTGATTTACTTCCTTTCACATGGGAAAAAGTGATTTAAAAATTGACTAGGGCTTCACTTTATACATTATTGATCTACCATAAATTTGCATTTAATGCCTCATTTCATAAATTTGGTAAGCACCCTTTTGAACCACTATAAACCCTAAAAGGCTCCGCAATATCTCATATTTGCATATTTTATATTGGAATCTTTTCTAAAAGCTTAAGCATACCAATCTATACAATATATCTTCATGTCAGTATTCCACACCTCGTGATTCTAGGGGGTTGTTATATTTTTTCTATTACTACTCCCCTAAGCCTGCCATAGGCTTAGATTTTAGAAGAGATATCTACACCAAATGTAGGTACAAATGTATTTGATTCATCCTTATTCTTAGATTCATACTTTTTTTTTTCCAAATATTCTTCATTTCTTTCTTGACTTCAGTAGGATCAATTTTCTTCCAAATATTCTCCATTCCTTTCTTGACTTTAGTAGGATCAATTTTATTTAGGATCATTTGGTTGTCTAAAGGTAGGTCTTTCAGTATGGCTTCTTCAATTCTCGAACTGTCTACCACTTCCTTGAGTCTACTTTTGATCATCAATTTTGTTAGATGTCTGATTTCTATTAGAAATTTGTCCTTCTTCAAGTCCCAATCCACATTTATCCTTAGAAGGTTTCTAAATTGCAATCAATTCATCAAGCATTGTAGTACTTGCTTTGAATTTTTCTTCGTGAGCTCTTGCTTTCTCCAAATCATACCTTAGGTTTATCACCTCTTGTTCAAGCTTTGTCCATTCATCATCCTTGCTTTGTATTCTAGCATTCAGAAAATCCTCAATTCTCTTTTTTTCATCCACTTGTACTTTTAGTTCAATAATGTCTTCATTTGTCTTCTTCAATTGTTCATTAACTTCTTTGTGCCTTTATTTGAACTTCTTGATTTTTTATCTTAGCTTTTTGATGCATTCATTTGCTTCTCCTATGCTCTCCAAATTTTTGTTCTCACTTTCAACTTTGTCATGATCTTCAAGAGTAGCTTTGAGTTCTTTGTCAAACATGCAATCATCTTCTTCAAATTCAATTGTAGAAATTTCTTCTAGAGGAATAGGACACTTTTTTTCAGCCATATGTTCAACCTCCAAGATCTTCCTCAAGCTGTTAGGATTTTCAAAAGGAATACTCTAATTATGCCAATTGTTGAATGCCCATAATATTGAGAGGGGGGGTGAATTAGTATTCTATTAAAATAATTAGTCATAATCCAACCAATTATAAAAACATATTTAACTGCAATAACAAAAGAGTACATGAAGAAAATCACAACACAACATAACACATGAACACCAAAAAATTTTTTATATGGAAAGCTCGAGGGAAAAACCACTATGAGGATTAACTCACAATATATTGTTATCAATTATAAAATGTTACAGGGCTCATTTCCAAGACTCGCTATCTTTAAAAGGCTCACAACCTAAAAGTAGATGGAAGACAAAATGACTACACAACCAAGGTATGAACTGATATAAAATACACATGGCTATGTGTAGGATCATGATGGGCCAAAAAGTGGTGATTTGATGGGTATGTGTAGGGTATGTGGCTGACTATTTTTTTTACCCAAAATTGATGAAATGAAAAGGGTTTTTAAAGAATATTCTTAGCTTTCCACCAATATAAATTATTCTTTACTTTGAATTTAATAAATAATTAGTATTCATGTTTTTTATTTGAATTAAGACTTGATTGATAGGATGATTGAAAAACATCTATAGATTTCAAATGGTATCACATTTTTTGAATCTAAAACATGTGTCACATGCCATGCTTCACATACTATAGGATTAAAAAAAATGAATTTCATGAAGTTTTGACCAAGTTAAGGTGTTTAGACATATGAGTTTTTTTTTTTTAAATTTGTAATAAAAAATTCATAATTAATTATTTACTTGGAAAAAAAATTATAAAATGATATGTATCACATCGAGACATGAGTCCTCTACTTATATCTAAAATCTTATAAAAAAATTTATAATTTTATTGTGGTTAGGGTGGTCAAATAGACATCTACTTCATATTTTTTCCCTGAAATTTAAGTACTACTGCATTGAAATTTTAAATTTCCACCAAATAGTTTTTTTCTTGAAACAAACCTAGTAGTTTATAAACTACATTCAATTTTCTATAGATTCTATTATTACATATTTTTGAAATAATATAGATAACTTATTCAAATTTTTACGTCAAGTTTCCTAACTCTGATTTTTCTAAATTTTTTGCCACTTAAGGGTCTATTTTTTCCATGATGATCCTACACATACCTACCTTACTTGTGTTGAATTTAGCTCCAATGAAGTTTTGAAAAAAAAACACTTGCTCTACTCTATAGTCGCTCAGCATATACTTCAATTCTGCACTTATCTTGACTTCACACATATGAATTCACAAGTATACACAATACTAGATCTTACACACACTTCATATATTCTACATCACACCACTTCTCATCTCTTCACATCACTAAACTATTCCACATATATACCTTATTCCTTCTGCATACATCAATTAGATCGATCTAATTAGATGTAGCCTCATTTCAATTCAAAACACTTTCTCAACTTCATACATGGAAACAAACTCTTCCCACTCAAAGAAAAATATGCAAAATTTTGAATTAAGGTTGGAGGGTATGTATAGGATGATCATGGAAAAAACAGGCCCTTAAGTGGCAAAAAAAATTAGAAAAATCAGAGTTACGAAACTTGACGTAAAAATTTGAATAAGTTATCTATATTATTTCAAAAATATGTAGAATAGAATCTATAGAAAATTGAATGTAGTTTCTAAACTACTATGTTTATTTTTTAAAAAAAATATTTGGTGAAAATTTGAAATTTCAATGGAGTAGTACTTAAATTTCAGGAAAAAAATAAGAAGTAGGGGTTTGTTTGACCACCCTAACCACAATAAAATGATAATATTTTTTTATAAAATTTTATACATAAGTAGAGGACTTATGTCTCAATGTGATGCACATTTTTTTCTAATTTTTTTCCAAGTAAATAATTAATTATGAATTTTTTATTACAACCTTTAAAAATTATAAAAACTCATATGTCTGACCACCTTGACTTGGTAAAAAATTCATGAAATTCATTTTTTTTTAATCCTATAGTATGTGAAGTATAGAATGTGATGCATGTTTTGGATTCCAAAAATGTGATACCATTTGAAAGTGATAGATGTTTTTCAATCAACCTATCAATTAGGACTTTAGTCATAATTCAAATAGAAAATGAATAATAATTATTTATTAAATTCAAAGTAAAGAATAATTTATATTGGTGGAAAGTTGAAAATCTCCTTTTAAAAACCCTTTTTGTTTCATCAATTTTGGGTAAAAAAAAGTCATCAACCACATACCCTACAAATACTCATCATATCACCACTTTTTGGCCCATCATGATCCTACACATACCCTTGAACAGATCTAAAATAGATCCTCTTAACATCTATAACACATATTAATCTTCATAGCATAACTTCAAGTAATGAGTCGGCCAAGAATTAGACTCAACCGCAAAATAGGCCAATCCATCGAACATCAATAATTTGTGTAAGAATATAAGCATTCACCATTTGGAATATGTGTAGTGCTAACACCTATAAGCCTTGTCCCAAATTTTTAGAGTCTTCAATTGAGCATTAGAGGAATGTGGACCAAATAGCTTTTATCAGCCTATACAATATAAGCCAAAATATAGTTTTCTAAACTTTTGTCATTTGTAACTTTCACCCAGATTAACCAAAATTATTGAACATTGATCATAGGTGTATTAAATAGTCCCAAATAACATGTTTTAACCACATAAGTCGATCTTGAAACATGAGCTAATCTAGACCAGAATACTGGATAAGGATGACACAAAAACTATTTTATCAGATCAGGTAGAATTGACAACACTATTCGCATCAATGACAACATAGAAAAGGGTTCCTTCTTCATTCTTTCAACAATAGTATGATCATTTTAACAAAAAATATATTAAAGAGCTAACAAATATTTTAATAAATTTAAAACTTTTAAGTAAATATGAAGAAAATAATTCTTAAGTAAAATAGAATAACTTATAAATAAATAAATAAAATATGAAATTAAAATAAAATTACTCTTTAATAAATAAAAGTGTATACATATCTATTGAAATCATAAATCTATTAAAAAATAAACATCTTGTGAATGATATGTATGATTGTTTATATATAAACTTTTTAAAAGATACTAGTATTAATGTAATCTATCACAATAAAGAAAAATTAATACATATTTTGAAGATTTTCATTGTAATTTGCCTCTGATCTTGTAGCTGCTCCATGTACACCCTTTTCCTAGTTTTCTATTTGTACTATGAAGTCATATATGTGGAAATCACAAAAAAATATCAACCAAAACAAGTTTTGTGAGATTGTAGAGTGGATGAAACATTAGTTGTTATGGTAGAAGCAAATATACCTAGGTTAGACACTTGATTGTGAGATAATATGTTCTAATCTTGAGAGGTATATTTTGCAAACTAAAGTTGCCACATAATATTTCCTCTACCCATAAATTATAAGGTACCAAAAAATTATTGTAACTATATATTAAAACATTGAATGCTTATAAATTTATTTGATCATTGTAATTAACTAGGCTACTTTGGATGAGTTTTCATGGAATGTTAAAGTGGTATTTGATGCCACCTTTATTAAATGTTTGTTTACTTATATTATTAGCTTTTATTTTATGACAAGTAATATGATTTTATATAGAAGTTAAGATAAAGTAAAGTTTATTATATTGAATGATGGAGAATATATGTAAAAGGTTGCTGGACTGAAGAAAAAAATTGGACAAAAAATATTGGATGTTATTTGTGGCAATATTAAATTGTAAGAACCTTAAAAGAAGTGGTATTAAATTTTTGAAAGGCTTTGAATCTATTAAGATTTTAAAAAAAATGATCTTAGGAAGAAAACCTAAGGAAAACCATTGAGATCCTATCGCTAGGGAGGATGTAGCAGATCAAGCCTATTGATAGTGCACGTGTGGAAGGCTACGACTAAATGGAAACATCTTGTTTGGTTCCTACAATTTCATGAAGACAACATGCATCATTGCATTCACTAGTCTACCAATATCACATTGTTGATGATTATGAGGGTGTTCTAGCGTGATGTTCATTGTATTTTTTTAGCAGAAAGGTTAGAAGCAATGTTTTGGACTGTCCATTTGCAAGTTGAGGAACCCAACAAGCAATTTTTTTATGCATAATTGAATCAATAGTATACTACATGGATATAGTATCTATACATTTGTGCTCATTAAAAATGAAAATGAACATTCCCCTAAGTGAAATATCACATAGCCCAATGTGTCGAGAGGACCCCAAATGCATTATTACATGATCCAATGTGTGGAAGGAAAATGAATGGATATATGTCTTGGGAAAAGAAAATCATTTGGAGAATGAAAAAGTCTTCATTGTTACAAGTGAAATGTTGTGAAAGGTTAATTTCATCTTAAAATCTAGGCCTACCTTGATTTCCATTTTATACATCATTTTTTTTATAAAAAAATAGTAACAAATTTTAAGAGTATCGGAAATTAAAGACAAGTTACAATGATTGAAAATGATCAGCTCTATAGTATATTATTTTATGGGGTCAATTAGTACTTTAGATTTAATTTTAGTTCTTTTATTGACAATTCCTAGATGGTGAAGCCCAAAAGTACATCAATAAAAATAATGTGAACCACATAAAGAATTATTTACTCCTAAAGATGGGGAACATCGATGAATGGAAGCGAGTGAATCCTAGATAGAATACATCAATGAATGAAAGCTAGTGAAAACTAAAATGAAAAAGGAACGTAGTGTATAAAATTTCAATAATACAACTAAAATGAGTAAACTGGCAGTCACATGCACAAGCATGCAATGATCAACTGATAGGGTGCACTGCAAATGGCTATTGAATGGGTAGTAAGCAGTAGAATTTTTATTTTTTTTAGTGCAATGGGAAATATAAAAAACTAGTAATATTTTCAATTGTCTAATTGGTGTGAGGGAGAGTGTGGTAATAAGGAAATATGAAATAACATGAGGTTAGTTCATAGTAGGAGGCAGATCTTATGAATTTGGACTTTACATAGAATTTAAAGTTAAATTTGAATATCCTAACCTAAACATATTATAAATGAGATCATTTTGACACAAAGATTATTTTATATACATTCATTTAATATGAGCATGTAAGGCATTATAAACTTGATGTTATAGTCCACTTGTCTATTCTTATAATGTGAGATTAAGAACCATTTGCATAAAAATGGGAAAACGTTCTTTGTGTTTCATAATAGAAATTTATTAGTTGAAAATTGTTTATGAAATTCTAGAATAAAACTATACATCATGTTGAATGAATGTTATTATTTGTAATTTGTTCATTAATTTTAATTGGAGGTAATTAATCATCAATAACTTTTTTTTATTAATATGTAATATTTAATAATTTTAGGTAGAATAGTTGTTTAAAATTCACTTTAATAAATAATTTTAGCTATGAAAAAAGAAAATTCCTTATAAAAAGGGAGTTGAAAAATTAATTTAAATTTAAATTTTCAATAATTAATTCCTTAAATAATAATTATTTGTTTAAAATTTCAGGCACAATATAATTTTAGCTTTGTCTTAGTTTTACATTTACTAGACCTAGATGCACATCTATATTTGACCTTTTTGCGTAGGTTAATCAATGAATTTATTGATTATTATTTAATTATCTTAAGATACATATCCATACAAATACATGGTAGACTTAAAATCATGGATTAAACAATATCTCTAGGAAAAGTATGGAACATTAAAGGATTCTCCATTTTTAAAGACTTATTAGTCATGTCTTTTATTACTAACATTTAATAAAAAAGTATTCTTTAAAAAAAGTCATTGCATTAGTATATAGTCATGTCTTTTATTACTAACATTGAATAAAAAAGTATTCCTTGAAAAAGTCATTTTTTATTTGAATATTAGTTATAATGGTCACCAAAAATGACTTTTTCAAAAGAAGAAAGATTTTATAAGTAGTATCTACTCCATAATTTTTGGAATAAAACCATTTTGTGCTTGTGATTTATGGGTTAGAAGAAGAATGCGATGAAAAGATACACATATTTTGCACTGTTAGAATAATTGAATGAGAAGGTACGCCTTGTTTTGAGAGAAGAATGAGAAACATGCTATTATAGAGTATGTTTGTCGAAGCTAGATTTAAACAAGGATTTGTGTACACATGTATGTATGTATCGACAAATATATGGAATTAAAAGTAAAACCACAAAACCCACACTCGTTTTCCTCCCTACCATATTGGCATCATGAAGCCCCATGGACTCTAGCCAAACCCCTAAGCAAGAAAATGATGAAATGCCCATGAGAGATTTTGTGGAGTTTCATCATACATTACACAATTGGGAAACTTTGATGTTTTCATATATAATATCTGAAATTGTTGTATTTTCTTTGATGTGGCAACTTTAAGGGAAAAAGGTATCCTAGTTTTTGAATCCTTTTGCATGCTTAAACCTAGTTCCTGCAAATGACATACAAGGGTATGTTAGTGCACAAGCAAGACAAATCCAAAAGGAACGATAAAAATTGAGTAAGTATGCATATGGGTAAAATTAATATATACAATGTGAAGCTAAAAATAATCAATAATTTTTACAATTAGTCAACCAAATTTGTCTATTGAAAATGGGAAAGTTTTGTACTTACATACATTGTTGATCATGTTTAACAAGGGTGAGTTGCATTGGATCGAGTTGTAGGAGCATGAAAGAATTTGAAATAGATAGTGTACAATACACTAATTTTGTTGAATGCCTTTTATATCTATGCAACAATATAAACAAAATAATACACATTTACAATAAAAGAGGTTAGCATTATTTGTTGTAAATAGAAAGATAAAATGGAACATTTTGAATACATGGCATCTTGGTAAAGAATTGTCTATAAGTAATATATTGGAGAAGTTGAAAAGATAGTTGTGGAAACAAGCACAAATGCAATGGTTATAATAGAGTATGTTTTTGGTAGAAAAGTGTATGTGAGAATTTGTGTCCATGTATATAAGTAGTAGCAAATATGTGATGGTGGAAGGAAAAAGTGCTAAACCCACACTCGTTATCATCCCTGCCATACTGGCATCATCAAGCCTCACGGGTTCTAGCCAAACCTTGAAGCAAAAAATGTAGGAAAGGTCCATGAAAAATCTCATGGAATCTTATTATATATCACAAAATAAAAAAGTTGGGGAAAATGGGTGTTTTCAAACAAGATCTCTAATATTGTAGTCTTTTTTTTTATGTAACAAGTTGACAAAAACATGTATCCTAATACAAAATTGGCATCATGGGATTTAAAGATAGTTGGAGAAACATGGATAGATGGGATATATAGAAGAGTGTATAATAACTAAAAAGGTGCATCTAACTTTACAAACATATATATCAGTATATATATTTTTTTGCAAGTGCTTGTATATGTATTGTATGACTAAGATGTATATGTAGAAAAGTGTTTGAAAAACATGGGCACATATAACAACCAATAACCAGAAAGGAAAAAAATGTAGTCATGTACAAAATGAAAAGTAGGCCAACCATGACATTGTAAATGGTTTAGTTGAATGGAGCAACATACACTATTGTCATGTGCTTCTAGGGATAAACAATGTGATGCAATAAACAAATTGAATATTTATCCTCTCAGAAGCATCATGAAGCCTTGTGGGCTCTATCCAAACCCTTGAGTGAAAAAACCAGGTAAGGTCCATGGAAAATATCATGGACTCTTATCATATACCACACAATAACAAACTTGGGGAAGGGCGGGTGTTTTGAAACAAGTTCTATAATATTGTAGTGTTTCTTTTTTGGTCTGACAAGTTGAAGAAAAATAGATATCCTCGTAAAGAATTAGCATAATGGTGTTTGAAGATGGCTAGAAGATGGATAGATGGGATTGTTGCCTGATTTTTTTCTTTTAGCTGAAATTAGGTTTAGTGTTTATTCTTTTGTGTTATTTTTTAAACATTTAAAAGATAAGCCATAGTCTACTAAGTCAAGCCATCACTATGCATGAAAAATATTTTCAAATGAAACAGATTACATTTTCATTCCAATGTTGTAATTACATTAAATGATAAAAGAGAACCATATGTGTTACAAATGTAATCTTTATTGATAATCATGAAGTGTACATGTCCCTCACAAGCCAAGGGACTAAATTTACTTATTCAATGATAATAAAGAACAATTTATACATGAATAAGTAAACAAATCAAATGTGCATATAAGGATGGAGACCAGTCATTGCTCGAGAATGACTGGTTCTAAAGGTGTTATCTTGTCTAGCTATTGCCCTAAGCTACTTGTGTTTTCCTAGTTGTGTAGTGCTCCTAGAGCCTACATATGACAATCACAATTTCATTAGAGCAATGCTCTAATCAATGCAAGATCTCAAAATTTACATAAACATTTACCTATCCATACATATAAAATGATCCCTAAGTGCATTAAATAAGCATGCAAACCTTGGATGTCTTGGAAAACAATGAAGTCATCAAACACATCAAAAATATGCATTTATTTTTCTAACTTGTTTGATTCATGTGTAGATTTAGGATAAGTCTTGTTACTGTTATGATTTAGTTAAATAAAGCATGTGGGATAATTTTGGCTCCCACAAGGGTAGAGCTCAACATGCTACCATCTAATGTTTTAAGAGGGATAGAAAATTGAGCAACTTGATCAAAGATAGGGATGCTATGAATGCATTAAATCAATATGGAATCACACTAGTTGATCAACTTCCATTATCAGATTCAAAAGATGCATCAAGTTCAATTATGCATCTATTAAATAATGAGGAGCAATCCAAAGTATTGTCAGGTCCCTCTCACCTTAACCCTATTGGACAACCACACATCACATAGGATGGTGAGCTTTCAGGTCATCGACATAGGCGATATGTGTCTACCCACTAGGATCAAAGTGAGGAGATAGTATTAATTATGGAACATGATTGAAAAGGTAAACAACTATTGTGGAAATCAAGTAGTAAACATGTGGGGCAACAAGCATTGTGAAAGTCATGGGGTTTGAGACAATCCTATATGTCATGAATAGGACAGCAACAATGGGTAAAGTCATGATCTCATGTATATGGGTGGAAATCATAAATGTATGCTACATGAAAGTAGGGGTAGTCACTTCATCCATTAAGGGAGCAAGTGAACCATGTTTTCACTTTGGTAGTGAATGATAAGCTATGACTAAGCCATACAATGGGGTTTTTGAAAATAACAACAAGGAGAAGCCTCACATTCATTTGAGAGCTTTAAGCACAACAGTTTTCCTCAATCTTACAAATGAGAAGTTGTAACAACATTTATACACAAGGAATCTATGTTGCTTAACTAGGTGTTCCCATGAAATGTGACCTAATGGAATGCTATTATTAGTGGATATGGTAATAATCTTTCATGCAAGGGTTTTGGTCATCATAAATGATCCAACATGGATCAAGATTACATGCAAGAAATGTAGGAACCCAAGTTTAGAATGATAAAAATCAATGCCTTGAGAACAAGTATGCATAACAATGATATGGAGAAGCAATGCCATCAAACAAGAAGTCCACAAAATGGAACATAGCATCAAAGAAGCAGTGAGCCATAATCTCTAGAGGATGAAAATGTTACATGATGTCAATGTTACAGAAAATAACACCATTTGAAATGCATCTAGTCAAGGAGATACCTGGTAACTTCCAAGAAATCAAGGTAGTCCATAGGAGAAAATGTATTCTCATGTCATGCAGGACAACAACAAAGACAAATGTATTTTGACTTTACTGAAGGCAAACAAGAAATGGTCACAAGAGATTACATCACAGATGGAGAACAAAGGAAGGGTAGTAAAGCTTTTCAACTGCCCTATTCAGTGTCACATAATGATCAACCACAACTTTCATCTACATTTCTTGAGTTGCTCAGACCCAATGATTACCTCCACAAGTGATATATGTAGTTGACAATAACTTTATTGATGGAAATGGGAAAGCAATCAAGTTTCATAACTTGCAAGTGTAACTTTTAATGGGCATTATGAAAAGGAAGTAATGTAATATTCCTTTAATTGATAAATCAATACAAAAGAGGGAGGCTTCCAATGTTGCTTGTATCTACTTTCAATGAACAAAGGTTTCAATGCATTGGAAACCCTTGGGATGCATGAGTGTAATCTATTGAATATCTCAAGATGACTATAGTCATTCAAAGGAAAAAATTGATTATGGAGGTTATAATTTAACTTAGAAGCAACATGATAATCACATTCAGTTATAGAAAGAGTTATCTATAGTGGAATGTACAAAGGATTAAAAAGATACAACCATAAGATGCATTGGCTTTCAACTATTAAGAGTGAAATGTGTGCTTCAAGAATGAAATCCACATAAAGATGTTAATCATACAGACAAGGAAGAACAATGGAGTAGCCATTAAAAAAGGGTCCTTGAGTTGGCTGATGCAATATAAGAACATCAAAATAAAAGAAAATTAGCTTTCATAAAAGAATGGAAAAGAAGTATAGTCCTTTAACTTATACCCGTGAAATGATATTGAATCATTGTCAACCATTTCTTCCTTTTAGGGCAGCATTTTATTGTGATAGATCTTGTTTCAGCTAGTCACTCTCTCAGGAAATCTCATTCATATTGTAAACTAGGTGATTGTCGAAGATTTAGTTACATTCTCATGGCATCAGAAAACAAGAAATATGGATCTTTGTTTTACAAAATACATAAAACCCATGATGGGGTTAATTAAAATATGCAAATTTAGAGTGCAAGGGGTGGTTACTCTTGTGAGGTATCCATTTGGTTTATAAAAAGTTCCAAAAAATAAAAACAAAATTAGAGCAAGTATCATCATGAAAGAATCATGGGGGCTAGCCAAACACATTAACAATTCAAGTTGCAAAGGCAAGCAAAAGGGAGGACATGACTAGTACAACAGTCCAATGTTTATGAATAGCTAGTAGACCTACCTTAAGTGATTGGTCACAAAGCATGCTTAATGGTAATGTTTGCATGTTAAAGAGCAGTCAATGGAATAAGAAGAGAAAGATGGCATCTGGAGGGTAAGTTAAGGACCAGTATGGAAATAGTTGTTCTAGAGCTAATTAATATTTGGAAGAATGTCATAAGAGTTTAAGCACAACATAATCTTTCATTCAAACAACAATGAGTGACTATCTTCTAATAATGTCAAAGGGACAAAATTTATAAAGATTTGAAGGGTAGTGTTTTCATCTTAGGGGGAAATGTTTATGTGTCAATCTCAAGCTAATGGTATGGTTCAAGTTTTGTTAGTTGTAATGATGAAAGTGTAGACCTAGTTTTAGGGAAATAAAGCCTTCATGCATCCTTTACAATGTATTGAAATGAGAAGGCCCTCATAAGGCATGAGAACAAAGTAGAATGACCATGAATTTGAAATACAAAATGTATGGCTGTGACTTATTCATAATAATTGTAGCTACAGCTATGACCCAGGATTTGGGTTTTTCCTTCAGAAAAGCCAAAACCCACTTGGATTTTTTACATAAATACAATCTTGCTACAAATTGAAGGTAACCCACTTGGGGTTTTTGGCAAGAATCAGAAATTTCTTCAAATGAACAAAAACCCACTTGGCGTTCAAGCTACAAAAGGAATTTGAAGTGTTTCTTTTAAAGTAAATCAAAGTATGATGCCATAAATGCATATTCAAAATGAAAAACAAAGATCCAATATTCTATCTACAACCGCAGCCTTAGTGGCTTTATTTTCCTCAAAACAACAATGCAAAAGATTGGGTTTTTTCTTCTTTCCAAGAAAGTGTAGAATGAAATGAATTTTTTTTGCTTTATTAATCAGAATGAAGGCTCAAAATGAGCTTATTTCTCAAAATTTGAGGAGAAACTTGGGTCGACAAAGCTTACCTGAGTTATGTTTTTTTTCCACATTTTTTACAAGTTTTGTTAACCAGAAATGACCCTTGTTCAAGATTCATAGCTCCTCATGGTGACTGTTTGATGAGAAGAACAACAAAGAACAAAAATGAAGCAAATGATTAGAGAATGCTACAGGTTGCTGCCTAAAATAACTAGAGGAGCTCCAAAGAAGAGAAAAATGTAGATTTGTGTCAAATAAATGCATTTACCTGTGTGTTCATACACTTTCCATCAAATAATCAACAAAAAACCAGTGAGATATTACCATTTCTAGTGTCAACCCCAAACCTTGTGGCGGCAACATGTCTCTACCAAATGCTCAATGACAAGAGTGATGGTATTTTTCCACATTTTTTATCTTTCAATTATTAGGGTTTGACCCATCTAGATTGTCAATGGGATTTTTGTCCCATATTTTAAAAATGAAACTCATGTTAATGCAATGTGGGGGCCAAGGTATTTATTTTTCCTTAGGCATTTGATATGCCTTGCAAGGAATTATTAAGTCCTTCAAAAATTGAAACATATGGAGTATACCAAATCCCATATAATATTCCTTTGACCTTTTGGTCATGAATATCATGGTGTCTTGAAGACTTAGATTATGCCTTCCATGAAGTGTGGAGGTCAATCATATAGGCCGAATTTGGGCCTTTATCTTATTTACCTTTGAAAATCAGAATGTTGACCATATGTGGCCTTAAAATACGGAATGAGGTAAGTAAAATGATTAGGTGCCTTGGAGGATATTTTGACCTTGTTAATGCTTTTGAAAGAATTTTTACATTTCATTATATTTTTGTATTTTGTTCCAAGGTATAAAAATATCATTTAAGTGATTTTCTAATCACTTTGATATTTTTCACTTGCAAATATAATGTAATCTATCATTGATGGTGGGCCCTCTTACATTTTTCTTTGAAATGTAAAATAACTTGATTAAGTGGTGTATTATAAATCACCTAAACAAGTTATTATATTTAATTCCCTTTTGGAGTCTTGTGTTTTCAAAACACACATATTGCATGGGTCAAACATGGGAGACAAAGTTGATGACTTGCAGACATGAGGAGAGTGTGTGAGTGAGGAATCTGATTGTTTTGGAGAAACATTTGCCATTTTGGAGGTTGTTTTATCACACCTTCAGTGTGATCTTGGACTTGGCTTGACTTAGGAACATTTGGAGGACTTTTTGGAGTGATTTTAGAAGGTTCTTTTTGGCTTTTGTGCCTCATCCAACCAGGACCTTCTAGATGGGCAGGCATGAGAGTGGTGTGATCTTTTTTCTTTTGTATATTCATTTTTGGAATTTTGGAGGGAGTTCTTTCTTTCTAGCAATAGGATAGCTTTACTTTTGGAGCTATTTTTCATGGAGCAGTATTGTAACTTAGATGGACTTGTGATATAGTAAGCACTTTGAATTAATAAAATAAAGCATTCTACCTTCTCATTTCATGTTTCATGGTATGTTGTTAATGATTGATCAGTTTGTCTTGTGAAAAATTATCTTTCTTTGCAAGCTTCTCATGTTTAGGCATCTGTTTAGCAGAAAATGTATGTTAATAGGTTATAAGTTGTGTTATTTAATAGTGTTGTTAGTTGTGAAACCTCTTTTTTCCTTCTAAAATCCCTATTTAGAGACCTCCTTATAAATTACTTATGTAAATTGCATTTGAAAATGAGTTGTGTAAACCAAGTTTTATGATATTGATTTGAATTTGATAGGTTGTTATTAGGTCTTAGTTGTGTTTTGTGTATCACCTTAGATATTTTCAGTATTAGGTTCTTTTTTCATGAAATTCTTACCCTTTACCTAAAAAATTAGTAGTTAGGTGGCATCAAAAGGGGAAGCCAACCCACAATCTAGAGGTATGTTTTGAATAGGATACCCACAACTTGAAAGTAGTCCCATGTTACATCTAAACTTGCTAAGTTCGTTCATAGCTTGGAATTAGGGTACAGATTTGGT
This sequence comes from Sequoia sempervirens, assembly GCA_007258455.2. Taxonomy (NCBI): domain Eukaryota; kingdom Viridiplantae; phylum Streptophyta; class Pinopsida; order Cupressales; family Cupressaceae; genus Sequoia; species Sequoia sempervirens. The sequence goes on along the minus strand of VDFB02168118.1, from coordinate 140,754,243 downwards.
TCCCTAATAGGAATATATAGAATAATGTACAATAAGTAGAAAGGTCCATCTAACTGGAGGTCACAATGCAAGTTTAAATCTACCTATATTAAAAATACAACTGCAATCTAAGGAAGAATATAGTAAAAATGATCATCGAATTGATAGGCCAATTGTGACATAGACTACCTACTGATACATAATGCACATTTTGCTTTAGGGCACTAGGGAAAAAGAATATCATAAAAGATATTGATATAAAGAAAGCAATCTATGTAATAGTTGGCTTCTCAATTCAAAATTCAAGCTACTAGATAAAATAAAGAAATTGTAAAAAACTATTTGTAAAACACTTTAAGAATTAGAGATAAATGACAGATGATCAAAACCCACATGAAACATATTGATACAAGAAAAGCAATCTATGTAAGAGTTGGCTTGTCTAGTCAAAATTTCTCACATAGGAAAACACTTTCCTTCTTCTTTCGTGTATTGAGGCAACCAACTGCACCATTGTGAGGGTATGAAGGTAGGAAGCTCTATGGTTGTCATAAGCAACCTTGAGTGGTTTATTCTAGGTAGCTTGAAATAGATGAGGGAAAAAGAATATCATGAAACATATTGATATAAGATTCAAGCTACATTGTTTGGTAGTAGATATTGAAGAAAAATAGAGGAATTGTATAATAGGTCTTAGAATAACACTTGTTTGGTACTACATATTATACATAAAAAGAAAAATTGTATTCTAGAGTTCCCTGAAACATAGACAGATACATATGCACATATATATATATGTATTCAATTCCGTGATTGATATATAAAAGTATACATATAGGTAGATATACATATCCATATATGTAGACGAAGAGCACTGTGGCTCGTTTGAGAATGCAATAGAAATTTATATGTACAGATATATATCTAAACAGATTTGTATACTATGTTTATTTGTATTTATGTAGACTACAATTTTAAATAGAGTTTAAAATAGCATATATAAGTATTTTCTACGCTGTGAGAAAATTGCTAGAATATAGCCATAACATTCAATGATATAGCATTGAGATGTTGTTAAGAACATAGCATTTAATCATGCGGTATGTGTAACATATTCATAATGCCACAATGGCTCTTTTGACAATGCAACTGAATCAGTATATTTTCTTGCATGTTTTGGAGTATATTTTCCCACATTGCAACATTGAATATTGCATTTACTTCTTTCTGTGCGATCACACCAAAATGCCAGGATGATACACACACACACACACACATATATATACATACATATACATCCATATATATACATATATACATGCATATATTCTAAATTCAAGCTCCATTGTTTGGCACTGAATATTATAGATAAATAGGTAAATTGTAAAAGAACTATTAGGAAAAAATTGAAGAACCACATATGCCTGATTCTTAAGTATTATCCTAATACCTCTTAGAACTATTACATAGACTGCTTGTCATGTACCAATATGTTGCATAATATTCTTTTTCTCTCATCTATTTGAAGCTCCTTATAATAAACTATTAATTGTCATTTTTTTTTTCTGTATGGAAAGAAAATATATTGATTAAGTTACATTTTCAAAAGAGCCATTGTGGTGTTGGTTTGGTATTAGACTATTGTAAGAATCGTCACCCTAGGGTCCGGTCTATAGAAAATTTGAGAGTTTTAAAACTATTGTGCTCTAGAATTTGTAAGTTGTTTTACATGGGTATTTTGCATAAATGATTTGTCCATAATATTGAATACCAAGAAATGTAGCTCAAATTTCCAATTAAGTCTGTGTTGTTATACATATTTTGGATAGATCATTGCATCATATAGTTGTTGCCATAACATAGAGAAAACTACCTAGAGATAATTTTTCTAATAAGCTGAAAAGATAATTGTAGAAACATGGACAAATGTAATGTGTAAATAGACTATGGTTATTGTAGTAAAGTGCACGTAAGGGTATGGCAGGATCATGATGGGTCAAAAAGTGGCAATATGATGGGTTTTTGTAGGGCATGTGGCTGACAACTTTTTTTTTACCAAAAATTGATGAAACGAAAATGGTTTTTAAAGGAGATTCTCAACTTTCCACCAATATAAATTATGTTTTACTTTGAATTTAATAAATAATTATTATTTATTTTCTATTTAAATTACAAATAAAGTCCTGATTGATAGGCTGATTGAAAAGAATTATAGCTTTCAAATGGTATCACATTTTTTGAATCTAAAACATGTGTTGCATTCTATGCTTCGCATACTATAAGATTAAAAAAAAAGAAATGTATTTCATGAAGTTTTAACCAAGTTAATGTGGTTAGACATACGAGTTTTTTTATTTTTTTAAAGTTATAATAAAAAATTCATAATTAATTATTTACTTAGAAATAAATTATAAAAAATATGCATCACATCAAGACATGAGTCCTCTACTTATATCTAAAATCTTATAAGAAAATATTATCATTTTATTGTGGTTAGGGTGGTCAGACAGACAACTACTTATTTTTTCACTGAAATTTAACTACTACTGCATTGAAATTTCAAATTTTCATCAAATAGATTTTTATTTTTTAAAAATAAACCTAGTAGTTTAAAAACTACATTCAATTTGCTACAAATTATATTCATACATATTTTTGAAATAATATAGATAACTTATTTAAAGTTTTAAGTCAAGTTGCCAAAGTCTGATTTTTCTAAATCTTTTGCCACTTAAGGGCCTATTTTTTCCATGATGATCCTGCACATACCCGTAAGAATTTGGTTGAAGTTTCCACCGGGAATTTTTTAATCCCAGCTGTGAATTGGATTTGTTAGTGTCGGAGATGCCCTGGCCGATGGGGACTTGACTAGGTTTTTTAGTGGTGATATGGAGCTTGGTAATTATGTGGGTTGGTGGTGGTGGAGTTGGTGTCCTCGATACATGAAAGCTGAATGGTGGTGTATAATATTTAGTAACAAATCAGTGTTATTCTAATATCTCTCATGCAATTACTCTATTTGTATTCAATATATATATATATATATATATATATATATATATCATACAGTTGAAAGTAGAACCAATTCCGTAGATGAAATACATAGATATCATTAAAAGGAAGACATCAAATAAATAACAAAGGTTTTTCTTCAAAGAATACAATGTATACAAATAACTTTATAAACATACTTGATTTTGGTTTGTATTGAAACATATATAGCCATGCAGGAAGAAAAGGGGTGAATGTATAAATTTGGTATGTATTGGAGGATATCTAGCCCTGTAGAAAGAAAAGGGGTGAATCTATAAGTTAGTAAAATATAAATTTATAAAACAAACCTTGATTATTGTTGCAACTATGGGCATCTTTTAGGCACCAATTGTTCCACAAATGGGCTTCATATCTCCTTTTCCATCTATGCTTGCATCGAGGCCAACATCATATTACTGCAAAGCAACATTTTATTTCAATCTATCAAACTATATATTTGTGGTTATATGTGTATGGAATGACAAAAAAGATAGTGGGAAAACAACTTTCAACAATAATAGGGGGACAATACATTGTAGATTGCAGAACACTTGTTAAACCATTCAATCTGCCAACCAGTGGAGGTGCATGGCGGGTTTTTACCATTTTGTACCCATTGAGTGAGGCAACCAACTAAACCACCAACAACCCATGTGGTCAAAAAACTCCACCGTTGTTGTGAATAGGCTCAATCAAGGCCTCACAAATTGTATGGAGTGTTATCATATATTAAGCAAAAAATACAATGTACAAAAGACTATATATTTTTTAAAGCACTATAGACGAAGAGCGAAACAATAAAATGGTCAAAAGAGAATTCTATAGATCAACATTATATATATACATATACATATACATATACATATACATATACATATACATATAGATATGGATATACATATACATATTTACATACACATGCATATACATGCATATATGTGTACATACATACACATACATATACATATACATATACATATACTTTTTACCCTTTGTTTATTGTTTGTAGCTATCTTTGTACATCATTGGCATTATACTCATTACCATATGAGCAATTGCAATTAAATATTATTTCTTTCGTAAAAAAAATATGGTTAGGGTTAGTAATTTTTTCACCTCTTCTATTCTCCATGTACTTGGCACTAAATATTATAGAGAAATAGAGAAGACTTGCTTGAGGTTTTTAATGACGACATGGAGCTTACCTGTTCAACAAAGGATATTCCTAAATGTTGCTCATTGGTCAATAAGGATTGCAAAAAAATAATGAATCTAGAATTGACAAGGCAGCTATTAGATAGTAAATGTCTATTTAATATATCTTTTACAGTTCCCCTATTTGTCTATAACATTTAGTGCTAAATAATGTAGCTTGAATTTTGAATTAATGAGGGAACTGTTATATAGATTGGTTTAGGTACAATATAATTTTAACTCTGGCTTAGTTTTATATTTATTAGACCTAGATGCACATCAATATTTGACCTTTTTGTCTAGGCTAATAAATCAATTGGTAGCTTATTATTTAATTATTTTAAGATACATATGCATAGAAATACATGGTAGACTTGAAGTTATGGATTAAATAATATTTATGAAAAGTATGGAAGATTAAAGGATTTTCCTCTTTTAAAGAGTTATTAGTCATGTATTCAATTACTAATAGTCAATAAAAAATAGTTAGTCCATAACTTTAGGTATGGCATGTTTTTCCCAATGCTTATGTGATAGTAGATAATTTATTAGTTTGATGTTATTTACTTTAATTTTTTTATTTGAATATTAGTTATGATAGTAAAATTAATTACACACAAACATATAACAAAATATATATGTATCCATGTGGATATAAATGTATATCTATGGATGATCACAAGAGGAATAACATGGTTTGAACATTGCAATATATAAAAAATATATATATAAGTATTGTACATATTTCTTCATTAACCATTTTCAGTATTTGACTATTGTTATGTGTTTACCATTGAAGATAATATTACTATTCAATTATTATAAACGTAAGAAGTGAATTTAGAATACACATATAAGAACTAAAAATTCTACCGTATAACAGGAATCAAGAATCATAGTGACAATGTAGACTAAAAACAATATCCAGGCACCATGTTAAAATCAAAAGGATGGGAGGTCAATGAATGTGAAAATATATATATGAAAACATAGGAATAAATTATGTTCATATTTGTAAAACAAAAGTCTTAGCATCCCATAGTGAGCATTTAAAAGGAAAGAATAGGAGAAATGTTGGAAAGTGCAAAAGAGTAGTCAAAGTGTAGGCTCACTAGTGGATCCTTTTTTTGGAGCAGGGGTAGATATCTTTACTATGTTTGAAAGCAACAGTTTACACTCTACTCCAAAATGAAATTTTGTTGCTTTCATAATCATTGTTTTAAGCCGATCCTTAGAATTGTAAGTATCAGTTCAGATCAAGACAGTACAGATGTATGGTTTACAAACAAGGCCTTTAATAACAGCAACAAGATCTGTTGTAGACTTAGAGTTGTCCTGCAACATGTAGAGGTCTTTTGTTGGAAAATTTTCAGTAAAGTAGTGGAAGCTTCATCAAAAGCAATACACCAAAGGATGGTTGAATGGTCTTGCAACTTTAACTATAAAAGATAGCGATAGTTGCATTCCTTTATTTCCATCTGGAAACAATCACAAAGCCAAACATCAGCACGAGGGCATGTGAATTTTATTTTGCATTCTTTCCCATTAACCAACAAGGGGCAAGCGGGATAACAAAAAGACTTGGTTGTTGCAATTTGAATGGTTGCTTTAAAAATGGGTTCAACAGTTTCTAGCAAGCCAAGTAAGTTGTTCAAGATGAATGCAATAGTAACTCTACCATTTGAAGGATGCAGCCTACAAGGTGTAGAAGAAGATGAAACCATTTGTTCTACTTTGATTGGGCCCTTGGATCTAAGAGTGTTTGCCTCATAAATAGAAGGGTTAATGTCAAGGATTTTTGTTGTTGATGTGTTGATAAATTTACTATTAAATTAGCCTACATGGCCACCCCACACATCAACTATGACTATATCACTAGAAAGATACATCCACTCCAAGACATCACCTTTTCCTTGCCAACTTGGGCCCCACAAATTAACATCAATGAAAGAAGCAGAGATATCATATAGTTTAATAGTTCAACGGATTATTACAGATCCATTTTTCCTATGAATAGTTGATATGTACCCAACATGCACTACAATGCCAATAATATCAACCAAGCTATTATCACTATAATTGCTTATGTCACTAACTGGCACAAAAAAAAAGGTTTTTCTTTTGCATAGAAATGTCGTCAAGTCACATCATTTTATTGTTGATTTTTCATCCAAAATAATTTTAAGGTTACTAGTTAATTTATTGAATTTTTTATTTGCTTCCTTCACCGATCCTCTTGATATTAAATAAGTTGTACCCACCTCAACTCAATCGTAATGCAGTTCACCAATATCATTGAAATAAGTAACATGTATTTTTTTCCCCTTCATATCTATATGTGTTACCCTAAAAAGTATTTTTGTTAAAACTAAAAAGTTGGCCTTCACCTCTTTGTTTGTGGAAATGGTACATCTCTCTAATATGTGTTACACACCCTTTTATTGTGCAAATATTTTGATAAATGTTGAAAGCTTTAATAGGGATGACATTTGGAGGGTTGTTTTGTTTTTTAGGGGACAATTGCAGACCAAATTTAGGGGCCTGTTTAGGAGAAGGTGATTATGGCCCCAACATTTTCTCCTCTTGCTGCTTGAATAGATACTCAGGGGTTCCAATGATTTGCCAACCAGACATAACCACAACTAAGCCGAATATGATTAAGGCCCTAGAAAAGAAGCAAAACAATATATTAGACACATTATATTAAGCACATATGAAGGAGAAAGAGATATTTTTAAAATAGGCAAGAAACAATGCATCCCACCTTGAATCTTGGACATTCCTACAGATGTAGTCTCTTAAACATACAAGGGACCCTATTTTCAAGGCACCTGAAAACAACAAATCATTTCATTTGGAAGTTAGGGTTCCTATTTGCATATGGTGTCCATTAGACAAGACAACCTTGTATCACTCAACCTTCCCTTCATCACTGCCAAATTTTTTGAAGGACAGAGGCTGAAGGACCGAAGAGGGAACGACATCTCGAGCATTGATGGAACAGATTGAAAATGAAGTTAAAGTTGGTTATTTCTTTGTAGACTACAAAGATAAGTTCAATCAAGGAAAATGCACATCATCACACCAAATGGATAAAATGAGTAAGGAAAAAAAATGCTACAAAGAGACATTTTTATGTGTTCTAAAAGATCAATGGATATGTACTTCCACATCTATATGCTTTACTAGGGCCAGCCATGTGTGTATACACGTAAAGACCAATAAAATTGGAAACATAAAAAGTAAAGTGTATGTGGTGTGTCTTTCTCTATTTGAGAATCCTAAAATTAAAGGAACTAAAAGGAAATGTTCAAGTTTATTACAAGAGATGAAGGAAACAATAACAAAAAATTTGCAGCAGGTATAAGGAAAAGGAAATACAAACTTATGGAATTAGGATCTAGAGGCTGGTGGATGGTACCCTTAGAGTCGGACTCCGTAGCGGGACCTCTGGGAGGTGTCACCAAATCAATTTTGGGGTCTCTGAAGACCCATCCATAAAGCCTAATTTCACAAACATAGTTCTAGGACCTTTTAGAGGGAGGAAATGTTGCAATTATAGTTGACTGATTGACACCTCTATTTCACAATAAAAATAAAAGATTAATGTATTGTAGCATGTCGAATGCCAACTGGTAGACAACTTATAAATATTGATAATGTAGCAACCATTTTACTATTTTGATTAAATGAAAATGGGTATAACCATTCCACTTTTAATATTGTTGAAACAACAAAAGATACAACAAGAACAATAGGAATCATAAATGCAAATGTATATATCCCTATATGTATTTGTTTATATTTCAGGTTGCTTATATATGTATGCATGCAATTTTTTACTATATTTCTATAAATACCTATATGCAGACATTTGTATATGTTACTACCTATTGCCTTCATCTTTTTTAATGAAAACAATAGAATATACAACAACAAGAATGAAAATGATTAAGTACATATATGCATTGAATTTTCCCTTTGTCTACATGTTTAAAAAAAAACATATAACTAGATATATATATCCATATGTACACATGTATATATTTATTTATATATACACTATTATATCTAGATGAATTTGTATATTATATTTATTCCTAACTATGTACTCATTGGTATGCCAAGCAAGGGCCTATTGAAAAATGCACATAATGTCAAAGGTGCATAGTGGCAAGAAGCAAAAATAAGCAGAGGCCAAGAGTTCTACAAGTCAACAAATTGTTTTAAACATTGCAACCTATGAAAATATGCACATAATGTCAAAGGTGGACAATATGTAAAAGGGGAAATAAGCAAGGAGCAAAGGTTCTGCAAGCTGAAACAAGAAATCTATATAATAGTTGGCTTGTCAATTGAAGATCCAAGCTACATTATTTGGTATTAAATATTATAGACAAATAGGGAAATTTTAAAAGAGCTATTAGGAAAACACTTAAGGATCACAAGAAAATTATATAGATGATCAAAAACCCACATTAAATAGGGCTTTAAGATATGGAGAATAGAAGAGGTAAACTATGAGATTGAACATGGAAAATAGAAGAGGCGATCTACAATAATGAACAGTTTGTTATGGGAAAGCGGATATTGATACAACACAAGCAATCTATGTAACCGGCGGCTTATCAATTCAAAATTTAAGCTACACACAAAAGTAGAATGCAACAACTGCCATTTAGCTATATGGGATTTTTGTTTCAAATTTATGTCAGGATTTTTGTTAGCCTAGCCATGAGCAGAAGTCTATAGAACTGGTGGCGAACTTTTGACAATAGTCGGTGGGGGGGTTTGTATGGGTTTTTTATAACAAAATGGATTTTTCTAATTACATGGTTTGGCAATGGTGGAGTTCATTGCCTCAATACATGGAAGCAAAATGGTAAGTGTTTGCTCACGTGAGGCTTAATATATCCCGGCGCTGTTGCAATGTGGTACTAGAGGAAGTAAATGCAATAGTCAATGTTGCAGTATGGGAAAGTATACTCCAAAATGTGTGAGAAAATATAGCGATTAAGTTGCATTGCCCAAAGAGCCATTGTGGTCTTTTGGTATATTTTACTCTTTCTAAATCAAAGTCTACATAAATACGAACAAAGATACCATACACATCTATTTTGATATAAATGTGTATATAAAAATTAATGTTGGATTGTCAAACAAGCCACACTAGTCTTGGTTTGTATACATGGATATATATATCTTCCTACATGTACATTTTTAAATATGAAACGAGGAATTCAATACATATGTGTGTGTGTGTGTTTGTGTAAAAGTTGCAAGTAGCCCAAAGGTACAAATCAATGCAATGGTTGAGTTTCTAGCAGTCTACAAAATTTCAGAATTTACAAGAACTAAACCATGAAAATTAGCACTTTGTTGTAGGGAGCTTGAAATAGATGAGATAAAAAAAAATATAATGAAACATATTGAAACAAGACAAACAATCTATGTGAGATTTGGCTTCTCAATTCTAAATTCAAGCTACATTATTTGGCACTAAACACTATAGACAAATAGGAAAATTGTAAAAGAACTATTAGGAATATACATAAGAACCATAGGAAAACAACAGATGATAAAAAAGTCAACTTTAATATATGGAGTATAGAAAAGGAAAACTGTGATTTATAATGAACAACTTGCTATGGGGAATTGAGAAAAAAAATATCATGAAGAACACTTTGTTATCACGAACTTCAAATAGTTGAGTAAAAAATAACATCATAAAACATATTGATACAAGACATATAACATATTCCATCCAAACAAAATAACCATGGAAAAAAAATTTAGAATTTTTAAAATTGAAAACAATCCGTGTTACAACAACAATAGAATAATTTGTTATAGGAAGCTTCAAACAGATGAGTAGAAAAGAATATCATGAAACATATTCATACTCAAACAGATGAGGGAAAAAGAATATCATGAAACATATTGATACAAGACAACCAGTCTATGTAATAGTTGCCTTGTCAATTCTAAATTCATAATTTTTTTCCAATCCTTATTAACCAATGAGCAATATTTATGAACATCCTTTGTTGAAGAGGTAAGCTCCATGTCATCATTAAAAACCCTGGGAAATTCTTCTCTATTTCTCTATAATATTTAGTGTCAAGTTATGTAGCTTGAATTCTCAATTAACTCTATGGCCTTATAGCCATTTTGCATAGATTATTGCTACCCATTGTGTTTACAAGATCTATTTAATGTGGGTTTACTGCCAAAGAATGTAGCTCAAATTTTTAATTCACAAGCCAACTCTTACATACACTGCTTGACTTGTATGATTATGTTCAATGTGGGTTCTTGATTATCTATCATTAACCTATGATTCTTATGCAAAATATGATAATGAACAATCTACCATGGGAAACCGAAAAAAGAGTATCATGAAGGACAATTTGTTATGGGGAACTTGAAAGAGAGGTGGAGGCAACAATTTTTATAATAGTCTTCTATCTAACCAACACCACAATGGCTCTTTCAAGAATGCAACCTAATCAATATATTTTCTCATACATTTCACAGTATACTTTCCCATACATATATACATATATATACATATATATATATATATACATACATGTATACATACATACATATATACATACATACATACATATATATATATATATAGATATATATACATACATATATTATAAATTTGAGCTCCATTATTTGGCACTAAATATTATAGACAAATATGTAAATTGTAAAAGAACTATTAGGAAAACACTAAAGAACCACAGGAAAATGAGAGATGATTGAAACCCAACATTAAATAAAAATTTTAAACAAGAGGAAAGAATATCCTAAAACATATTGATACAACACAAAAAATCTATGTAATAGTTGGATTAAATCAATTCTAAATTGGAGCCACATTATTTGGCACTAAATATTATAGACAAATAGGGAAACTGTAAAAGAACTATTACGAAAAAATGCATACATACATATGTACATACATATATACATATATACATATACACATTATTATACACACACACACACACACACACACACACACATACAACTCATAGATTCTAGAGCACAACAGTTTTAAAACCCTCCAATATTTTATATAATAGATGTGAAGCAAGTGATTCATGCAATACTTTGCTATTAAACCAATACAACAATTTCTGTTTTGACAATACTACTTAATCAATATATTTTCTTGCACATATACATATACATATATATACATACATATACATACATATACATACAAACACACACACACACACACACACACAAACACATATATATATACACACACATATATACTTTGTGCATCTTTGGTGTTATACATTTTGTACAATTAGTTCCTTGATATCTTTCTAATTGATTTAACTTCAAATCCTTACAAAGAGGATGGTGTAGATTGTGGACAGTATGTGGAAATCAATTCTTTGAAACATGCCTAGATACATATACACATATATATATTGAAGACAAATAGAGCAATTGTATAACATGGATGACAATAACACTTAAGAGACACTAAACTAATATATTAGACAAAATTTAATTGACGGAAAAATGAAGCATACATCTAATTAGGTTGAATGTACATATGCATATATGTATATGCATATGCATATTCATATGTATATACATATATGCATATCTCTATGTAAATGTATCTATGCATATGCAATGCATTTTTGGTGGAGAGTGTAACAAATGGAAGGTACAATGCATTTTTTTCCTTGAAGAGTGTAATGCTATTGTTGCTTATGCATATGCATCATTCCTTCCTTCATTGCACCCTCCATCTAAAAGAGATTCACTTTTTTTTATTGCATATATACATACACATATACATAAGTATATATGTATATATGTATATACATATGTATATACATAAATGTATATATGTATATACATATGCATATACATATGTATATACATAAATGTATACACATAAATGCATACACATGTCAAACAATGCTACAAAGTGTAACAACAAAGTCATAGATCTAAGATTGAGTGTAACTGATGAACAAACTAACCTTGCATCCAACAAAGGACCAATACAATTCCCCTTAGCAAAAAGGAAGCAAGAAAAACACCTACAAGACTTGTGTCTGAGGGTTGTCTAGCAGCTAGGGGAGAGCTAGAGTCCATTATGGGGAAATGGAAAAAAGAATATCATGAACAATAGTTTATTATGATGAACTTCAAACAGGTACAGAAGAAGGAATATCATGAAACATATTGATATAAGACATATAACATGTTCCATACAAACAAAATAACCACAACAATTAACACTTTATTATAAGCAGCTAGAAATAGATTAGGGAAAAAGAAATCCATGAAACATATTGGGTGCAAGAAAAGCAGTCTATGAAACAGTTATAAGAGATCTTAGAAAAAAAAAAGTAGACGTAACTAACAGATGAATGGAAAAAGAATATCATGAAAAAAACATGGAGAATAGAAGAGGGAAATAACCTGTACAAAATGTTATGAAACCAACACCATAATGGTTGTTTTAACAATACAACTTAATCAAAGTATTCTTCCCCACACTACGACATTCAATATTCCATTTACTTTGGTTGCTTGCATTTACTTCATCCGCCCCCATCACACTACGATGACATAATGGATTAACCCTCGCGTGAGCAAACACTTACCATTTAGCTTCCACATATCAAGGGCACCAACTCCACCACCACCAACCCACGTAATTATGAAGCTTCATGTCACCACAAAAAACCTAGTCAAGTTTTCGCTGACTGGGACATCTACAGTACTGGAAAATCCAATTCATGTCTAGGCTAACTAAAAACTTGGCTAAAACTTCAAACAAATAGCCTACCGATCAAGACATCTTCGACACTACCTATGATTCTTAAGTGTTTTTCTAATAGTTATTTTACAGTTTCCCTATTTTGTTTATAATATTTAGTGGGGAATAATGTAGCTTGAATTTTGAATTGACTAGCCAACTGTTACATAGAATTTGTTGTTACACCTCATCTAGAGAGTGATATAATTTCTGGTAAGCAAGAATATGTTGCAAACTCAAATCTATACATGCATTTCACTGACCTATTAGAAAAACACTTAACAATCAGAGGAAAATGAGAGATGTTTCAAAACACACATTAAATAGAACATTAAAATATGGAGAATAGAATAGGAAAATTATGATAATGAAGAGTTTGGTATGGATAGTTTTGGTAAAAACAATATCATGAAGAACAATTTGTTACTACGGGGAAGTTCAAACAGTTGAAAAAAATAATATCATGAAACATATTGATAGAATAGAAAAAGAAAAATTGGAAAAGACCTATTAGGAAAACACTAAGAATCAAAGGGAAATGACAGATGTTCTATAACCCACATTAAATAAAACTTTAAGATATGGAGAATAGAAGAGACAAACTTTGATAATGAACAGTTTGTTATGGGGAATTGAAAACAAGAATATCATGAAGAACAGTTTGTTGTGGGGAACTTGAAACAGATGAGGGAAAAAGAATATAATGAAACATATTGATATAAGATATTTCCATCCCACATAATTAGCAAGCTCCACCACCTACATAAATAGACCTGAGCAGTTTGTTCCAGGGACCTTCAAGCACATTAGGGAAAAAAGAATATCACGAAACATATTCACACAAGGTTCGAGCTATGTTCTTTGTTAATAAATATTCAAGAGAAGTAGAGAAATTGTATAAGAGGTGTTAGAATAATAATAATTTGCTACAAGTCGTTTCAAATTGGTATTTTGTATAAATAATTTGTCTATAATATTTAATACCAAGCAATGTAGCTCAAACTTACAATTAAGTTTGTGGAAAACTACAACAATCAATAGTTAACAGCCACTAAACTAATTTTATCTCCAATATGCTTATGCTTTCATACTAACCCTTTGTACACACACACACACACACACACACACACATATCTATATATGCAATTACTCCTATGTTAATGGGTATAACGTTGCCAAAGATACATAGATATAACTAAAACAATAAACCAAGGGCAATAAAATTACTAACCCTAACAATATTTTTTGACGAAAAAAAGAAGATTTAACTGCAATTGCTCCTATGGTAATGGGTATAACACCAAAGATGCACAGAGATAACTACAAACAATTTAAACAATGACAAAAAAAATTACTAACCCTAACCACATTTTTTTGATGAAAGAAAGAAGATTTAACTACAATTTCTCAACCCATAAAGAGTGATAATCTTTTTGAAGTCTCCAAAATGGGTATAATGCCAAAGATAGAAACATATACAAGAAGACATTAACTGTCAGTGGAATTAATTATTTAATTACACTTTATTATGTTTACTTAGGTAACAATTAGTTTACTTAATTAATAAGTAATCTCTATTTAGTTGAGCTATTTTTATTTCAAAATTAGATTTACGGTTATGCTAAATTGCCTTTATAAAGCTATTCATCTCTTGTAATTCATCAATTCTTGAATATTATTCATTTGCACATCTTCATGCAAATTGCTCTATTTTTTTTTCTATTTTTCTCTTGTGGAAGGTATTTTTTGGTTTACATGTCTGATCTTGGTTTCTAACATGGTATCAGAGCCTTGATTTGCATCCCCTTTTTAGTTTTTGGAGAAATTCATTGCAGAGCACGTTCGGAGTTCCTCAAGGGTTTCATGTCTTGAGCTTATTTATGAAGCATTTTGGATTAGATCGATCATCTCTATTGGATTCAGACTGCTCGAAAAAGTCAGGATTGGCTTTTGTTTCATTAATTTTGGTCATTGTTGAAGAAATTTATGAGGGTTTCAAGTTTGATGATTCTTTTACAAGATCTGGGGGTAGCCAATTTTTAGGGGAATTTTGGGAAAAAATGGAGGCTGCCATCATGTTCGCAGTAGCCAAAAACCCTAATAACGCTTGTTGTTTGGTCGATTTTGGAAAAATTGATTTGGGAGGCAAAATTTTTTTTACTAGGGAGGTCGTATAGCCTCCCCAACATGCATTACGAGTTAAAAAATAAAAAATAATAGATTTTTAAAAAGTACCTCTAGTGTTTAAGCAACCATCATAGCGCTACCCAGTGGCTACCTCCACCGACCTATTGTCGGCCCCTAGCACTAGCCTGTATGGGCTCCTTTGAACTTGTCACAGTCATATTGGGGATCGGGCGCTTTGTGCCCAACCCTCGACCACTTTAGCCCCTTCACCCAGTCATATTGGTGACTAGGGGATCCACCCAAGCCCTTCCCTGCCACCGCCTAGTCACACATAGGACTAGGGGCCGAATTGTTTTTAGCCCCTAGGGCTGCATGTAGGCTTTATTAGCCAAATTGGAGCACTTTCACTAAATCAGACATAACTTTTGCATACGGTGTCATTTTTTCGCAAACTAGATACTGTTGGAAAGATGATTCCAACACAGATCTAGTGGTGTAGGAAGATTTGCAAGATTTTGCTCGAATTTTATTTTGCAAGCCTCTGAAGTCAAATGAAGCATTTTTCGCTTCGAAGGCCATATCTTCTTCCTCGGTTATTTGTTTTTCACCATTCTCATGACATTAGAAAGCTTATTTAGTCCTCTACATAGATCTAAGGTCTTTTTTAATCACAGAGGTAGATGTGAACATTAGTTTTTGCATGCACTAGATTTACATTTTCTCTTTAATTTATGCATGTTTTGCATGTTCTCCTTTTACAATCATGGGGTATTGCAATAAATAAAATTATATAAAGTTCCATTAGGGGGGATTCTTGCATAATAATTTGATTAGAGTGTAGTTGCATTGCATGCAATTTGATCTCATATTCATATTGATGACAATTCACATGAGTTGTATCTGGATCCTGTAGTTTCTTTTGGCCTCATCTTGGTCATAACTTGACACATTTTGGTTCGCATTGGTTCACATCTTAGATTGAGAGCCTGTGGTTAATGATCTTGAATCACATCAGATTCACATTGGGTCACATCTCAGTTTGAGGGCCAAGGTTAATGTTCCAGAATCTTCATGGTACTTGCTCCTATGGATCAGTTTTAGTCATAATTTGGCATCAACATTGAGATGTAACGTGGCTTCCAGATTCTTTCATCATATCATTCCCTCTTATAGCATGCATCATTTATTCATCTATTGTTGCTTCATAGATTCTAGGGTTGTTCCAGTTTGTGAGTTTTCCAATGTTCCTTGGCATCAGGTCTGTTGTTTCATTATCATGATTCTATCTACATCCTTCAGTGACTCTCATATGGTTTCTTGTAAATAGAGGTATCTTTCCTTGCTTGTCAAATTCAAGATCCAAGTGTTACTCTACTAGTTTTCTTCCAGTGCTTCTTTGCAACAAGTCATCTCATTAAAGGGCAAAGTTTTGTCCCATTGGGTTTTCTCCTCTTTCCCATTCATTGGATTTGTACATGGGTACCTAACATGTCCTTGTAGTCGGGACCCATTCATGCATTCATCCTAGCATTAGGTGCATGCTTTTTTAGTCTCCCTAAGTTGCACTTAAGGGGGTTTTGGTGTAATTAATTATTTAATTACACTTTATTAAGTTTACTTAGCTAATAATTAGTTTACTTAATTAATAAGTAAGCTTTGTTTAGTTGAACTATATTTAGTTCAAAATTAGGTTTAGGGTTATGCTACATTGCTTTTATAAAGTAATGCATCTCTTGTAATTCCTCAATTCCTGAATATTATTCATTTGCACATCTTCATGCAAATTGTTCTGAGCTTTTTTTTTGTTTTTCTCTTGTGGAAGGTATTTTTTGGTTTGTGTGTCTGATCTTGGTTTCTAACATTAACAATAAATTAATCATCTATGCAAAAAACCCATGTAAAAATGAATATAACCCCATAGACTTCATTGAAAATTTGAGCTACATCACCTTGCACTAAATATTATAGACAAATACAAAAATTGTAAAAGAGCTATTAGAATTACACTGAAAAACCATCAAACTAATTTTATCTCCAATATATTTATGCTTTCATACTAACCCTCTGCACACACACACACACACACACACACACACACACACACATATATATATATGCAATCACTCCTATGTTAATCTGCAATTGCTCCTATGTTAATGGGTGTAATGACAAAGATGCGTAGAGATAACTAAAACAACAAATAGAGGGCAATAAAATTGCTAACCCTAACATTTTTTAAGAAAGAAAGAAGATTTAATTACAATTGCTCCTATGCTAATCTACAATTGTTCCTATGTTAATGGGTATAACGCCAAAGATGCATAGAGATAGCTAAAACAATAAGCCAACAACGAAAGAATTACTAACCCTAATCATATTTTTGACGAAAGAAAAAATATTTAACTGCAATTTCTCCATCCATACAGAGCAATAATCTCTTTCAAATCTTCAAAATGGGTATAATGCCAAAAATAGAAACATATACCAAGAAGCCATGAAAAATAAATTAATCATCTATGCAAAATACCCGTGTAAAATGACTTAAAGATTCCGAAGAACAACAATTTTCAATCTAGCATAAAATAGTTCGGAAGTTGCTGATTTTGGGAATAGTCTACTATCAAACCAACTACAAAGTTGAAGGGGCGATTTTTACAATAGTCTGCTATGAAACCAACACCACGATGACTGTTTTGATAATGCAACTTAATCAAAGTATACTTTTCTACACTGCAACATTCAATATTGCATTTACTTTGTCCGCCCCCATCATACAACAATGACGAAATGCATTAAACCTCACGTGAGCAAACACTTACTATTCAACTTCCGCATATCGAGGACACCATGTCCACTACCGCCAACCTATGTAGTTACTAAGCTCCACGTCACCATAAAAAACTGGTCAAGTTGCCGTCAGCCAAGACATCTCTAACGCTGGCAAATCCAATTCACGGTTGGGTTGATGAAAATCTCGGTGAACATTTCAAAAAAATAACCTATCGACTAATTATCTATTTAAAATTGATAACATAAACTATAATTATGTAAACAAAATTGCATAAAACAGATTATATAACCAAACTTTACAACATTAAAGTGACAAAAATGTTTTTCTTACATGGGATTGAAACAATACTCCATTCCTATCATCCTTGTCCATATATTTTAGGTCTGTTCCATGTTTCAGGGCTAGAAGATAATGCAAAAGATAATGTTTGATACGTTTCGTATTCAAAAGAAAATTGTTCAGATAAATGTACAGTTGATTCGAGAGTTCAGAGCTGCGGTTTTAAAACAGAGCATTATGGTTTTGAGGATTTAGAGTCTAGAGAGAGATATTATATGCAGAGGCAGAGCAAACACATTTAAATTTTGTCTTTATAATGGAGAATTTCATAAGAATTCTAAGTTCATTAACTCTTGTTATGCGACAAACATTGTGTCAACTGTAATTAGACAATAATTCATGTAAATGAACTTCGTACAAATTTATAGCATAAAGTATAGCAAATGATTTGATGTATTCATATTCTCGAATCTATTTTATATGGCATTCCAGTGTAGGCTGGGTTTGAAAAAATAAAGATAAAAGAGTACGCTAACCTCATCATTTTCATGTCTTCTTTTCCTTTTTTCAACATTCCATTCCATTAGGGTTGTGCCTGTGTTGCCAAAAAATGAACAGTAAACAATATTCAATATCATATACTAAAAAGTAAAAATCATCAAATATATACTCATAATATCAAGTTATAACAATAAAAATATAAATTTCTACAAGAAATTACGTGGAGTTGTAGAACTTTGCCTGATAATAAATGGCTTTCCTCCACAACATTAGTGTGGTCACAGGTTTAGAGACAGAAAAATAGGAAAGACACATCTGAGATGAATGAAATATGAAAATAGTTTTAAAAACAGGGGCAAAAAGTGGGTAAAAAAACCAAGAGACAGAAAAACGAAAATCCTTTAAAATAAGGGTGGTAAATCAGGAAATGTCCATTCATGAAATCTCCAATAGTTTGAAAAATCTACTTTGAAATATCATTTAATCTTTGTTTAGATTAATCTTAACCATATTTTTACTCTCCATCCTCTCTTACTCTGGGACAAAGTACAACATATTTATATACAACTTTGGGAAATCAAAAAAATCTATAAAGAAAATCTTGATTAACTTCTAAAATTAGAGTCAAAGAGCTACGATAACAACACGCAGAGAAAATTCTTTGAAAAGCTACCTATTATACATTTCAAGACTATCAATGAAGCCACAATTCACATATCAATGATGCCATACTAAATATGGATCACTGGATCATTGCATCTAAAGCTAAAATTATAGTTCAATAAATTGTCAAAATTATAACATAAAATCAAAACAATAAGAATTCAAGTTTTAACTTAAAATCTCATAATCACAAAAATTGATTCATGGAAAGCTCCAAAAACTAGTTTGACAAATGCACAAATAGATGCCGCATTCACTAGAAAAAAATTATTTCATGGCACTCTTCTGTTAATGCATAGCCAAAAGCAGGTTGATTTGTGATAGTTCATCTGTTAGGCTGTGCAGTTATAGCTTTCTTCTTATCTGAGAGAATTTTATAATATCCCAACAAACTATAGTCATTAAAAGGAGGCCTTGAAAACAAATATATGCACGCTCAACTATTTTAACATAAAATATAATATTGATTGTACCCAGTAAGTCCCAGTAATTCTTTTTCCACACAACTACTTCAAACACTGGGGATTACTTAGCCTATAATTTATGTGATTGAAGAGAAAAAATTACTCAGTCTATAATTTCACACATATGCAATCTTTCAACAAATTTTTGCCTACTATAATTTAACGACTCTCGATCTATAACATTTTATTCTAATTAGTAGAAACCATCATGAAAAGAGTCTTGCTCTGTTACAAGTGAAACATTAATTGAAGGTTAATGTCATCCTTAAGGCTAAGCCTAGTTTAATTTCCATTTTATAAATTAAAAGAAATAAAGAAAAGATTAGTAACAAATCATAAGAGTACTGCTAATTAAAGATAAGGATCAAAATCAGGCTGGTATAATGTGAGGGATGGCTATAAAATAGCATCTGGGCAGCAAGGAAGAACCAAAACCTAGTTACCTATTCAATTATGCTGGAACAAAATGTGCATGCCAAAGGTAGGTATCTTCACATGGGCGGCTTTGCAAGGTAGAATTTTGACAGCAGATTGGTTTAAAAAAATTGGATATCAGGGCCCTTCAAGATGCTCACTATGTTACAATAGTGAGGAAAATGTCAACCATTTGCTTCTAACATGCCCCTTTTCCCTTGAATGTTGGCAATGGTTTTGTGCTAAACTTGGTTGGATAACAGCATTGCCAAATGATATATTCACACTATTCAAATCTTGGCCAATTCTTTTTAGGGACAGCTTGTGTGGAAATTTTTGGATCATTTCTCCTTCAATTTTGTTATGGGAACTATGGAAGGAGAGAAATAGGAGAGTATTCCAAGGGAAATCCATGGAGATAGAAAAGCTTATGATTAAGATTGAAGTTGTCATTGTGGAAACAATGAACTCAAGAATTCATGCCCAAAGCAAAAAAACAAAATCTTATACAGGCTAGGATGGCAGTATGTTCAAGAATTGGTTTGGTTTAAAAACTCCTCAAGTTATTGGGAAAGGGTGTCAAGTCAGCAAACAAAACAGAGCAAATTGTAAATGGAGACCTCCAAATATTGGATGGTTCAAACTGAATTTTGATGGAGCGTCCAGAGGGAATCCAGGTCCATCAGGAGCAGGTGGTGTGATTCACTCTTGGTAGGGAAAAACTATTGCAAGATATTCAAAACCATTGGAGATTGATACAAACAACATGGCAGAATTTAAAGCTCTAGTATTAGGGCTATCCCTTTGCATAGAATTGAAATTGGCAAAGGTAGAAATTGAAGGGGATTCGACTTTTGTGGTAAATGTGATAAGAGCTAAGAAATTGTTGAGCTGGAAACTACAATATTTACTAGATTCAGCAATAAACCTGATGGGTAAGTTTGAAAATGTAACGATTAACCATATTTATAGAGAAGGCAATGCAATGGTAGATGCATTGGCAAATATGGGAGCTGATGGGATGACACTTAAATAGATAACTCCATGAGGAGCAAGGCTCTTTGTGGTTAAGGCTTCTAAGCTCATCCGTGTGGAAGAGGAGTATGATAGTTATGTTTCTAAGAGTGGAGAGTCAAGTAAGAAGGTAGCAAAGGAAACAATGGCTTCTACAAACACCATTTGCAAAGTGATCCACATTGCAGTATTGGTTTCACTCTTAATCTTCTGTAGAATATTCTACTTTTTTTACAAGTAGTTTGCAGTCTGGGAGTGCTGTGAGGTGCCATGGAACGACAGTCAAAGTATGCTAGAAGGATGTCGCAAAAAGTTAGTCAGAGAGTGCTGGAAGGTTGCCAGTGAAATAGTTAGCTGGTGCTGGAAGATTGGTGCAGAAAGTCAGTCAGTTCCATGATCTGCTTAACTCACACTGGCTGCTTTACAAATGCCTTCCTTGCTGCCATCTTATGGTTTCAAATGGTCCATGGTCCTTGTATTCAATGTTAGTTTCTTATTCCCAGCATTGTGATGCTTTCTCTAATACATGATGGCTTCAATGGTCAATGGCGATGTAGAGGATGATGTGATGAACCACCATCACATGAGCAGGTCACTTGTTGTGATCCAACATTAACTATACTTGTGTTGTTCCTCCTCTTCTTCTTTTCAGGATCCATGCTTGCTTAGCTGATTTTGCAGGTTGAAGATAGCTTGGGCACACTTCAAATGAAATTGAGGCTTGAAGAATTCTCATTTGTGGAGTTACTAGGAGTAGGAGAAGTTTAAGTCATGATTATGTTTGTCTTATCTTCTGTTAAGGCTTCAAGTCTTGTAAACTCTTATACTTTTAATTGTAATACAACCTTCTCGGCTTCGGCCTCTTATTTATCAAAAAAAAAAAAGATAAGGTAAATGACTGAAAAGGATCAGAGAATAGGATTTTTCATGGTGTGAACCAGTACTTTGGAACTAATTATAACTATTTAATTTTCTGGCAATTCCTAAATATAAAGAAAGGAAAATAATCATGGGTAGATTGAACAGGAGGAAAGAAACAGTCTTATATCCAGCAAAATTCAAATCATAAAGAAATTGACTATTCCATAGATGGTGAAGCTCAAAAGTAAATCAATTATAAAATCGTGAACTGGAAAATAAATTAGTTACTCTTAAAGATTGGGAAGCCCAGACAATGTACATCAATGAAAGGAAGCCAATAAAAACTAGTTTGAAGCCAATAAAAACTAGTTTGAAATTTGTACAAATAGCTTATTTGACAAGTCCCCTACTTATAAAGATTGGTTTAAGGTCACATCATTAAATATGATGCCATATTAGCATGCTTTTTGTCAAGGTATCCAAAATGGCCCAAAAAGAAGGTGTGACCAATAGTGGGTCACTAAGTCATGTATTATTGGTGCGCTGACGTGGCATCACATGATTTGTCAATTTGTGTACTTTTATAGATAAGTGTTTTGCAATTGGATATTAGTTTTAAGTTTATTGGATATTATGTCTACCCACTATGGGGCCCACTCAAGCCTACTTCTATACCCACCATTGGACCCCTACCCACTATGGACCCCTTTCCTTAGCATAAAACACATCAAATGATTTGTTGTATTCATCTTTAATCTAGTTTATCATGACAATCTGGTGTAAGCTGAGTTTAAAAAAGAAGAAAGAGTATGCTAAACTCATCTTCTTCATCTCTTATTTTACTTTGTTCATCATCCCATACTCCAACTCATCATTTTTGTCTCTTCTTTTCCTTTGTTTAACTTCCCATCCCATTAGAGTTGTGCCTGCGTTGCCAACAAATGAACAGTAAACAATATTCAATATCATACACTAAAAATCATCAAATATATACTCATAATATCAAGTTATAGCAATGGAAATATAAATTTTTATAAGAAAATAATTAGCACACCTTAAATTCTGTGGAGTTATAGAACTTTTCCTAAGAATAAATGGCTTTCCTCATAAACATTAGCATGGTCAGAGGTTTAGAGACAGAAAATTATGAAAGACACATCTGAGAGGAATGAAATATGAAAAGATTTTTAAAAACAGAGGCAGAAAATTGGTAAAAACAAGAATAAGATAGAAAAATGAAAATCTTTAAAAATAAGGGAAGAAAATCAGAAAATGTCAATCCATGAAATTTCCAGTAGTTTGAAAAAACTAGTTTGAAATATTATTTAATCTTTGCTTAGATTAATCTTAGCTGTCAATTTATTTAATATTTTACTTAAATTTTATTTATAATTCACATGTAGTTTTTTCAAATTAGTTTTTTAACAGCAGTGTTGATTAAAATGGTTTTTCCATACTCTCCAATCCTCTCTTACTCTGGGAAAAAGTACAGCAACTTTGAGAAATGAAAAAAAACATAATACAAAATCTATGCATTAATATTTGATTAGAAAATCTTGATTAGCTTAAAAAATTAGAGTCAAAGAGCTATAGCGTACAATAACAACAGGCAGAAAAAATTCTCTGAAAAGCCACCTATTATATACATTTCAAGATGAGATGAATATGAGGACCTCGAGCGCTACTGCTGAGCTCGCGCCCCTGTTGCTGTTGGTTGCTCGCGGCCTGTAACAGGCCAGGGTTTTGTGTCTGCTGTGCTGGGGGTTGGGTGGTGTGTGGTGCGGGGGTTTGGAGCTGTGTGGTGTGAGGGAAGTGGGAGGTGGAAGCGGTGTGGGCTCAGAGTGGGGGTTTCGGTGTGGGTTGGGTGTTGGGTTTTGGTGTGGAGGTATGGCGGAGGTCCCCAAAATTTTGGTGTTTGCTAGGTCAAAGCCTTCTCAAAAATTTTCGGCAGCCATTCATGCACAAAAAGTGGATTCGTCCTTTGTGGGAGAGAGCTCTACGCTCAAAAAAGTAAACGGTTGCTTGCCGTGGAGTCAAGATTGCCCTGTTCTGGTTATCTCTCCTAAATCGGTTCAGGAGGACATAGCTTATTGGAGCCAACATGTTTTGATCTATAAGTTCTTGGGTATTCGTGTCCCTCTCTCGGCTTTAGAGGCTTGGATCCGTAGGACCTGGCAGGTTGAAGGTGATTTCGATCTTTTGGTGGCTACAAATGGTTATTTCTTGGTGGATTTTTCGTGCATCTCAGATCGTAATCATGTTTTTGAGGGAGGGCCGTATTTTTACAATCATGTTGGCTTGTTCATTAAGCCTTGGCATGGAGGTTTTAATGCAACTGAGGATCTTCCTACACAGGTTCCTGTGTGGGTCCGTCTCCCATGGCTGCCATTGGAGTTTTGGAGGGAAGATATTTTGCACTAGATTGCTGCCTTGCTGGGGAAGCCGGCTGCCATTGCTCAGAATACTTTGGATAAAAGGTATTCTCTTATGCTTGCATTTGTGTTGAAATTGATTTAAATAACCCTTTGCCGGATTCTCTGGAAATTTGTTTGGGCTCTGCCTCATGGATTCAGCCGCTTGATTATGAATCCCTTCCTTTTCGATGTCGTTTTTGTCATGAGTATGGATACCTTCAGCGCCAGTGTCCTCGAGCACCTAAAACTTATGGGGTATCCTCTTCCCCTTCTTCTGGGCCTTCAGTGGAGAAGGGGGATAAAGGTAAGGCGTCTGTGGTTGAGGGCGGGCCTGATAAGGATGGCTTTATCCCTGTTAAGCAGAGAAATAGAGGGAGGGGTCAAAAGTGGGCCTATAAGGATAGACAGAGTGAGCAGGGTTTCAATCGGTTTGAGGTCCTGGACAATCAGTCTTTGGAGGAAGGGATTCCTGTCGAGCTTTCTTCTGGGGCCACTGGTATAGATGTAGGGATGGACTTAGGGCTGGAGCAAGCAATCGTTGTTCAAAATATTTCCCCGGCATCGAAGCAGGGGATGTCGGAGCCTTCTAGGGCCTGTGCAGATGTGGAAGATGATATTGTATTAGCAGATTTAGCTAAGGCAGTGTTTTCTTCAGGTAAAGGACGGGGATGGTCTCCTGCTTTGGGGGTGCTACAATGCCCTCTCAAGAAGGGGCATTTTGAAATTTCTTCGAAAGCAGGACGTAAGAAGGATGCAGACAAGCTTAAATCTACTGGGGATCTGTTGGTTGAATCTGGTGCTATTAAGACCCTTGAGGCCCACTTCTCTCAACCTTCCTCATGATTATTCTCTCATGGAATGCAAGGGGGTTGAATAACACCTCCCGTCAAAAGGCTATTCAAGATTTGATTATTGTTCATTCTCCTGATATCTTTTGTGTTCAAGAAACTAAGCTTCAAGTGGACCTCATGCTTCATCATGCACCTCATATTTGTTTTTCTGGCCAGTGTCAGTGTATTGGGTCTAGGGGAACCTCTGGGGGTTTGGCTCTTTTCTGGGATCCTCGTAAGGTTGTTCCTCGTTGGTGGATTTCAAGCATGTCTACTATTTTTGTGGTGGCTTCGGTTTTGGAATCTGGTGAGACTATTTTGGTTAGTAATGTTTATGCCCCGATTGACATCCGTGGTAAGATCCAACTTTGGGCTCATATCAAGTATGTGAGGTCCTGTGCTCCCTTTTTGCCTTGGATCTTAGCTGGCGACTTCAATGCTATGTTGAGTTTGGAGGAGAAAAGGGGAGGGCTGCCTAGACTTGGTCCTGCTTCAGATCTGTTTCGGACTAATGTGGACTCTCTTGCTTTAATGGATGTAAAACCCTCTAATGGCATATTTACTTGGAATAATAGACGGAGTGGGCTTGAAGCGATTGCCCAGCGGCTTGACCATTTTCTTGTTTCTTGCTCTTGGGTTAGAGGTAGTATGGTCATTTGCTTTGAGATTCTGGACTGGTGTGGCTCTGATCATTGGCCAATTAAGTTTTCGACTTCTGCTTTCCCAAATCCTAAGAATCCTCCTTTCAAATTCTAGCTTATGTGGTTGCGTGATCCGTCATTGGGTGATCTTGTGGCTCAATGGTGGCGGGATGGCACCCCTGTGTATGGTACTGCTATGTATTCCTTGGTTAAGAAGTTGCAATTTGTGAAGTTTGATCTTAAGCGATGGAATAGGTTGTGTTTTGGTAATTTTCGGGCTAGGACAAGGAAAGCTTTGGATCGCCTTGTTGTTGTTACTCGCCAGATTCAGGATTTGGGCTTCTCGGAGGCTCTTGGGCATGCTGAATCCTAGGCTCTCAAATTAGTGGAGGAGTGGAGCTTCGTGAGGAGATTTTCTGGAAACAAAAGGCTCGAATTGATTGGCTTCAAGAGGGAGATAGGAATACAGCTTTTTTCCATCATTCTGTGCAAGCTCGTCGAAATAAGTGTTTTATTTCTTCTCTTGTTAACTCTGAGGGTATTTCGATCTTTGCTCAACATGCTTTGTCTAGAGAGGCCCGTCAGTTCTACTCTAATCTGTTTACTGAGGATTCTTTTCCTGCTGAGGCTGATGAGAATAGGGTCCTTGATTGCATCCCCTTTTTAATTTCTAATGAGCTGAATGCTTCTCTTATTCACCCAGTGACTTTGTCAGAAGTGGAGGAGGTGGTGTTTGGGATGAACAAGGGAAAAGCGCCTGGCCCTGATGGTTTCCCTATTGAGTTTTTCCAAGAGTTTTGGGACATTGTGAAACTAGATTTGTTGGAGGTGGTTCGGGAGTCTCTTCATAGTAAGCAGATGCTTCGTGCCCTGAATGCTACTTTTCTAGTTCTCATTCCTAAGAAGGAAGGTGCTGAAAAACTTGATCTCTTTAGACCTATTGCCTCTGTAACGTGGTGTATAAGATTATTACGAAGTTGATTGCTGAGAGGCTTAAATCTTGTTTGCTTGTGATCATTTCTGATGAGCAAGGTGGCTTTGTGGCTGGCCGTCAAATTCTGGATGGGGTGGGTGGTGATTGCGTCTGAAGCCATTCATTCCATGGCCACCTCTAAGGAAAGGTCTTTGTTTATCAAGTTGGATATGGCCAAAGCCTATGACAGAGTTAAATGGAGTTTTCTTCAGAAGATTTTGTTGGCCTTTGGTTTTTCCTTTGAGTGGGTGAGCTGGATTTTGAGTTGTGTTACTTCTTCCTCCTTTTCGGTTATTGTGAATGGGGAACCTTCTGAGATTTTTGGGGCTACTAGGGGCCTTCGTCAGGGAGACCTGCTCTCTCCCTATTTGTTTATTATTTTGGTTGAGGGGCTTGGCCGTCTTCTTAATTCTCAAGTTTCACATGGTTTGATTCATGGCTGGCTATGGGGGTTGGGCTTGCCTATGCTTTCTCATCTCCAATTTGTGGATAATACCTCTCTTATGGGACTGGCTCGTATTAGGGAGGCCGATTCCTTCAGGAAAGCTTTAGATATCTACCTTGCGGCTTCGGTCCAGAGAATCAATGAGCAGAAGTCTTCTATATTCTTCTTTAATACTCCTCTGGCTATCCAGCGTCAGATTGCTGCTATTATGTGGTTTCAAATTGGGTCTCTTCCATTTGTCTACTTGGGTATTCCTCTTGCTGTTGGTCGTCAGCCCAGGTCCTCTTAGCAGCTGTTGCTTGATAAGATGAGGCGGAAGGTTACTCATTGGAATCATTGTTGGTTGTCTACTGCTGCTAGAGTGACTCTTCTCAAGTAAGTTATCCAGGCCCTTCCCATCTACAGGTGTTTAGTTCAAGCAGCTCCTATGTATTTCCTTAAGGAATTTGATGCCCTTTCTCGTCAATTTCTTTGGAGCTATAATTTGTTGTCTTCAAAATGGAGTCTAGTCAAGTGGGAATCAGTGTGTAGACCAAAGTAGGAGGGTGGTCTTGGTTTACGCTCTGCTATTTTGAATGGGAAAGCTCTTGCTGCCAAGCTTTACTGGCGTTGGTGTACCAATCAGCACCAGTTATGGGCCCGTATTCTCAACCATAAATATCTCCGGGGTGTTGCTTCTTTTGAGGTTCCTCTCTATCCTCTAGAAGGGAGTGGTTCTATGATTTTGCATACTTTGAAAGTGGGGGCGCAGCTGATTAAGTGTGCTCTTTTTTGGATCTGTCATTCGGGATCACAGGCTCTTTTTTGGTCAGATTCTTGGGATGGTCACCCTCCTATTCTCTCTTTTTTTCCTCATCTCCAGCCCCTTTTTGATGTTTTTATTGCGGCTGGCTGGGATACTGTGGAGCATTATAAAATGGCGCAGCATGGTGGATTGGTTGTCAGTTTTCGCTGGAAGCATCCTTCTAAGTGGCCACCTAGAGGGTCTGTGGGAGATAGGCTTGATCTTTCCCATCTTCTGGCTTCCCGTGCTTGTAATTCTTTGGGAGGCCCTGATGTCTTGGCTTGGGATGGTTCTGACTTGTCTGGAAAGTTCTCTGTTGCCGCTGGTTATAGACAGATTGGTAGGCAGGTGTTTGGGAACATTGAGGTCCCTTGGTGGAAGCAAGTTTGGCACAAGTTGGCTTGGCCCAAGTGCAACTTCTTTATGTGGTTAGTGGCTCAAAACCAGTGTCTTACTTGGGATAATTTATGTAAGCGTGGTTTCCAAGGCCCCTCTATGTGTGTTTTGTGTCGGGGTTGTGAAGAGAGTGTCTCCCATCTCTTCTTCCAATGTTCCTATGCCAAGGAGATCTGGCATTTTTGGTGGGGGGTGTGGAATACAACCTGTTGGCATGTTTCCTCTTTGGTGGAGTTTGGGGAGCGGTGGGGTAGGGCCCATGTTTCTACTCCCTTTCTGCGGGCTGCTTGGGCTCTTGGGCCTTCCTTTATTATCTGGAACCTGTGGTTGGAGAGGAATAGGAGGATTTTCCAGGATTCGTTGTTGTTGGCTCCTCACCTTTGGAGGAAAATTCTTCACTCTTTAGGAGAAACTATTGCGGCTAAGTGTGATATGACTATGCTGGTGGACCCTCATGATGTTGGTTGCTATAATCTTCTTCACCTTCCTCATCCACAATGCCAGCTCATGCGCAACAGATGCAGGCATCCTACCCCAAAGGTAAATAGGGAAGGAAGATGGACCCCTCCTCCTCTTGGAGTCCTAAAAATCAACTTGGATGGTTCTTCTCGTGGAAATCCTAGTCATGCTGGCATTGGGGGGGTGGGTCGGGATAGCTCTGGAGATGTTCAGTTTATTTTCTCGGTGTATAAGGGTATTCATACGAATAATCTTATGGAGGCTCAGGCCATTTTATTGGTTGTGGAGAGGGGCAGTCAATTGGGATGGCGCATGATCATATGTGAGCCTGACTCCCAGGTTGTGGTGAACTTAATGAAAAGACAGTATTTGGATAATGTGAGCTGGCAACTGGCTTTGATTGTGGAACAAATTCTCACTCTTTCTGCCTCTCTGGAGGATATTACTTTCAATCATATTCCTCGTGAATGGAATGGTGTTGCTGATTGCTTGGCAAAATGGGCTTCTGATCATATTCATGATTGGAATTTGGTGGATCGGGGTCAACTCCCCCCGGATTTGTCTCATCAATTGGATCACTTGGTTGATATTGATAGGGCCATTTAATGCCCTTGCTTTGTAACTTTTCCTTGTTTAATAAATTTTTTACCCCTTGATGTTATATACATTTCAAGACTATCAATGAAGCCACAATTCACATTTCAATGATGACATACTGAATATGGATCACTGGATCATTACATCTAAAGCTAAAATTATAATTCAATAAATTGTCAAAATTATAACATAAAATCAATCATTGCATCTAAAGCTAAAATTATAATTCAATAAATTGTCAAAATTATAACATAAAATCAAAAGAATAAAAATTGAAGACTTTAAGTCTTCAATTTAAAATCTCAAGAATCACAAAAATTGATTCATGGAAAGCTCCAAAAATCATGAGTTATCATTATAGTATCCACCTTTTACATTGTCCAGCTTGACAAATACACAAATAGATGCTGCAATCACTAGAGAAAAAATTATTTCATGGAACTCTTCCATTAATGCTTAGCCAAAAGCGGATCTATTTGTGACAGTTCATCTGTTAGGCTGCACGACTATAGCTTTCTCCTTCTGGAGAGTTTTATAATATCCCAACAAACTTTTGTCATTAAAAGGAGGCCCTGAAAACAATTTATGCACGCTCAACTATTTCAACATAAAATATAATATTGATTGCACCCAGTAAATCCCACTAATTCTTTTTCACGCCAAAACTACTTCAAACACTGAGGATTACTTAGCCTATAATTTATGTGATTGAAGAGAAAAAATTAGCCTATAATTTCACTCATATGCAATATTTCAACAAATTTTTACCTGCTATAATTTAATGGCTCGATCTATAACATTCTTTTCTAATTAGTAGAACTAGAAACCATCATGAAAAGATTCTTGCTCTATTAAAAGTGAAATATTAATTGAAGGTTAATGTCATCTTTAAAGCTAAGCCTAGCTTAATTTCCATTTTATAGATTAAAAAGAATAAAGAAAAAATTAGTAACAAATTATAAGAGTATGCTAATTAGAGACAAAGGTAAATGACTGAACAGAGGAAGGAAAGAAAAATTCTATACCTGGCAGAATTCAAATCATCAAGAAATTGACTATTTCACAGATAGTGAAGCCCAGAAGTAAATTAATGATAAAGTCGTGAATCAGAAAAGAAATTAGTTTACTCTTAAAGATGGGGAAGCCCAGACAGATTATATCAATGAACGGAAGCCAATAAAAACTAAATTGAAAAAGGAATGTAGTGTATATTTAAACAATCTCAATAGTACAATTAAAATGAGTGGGCTCTCTATTTAAAATTGATAAGTTAAATTATAATTATGTCAACAAATTTTGCATAAAACAGAGTCTAGAACCATACTTTACAACAGTAAAGTTTCAAAAATGTCTTGCTTATATGGGATTGAAACAGTACTTCATTTCTTATCATCATGGTCTATATTTTTAGGTCTGTTCTACATTTTACAGCTGGAAGATAGGGGAGAGGGGCCCATAGTGGAGCACCCTAACTTTGCGTTTTTCAAAATCTTATGTGGAAATTTCAAATCACTCCCAATTTTATACAATAGTTTATTTGGCAACTCACATGCTTCTATATTTTGTTTTAGGGTCATATCATCAAATATGATGCCACATCAGCATGTTTTTTCTCGAGGTATCCAAAAAGGCCCAGAACAAAGTGAGACTGATAGTGGTGCACTAAGTCATGTTTTATTGGTGCGCTGATGTGGCATCACATGATTTGTCACTTTGTGTACATTATGGATAAAAAGTGTTTTGTAATTGGATATTAAGGTGCTCCACTATAGGGCTCATTAAGGATCACTTCTATCCCACTATTGGACCCCGCTCCACTATAAGCCCTTCTGCCCTAATAGAAATGATAATTTTTGACAGCTACATATTCAAAATAAAATGGTTCAGATAAAGTTACTTTTGATTCGAGAGCTCAGAGCTGTGGTTTTAAAACAGAGCATTATGGTTTCGAGGGTTCATAATCTAGAGAAACAGAGAGAGAATACAGGTAGAGGGAGAGCAGATGTATTTGAAGTTTCTCTATACAGTCTCTATGATAGAGAATTTGATAGGGCAACATACATCAAGCATATGTTAATAATTCGAAGTTCATAAACTCTTGTTCTTCCAAAGTGTAACTATAACTGTAACTATACTATAATACGTGCCAAGTAACGTCGTACAATTTTATAGCATAAAGCATAGCAAATGATTTGCTGTATTCAGATTCTCTAACCTGTCTAACCTATTTAATCATGGTATTCTGGCTGGGTTTGAAAAAGAAGGAAGAAAGAGTAAGCCAAACTCATCATTTTCATCTCTTCTTTTCCTTTGCTCGTCATCTCATACTCCAACTTGATCATCTTCATCTCATCCCATCAGGGTTGTGCCTGTGATGCCAACAAATGAACAGTGAACAACATTAAATATCATACACTAAAAGTCATCAAATACATGGTCATAATATAAGTTATAGCAATGGAAATATAAATTTCCACAAGAAAATAATTAGCACACCTTAGAATCGTAGAACTTTGCATGAGAATAAATAGCTTTCCTCCGCAACCTTAGGTTTATAGAGAGAAAATAAGGAAAGACACATCTTAGAAGATAGAAATAAGAAAAGCTTTTTGAAAACAGGGGCAGAAAATCAGGAATGGAAAACTCAGAGAAGATAGGCAAATGAAACATGTAGAGAAGCAAGGAAAAATAGCTGGAGAGGAGGAGCCCTACAGGACAACTTAATTCAAGGAAAGACAGAATAGTAAAACCCCTAAGTTCAGACCATTATTCTTAGAATAGCATTTTAAACTGTTAGAAAATATTTGCAGAAGATTTCTTGGGTTAAAAAACTTTCTAACTCGAAGGAGGGAATATAAAAGAAAGAGCACTAAAACATATCTCCAAAGTAGCTTGGAGATTTGAATGTGGAAAGCGCCGGCTGGGTTTAACCAGCAGACTCTAAGGTCATGATCCGATGGAGGGGGCCTTCCTAAAAATCCGGAGCAAAATCTGCTTAAATTTTTAGTAGAATATTTTGAAGCTGGTGGTTTCATGAATATTTTGAAGCTTCAAAATTTAAGCAGGCTGGTGGTGGAATGGAATGCTGTGAATAAAAAATTAATAAATAAACATCATTTCCCTCCAAATTTGTGATAAGTGGCAGGAAAGTAATCTTAAGCAGGTGGGGGCGTGGGGCAATTTCTAGCCCCAACCCAATCTCACAAGCTGGGCTTAAGCGTTGATGGCTTAGCTTACTGGTGTGGGCCCGTTCCTTTCGCCGTCCACTCCCATTTACACAAATAGTCAACATTAATTATTCGAAATTCAAATTGTTCCCGCTTTAAAGTACGGTGGATGCCCGTAAACATTTAATATTCACCAGACATGCTTCTGAGCCACGGCAGAAAAAGCCAGCCAGTCGGAACAGGGCATCCAAATCCATCACAATATAAATGAAAGAGGAATTTTGTCAGATCTTGTAGCTGCAACTCCCCTGGTAGACGTGTATGCAAAGGAGTAAACTCAGAGTTTTAAATGGAAAAACAAAAAATCCTATCACAATTAAATCAGTACGCAAAGATGCTAAGTTCACTTGACATTTTATTTGCAGCATGCCACGTTTAGAGAATACAAATGTAGATCAGTACTTATTTTAGTTTTTTATTATTTTGGATTGATGATTTGAATGTATTATTTTAGTCTATGATTTGATTATTTTGATGTATTTAGTAATTTAAATTTTAGTTTATTAAAATAATGTCTTATTTTCTTGTTTAGAATCTTGTTGTTCCTAATTTGAATAGTTTAAAATAACTTCAATAAAATTTTAAACTTGCAATTTGTCAAAAAAAATTTAAATTCAAAGTTTCAAATTTCAAATTTTGACAATCCTTAAATCTAACCATTACTCACTTACAAAAGTGTCAAAATTTTAATTTCATATATCTAGGATGTGTATTTAAAAATATCATCTTAAGACATTTATAGATTATGGAGAGTATCACTATGAAAAGAATGTTTTGACAAAGCATTGAAAACATATTTCTCCTAATTTGCATATGCATCATTCAATCACATCCTAAATCAATGAAAAGACAACTTTATTCTATCAATTAGCATACATTATCAAGCTAACACTTCAAGGTACACTCTAGCACAAAATAACAGTTGGCTTACATTAGCAAGATTAATGCTTGATATAGTTATATTCGTTTTTCTATTCATTTAAGGGCATATGGTTGGAATGTGAAATCTTATGAGTCATCAAATTTTGTGAGTAAACTTTAGCATGTGTGTGGAAGAAAGCAGATCAATCTATGCACATGGACAAGGTTGATGAAGACCCAATAGAAGGAAGACTCCTAAGAACCATATTCTAGATTAATGACATGTCACGTATCACTTCCAAGCTACTAGAAAAATGGACCCATTTCTTTTATTTATTTACTTAATCCAAATAAATTTATCTATAACTAGGAAAATATGGATACATGACATAGTAACTTCTTTTAATATGACAAATGGATGCATGACAAATGGACTCATTGATATTGGATATTAATGATCGATATCTTATCTTAGCCCTAAATTAATAAATAATATGAAGGTTCTACGTCAATTCTTTGAATTTGTAACACTACACACTAAACACACATGAACACAATGGCATTACATTGGAATATAAAACAAAAGAAATATTACTTTTAATATTGGAAATTTAAAGTTTTTGATAAAAGAAAAAACTGGTTTTATAGGGACCTGAAACCACAAAGTTTACAAGTAAAATAAAGATAAAGCATTATAGGACCCAAAAAAATAGGATGGCTACAAAACAAAAAAGACTAGAAGAGACTGCAGCCACAAGCCTAGAGCCAACATAGGCCAACACAAAAACCAGCACAAAACCAAGACTAATCTAAGAAATTTAAAGTATCAACAACCTCAGCTTCAAGGTTGCACATATCTTGGGTGCTCTTTTTGAGAGCATGAATCTCCTGGGGCATAGAATCAACCTTTCTCTTTAGGTGAGCTCTCATCCTCTTCGAGATGTTAGCATCTTCAATCCTATTTTTCTCCTTGTCCGCATCCAAATCCACCACTAAAGAACCCTACTGAATTTTTTTTGTTTTCTCAACCATAGTGCTCATAACAGTTGGGTTGTGGTTGGCAATTCTATGGTTCTACTCAGGATAGTTTTAATGGTGTCCCTAATTTTACTAATTTCTCCCTCCAAGAACTTAACCTTAACCTCATTATCCTTCTTCATCTTGTCTGTGATCTCAATATTTCATTGAAGGTGCTCAACCATCTCCCTCATGTTATCCTCGGTACACACATCCTGAGTAGAATTGTTGGTAGCACCTTTAGCTTGCAATTCTTCCACTTTACTAGTGAGAGCCCTATTTTTTAAGCTAGGGTCCTTTATCTCGTGAAAGATCCACTTCATAATCATGAAATAATCCACAGCCCCATTTCTAGCAATGGCTAAAATATCATTAGGAAACTCTCGTTCAGGCTTAAAATAGTGGTCTTCAGGGTTAAGGTTTCTAGGAAATTTGGGTCTATCTTCTCTATCCGTAGTCAGGTAAGAGGTGTAGGAATCCTCACTGGCTTTAGGGGTTTCAATTTTATCCTCCAGGGAGTTCTTAGAGTAAGAACCCAGTTTCTTAGTAGGGGGGTCCTTAATCTTAAGTCTCTCTTTCTGAGTAGAGACAATGGGGGTTTTCACAGAGCTATATTTTTTAATCAAGGGATTATTCAAATGGGTTTTCTTACATGACTTTTCAGAGGAGGGAGGGTCTTCCTCAATCCAATCAGGGTCCAGGTTATCTTTTTCCTCCAACATGTTATTCTTAGTATCGTAGTCTTCAGAGGATGAAGCCGGGATAGGGTTAGACAAAGCTGACATATTTTTAAAATGTTCATAAATAAGTCGAATGAGTCCAATATGCATGACTAGATACTTCCTAGGATTTTCTCTATGATCTTCCATGTTATTACTCAAGGAGCAATATAGATAGTGAGAGAAGGAAACCCTTACCTTATGGTAAAAATGGTTAAGGAGGAAAAAATGGTAGCCATAGACTCTGGTAAATATGCCATCTAGCATGATGTATTCCATTATAATCCTGAGCACCTTCCTCCATAAAGCCTTAATAGTGTCAAATTCAAAGTAGTTGCTGGATATTTTAACCAGTTCTCTCTTTTCCTTGTCTTTTTTGGGAAACCTAGTAACAACCTCATAAAAAAAAAAAATTGTCATGGAAGAACTTCACCCCCTTGGTCGAAAGACCAATGACCTCCCCAATGAGGTTATTGTTCACACTGACCTTCCTACCAAAGAGGAAAATTTCACCATTCCTCCAATGTTTCGCAAAATACTCAGTGGATTTTGATTCAGGACCATGGAGCTTCTCGATGAATGGGAGAAGCCCACCACACTCAATTTGCCTCCAAATCTTTAGGTTTTGCTTATGCATTTCATAACTAGTAAGCTCCACTCTCTTTTTGCTTCCCCCCATAATCACATTTTCCTTGCTAGTGTTGCTTGTAGAACTATTACCTTGAATCAAATAGCTACAGCC
This sequence comes from Sequoia sempervirens, assembly GCA_007258455.2. Classification (NCBI taxonomy): domain Eukaryota; kingdom Viridiplantae; phylum Streptophyta; class Pinopsida; order Cupressales; family Cupressaceae; genus Sequoia; species Sequoia sempervirens. Next base: position 140,718,006 of record VDFB02168118.1, on the reverse strand, counting down.
AAACCAAAGCACCCACAATACATGCCAAATCATACAACCTGTAGAGTTAATAAGTGCGGCTCCATCAAATCTAATGGTGACTTTGTACTTGGCCTTATTCTCCTTCATTAGAAAGAAATGTGGTAGCTTTTCTATGAGTGATATCATAGTCAATTAAGGCCCTTACATCAGCTCCCAACTCATTAAGGTTCTGCTATGTATTATATCCTTTTTGTTTATCCCCCTCATTAGCAAAGAAATTGGCAACACCATTGGCTTCCCTAAAGGCATGTGAAACTCTAACTTTATCAAATTTAGATAAGAGTGCCCTAGCATATTCAATCCAACATTTAATAGTCCATGAGGGAGGGAATTTTCCAAGGATGCATTCAATGATGTTTTTAGAATCACCCTCTAACCAAATATTTTTAACATTCATTCTACTAGCTAGGTCAATAACCTGAAAAGCCCCAATGGATTCGCAACATGGTTAGATTCGATTCCTAAGGAGATGGCCACAACCACAAAAAAATTACCATTATAGTCTCTTATCATTCCCCCACTTCCAACCAAACCCGGGTTACCCTTAGCCGCCCCTTCAAAATTAGCTTTTATCCAACCTCTAGGAGGATAACACCAACACACTTCTTCATAGTCCTTTTTGGTAGGTTTTGAGGCCTTTGATACATCACTTTTAATGTTCCAATCATTTTCCATCCTTAGATCATAGGTTGAAAAAACCACAACCTCCATCATATTCTCTTGATGAGGGATGATATTGAAGTTTTCCACTATTAATCTGAAAGTCTTCTCATACACAATGTTTTTTGATGTTTCATTTTCCTTGAAGATCCTATTATTATGTTCCTTCCACACACCCCGAGCTATTTAGGGGAAAGTAAAATCCCATGATCTTCAAATAGAAGGATTCATAGAAGGAGCATTCCACTAAAAACCCCACATTAAATTCCAGAGATTCATAAACCTGCCCCAAATAGCTGCCACATATAGACTATAAAGAAACAAGTGGTTAGTAGTTTCTACCTCTTCTTTGCACATATAACATTGGCTAGGGATCTAGATACCACACTTGCAGAGATTTTCAACTATGAGGACTTTATTTTGAAGAAGGATCCAAAAGAATATGTTAACTTTTGGAGTCAGATGTTTAATCCAAGCTTTAGCGCAAAAGGGAGAAGGGGCCTAAGAAAGGGACAACAAAGAGACAACCGAAGAGACATAGTAGCTTCTTGAAGGGTTAGCAGTCCAAACTAAAAGATGCTCTTCATGATTCAGCCTCATCCTGACAACCATCAAAGTAGATTGAATCGAGACAAGATACGGGCTGAATTGGAGCAAATTCACTTAACCCCCATTTCTCCAATAATCCTTGACATGAGATCTAAAAGTTTCTTTGCATGTATTAGCCCACCTATTAAACCTTTCATCAGCAATTAGAGGAACCTTCAGTAACCATCTATCTTCCTAGAATCTAGCTTGATTACTGCTTCTTATGCTCCACCCAACTCCCAAATCAATAATATTTCTCCCTCTAATCATATCATTCTAGCAGGTTGATCCATGGGGTAAGTTAGGAGAATCTAGTAAATCCTTAAGAGATTTAGTATTAGCCATGTATTTTCTCTTAAAAATAGTATTCCATTCTCCATTAGATGAGAAAACTCACCAAATTTGCTTAGCAAGGAGTGTCTTGTTTGTCGTTCTCATCTTTCTTAAGCCTAGGCCTCCCACCTTTTTAGGTCCACAAACAAAGTCTGATGTAGGAGCATCTAGTGGTGTGAGGGAAATCTTGTATCACCCAAAAATATGATTTCCATTTATGTTCGTTTTGTTTTATTTTTGTAGATGTTTTTGCATTTTTGGATACCCTTTTCATTGAATAGGAGTTCCCAACTTTTAGAATTGTTTTTTTTCTTTTTCTACTCAACTACTATTTTTAGCATGTGTGAATTTGAAAGCATGAGAAGATAGAAATTTATGGGAAGGTTCAGGACAAAAAAATAAGCACTTTGGTGAAAGAATCAGGTCAAGATCATTCATAGTGTTAAAGTTATTCAAGTTTCAGTTTCTGCTTTTTTCCTTGAAAAACCTTCTAAGTCTAGTTTGAGGCACTAAACAGTCTCATAAGAGCCTAAAAATTGTTGGAGTGGGTTCTTAGCACATTCTTCACTCTGAGAACTTTCTGATAGTGCAAACGGTTCGAAAAACGGAGTCCCAAATCAAAAGTTATGGCTTCTAGAAGTTGGCTATTTTTTGGAAAATTGCCAATTTTCGAATTAGGACTCAATTTTTGAATTTCAAATTGTAATTTTGGTGCCAAACCGCCAAAACTCATAATTAGAATATTTTTTTTGGCTCCAAATCAAAAAGGGGCTATTTAGGGGCGAGTTTTTGATTTTTGTGGGGCCTTTTTTTTGGGAAAAGAGAGTTTGCATGTTGTGAAAGGGGAACTTAGGTAATTTTATGAGATTTTTTATAACTTTTTTTAGCTCGCATGTATCACAAAGCTCGAGGATTTGAGATCCTCTGCATGTAAGAGTTCCATATTTATGAATAAAATATTATTCTCTATTCTGTGAGTATTGTTTTGCGTCTCGAGTTCGCTCCCTTGTCAAGTGGTATCAGAGAGGGTTTTCTTGAGCATGTGGATAGATCGCCAATCGTGAGGCAGTTCACACTAGGATTGTGGCTGTGGGTTTGAGATATTCAAGATGCCTCCAAGAGCGATTCCTAGTAGGAATTGTGGTGCTAGAGGTGGCAGAGGTGGTAGAAATGCTGGTGGAAGAGATCCATTGGCGGCCGAGGGTTTCAAAGCCCTCTAGAGACAAATTGATGCATTGCAGGAACAAATGAGAAGAGGGTTAAACTTGGGAAGGAGAGGAGAAAGTGAGGATGAATAAGAGGTGGAAGATTCAGACGTAGAAGAGGAAGAAGAAGTGATTGATCAAGATCAGATGTGGTTGATAAGGTCCATTTCGAAGATCAGAAAAAGACCTAGAATAAAAGTTCCCAGTTATTCCAGAAGTCTGAACCTGCAAGAGTTGATCGACTGGATCAATGAGCTAGAAGAGTATTTTGAGTATGAAGAAGTAGAGCACCCAAATCGGGTTAAGTTTACAAAAGCGAAGCTGAAGGGCCATGCCAATATTTGGTGGAAAGAGGTCCAGTTGGAGATAAATTGAAGAGGAAAAGGGAAGATCAACAGTTGGGATCGTATGGTGGAGAAACTGAAGAAGCAGTTCATACCAATTGACTATGAGTTAGATTTGCTGAAGAAATTGCAAGGGTTGAAGAAAGGAGGTAGATTTGTGAAAGAATACATAGAAGATTTTCATAAGATGATCATCAGAATGGGCCATGCAGAGGCCAACAAGGAGAAGGTAGCCTATCATCTTAATGGGTTATGAACAAGCATTCAAGAAGAGTTAAGCCTAGTCAGAATGACCACCATTGAGGATGCATAACAGTTTTCTCTGAAAGTTGAGGAGAAGTTGAACAAAATATTTGACAACAAGAAAAAAGGACGAGGAGGTCAAAATGGGAGGGGTAGTGGAAGATCTTCTAGGAGCCGAAATGAGGATGAAAGAAAAAATGAAGATGTGGGTACCAGCCGGAGCCAGAAGAATGACAACTTCTACCGCCCTCATGATCAAAATAGTGGTGATCAAAGAGGTAGAGGACAAGGAAGATCTAGACCAGGACCCGGAAGAGGTGGTTTTTGAGGAACTGGTTTCCATTGTGGTGAACAAGGGCATTGAGCTTACAAATTTTTGCAACACCAAGGAAGGACAAACAGAAGGTCAGAAGGTGATGGAAGGGTTGCACATGCATATGAGGAGGCTCAATCCAAGAATTTAGATGATGTTGAAAAGGGAGAAGCCCTAGTGGTTAGAAAAGCCCTAGTGACTGAAGAGGAGGAGCTAGAATAGAGGAAGAATTTGTTTCACACAAGGTGCAAGTGTGAAGAAAAATGTTGTGATGTAATTATTGATAGTGGGAGCACTGATAATCTAGTGTCAGAAGAGATGGTTATGAAGTTGAAGCTGAAAATGGAAAGGCATCCACATCCATATTGGATTGCCTAGTTGCAAAAAGACCACAAAGTTTTGTTCAATGAGCAATGCCTAGTGAAGTTCAAGATCGGAAGCTATTGTGATGAGGTACTATGTGATATCATCCCCATGGATGCATGTTGTGAATGTTGTTGGGGAGGTCATGGCAGTTTGATAGGCGAGTTGTACATGATATCCACGCAAACACTTATTCCCTGATGAAGGATGGAGTCTGCCATAAGTTGAAACCCCTAAAGAAGGATGAAGAAAAGGTATGCAGTAGTGCTAGAATTTGTTTTGTTATTGGAAGGAAATTTTTAGAAGGCATGAAGCATGAGCGTATGTGTGATGCATTGATTCCTAGAATGGAAAAGGAAGATAGTGAGAAGGTACCAGTAGAAGTTTATGGACTATTGGATGAGTTTCAGGAGATTATTTCTGATAACGTACTTGAGGGTTTACCACCAATGAGGAAGATCAATCATCAGATTGAATTGATCCCTGGAGCTAGTTTTCCAAATAAGACAACTCATAGAATGACTCCTATAGAAAATGAGGAGTTGAATAGACAAGTTTAGGAGTTGTTGAGAAAGGGTTTGATTTGAGAGAGTTTGAGCCCATGTGCAGTACATACAGTACTATCACCAAATAAGGATGGGGAGTGGAGGATGTGTACAGACTCCAAGGCCATAAATAAGATAACTATCAAGTACAAATTTCCCCTACCAAGGATGGATGACCTGATGGACTGTTTGAGTGGAGCATAGTACTTCACAAAGATTGATATGAAGAGCGGATATCACCAAATCCGGATTCATGAGGGAGATGAATGGAAGACTACCTTCAAGAACAAAGAGGGCTTGTACAAGTGGTTAGTCATGCCCTTTGGGCTAACCAATGCACCGAGCACATTCATGTAGCTCATGAATGAGGTACTGAAAGAGTTTCTGGGATGTTTTGTTATTGTTTATCTAGATGATATTTTGATTTTCAGTAAGACTTTGGATGAGAATTTAATGCATATTCGTAGAGCTTTTGATAAGTTGAGAGAAGAAAATTTGTTGATTAATCTAAAGAAGTGTAGTTTTGTGAAGGAGTTAGTGTACTTGGGGTTTTTTGTCTCAGCAGAAGGTCTCAAGATGGATCCAGAGAAGGTGAAGGCTATTCTAGAATGGCCTACCCCAAGAATTGCTATTGATGATATTTCCATGGTTTGGCTAGTTTTTACAGAAAGTTCATTAGAAACTTCAATAGTATTTGTGGACCTCTAACTAAAAAAATGAGAGTGGATAGAAAAGAGTTCAAGTGGAGCACTAGAGCAATCGAGAGTTTTGATTTGTTGAAGAAGAAGGTGATAGAGCAACCAGTTTTGTCCTTTTCAGATTTCAATAAGGTGTTTCATGTGGATTGTGATGCTAGTGGTTGTGCCATTAGAGTAGTGTTGAGCCAAGAAGGTAAGCCCATTGCCTATTTCAGTGAAAAGTTAAATGATAAGTAGGAGGTATTTTTCCATAGCGTGTCAAATTATGAGGCACAACACTTGCTGAAGGTTTTGCAAATGGGGTAACAACTCAAGCAGGCTTAACCTTGGAGAAAACTCCCTAGTTAAGCGCGCTTGAGCTGGAGCTGTACTGGGATGGGTGACCTCCCGGGACGGACCAATGCTTCACCTCTATGAGCATCACCTAGATGCAATGACTGCTAAGTGGACCATTCGATATCATGAGAGATGGGTTCTTGTTGAACCACTACTCATGAAACATGGGTCAATGAGTTTGACTTGAAACTACACGGTTGAATCTTGATAGCAATATCATAATTTGACATGCTGTGGAAAAATACCTCCTACTTGAATGGTTCATAAGGCACAACACTTGCTGAAGGTTTTGCAAATGGGGTAACAACTCAAGCAGGCTTAACCTTGGAGAAAACTCCCTAGTTAAGCGCACTTGAGATGGAGCTGTACTAGGATGGGTGACCTCCCGGGACAGACCAGTGCTTCACCTCTATGAGCATCACCCAGATGCAATGAGTGCTAAGTGGACCATTCGATATCATGAGAGATGGGTTCTTGTTGAACCACTACTCATGAAACATGGGTCAATGAGTTTGACTTGAAACTACACGGTTGAATCCTGATAGCAATATCATAAGTTAAATGATGCAAAGAGAAAGTGTTATGTATATGATCAAAAAATTTATGCAATAGTTCAAGCATTAAAGAAATGGAGACATTATCTATTGTCAAAGGAGTTTGTTTTGTTTACTGATCATCAAGCATTAAAGTACCTGAGTAGTCAGGGAAAATTAAACCAAAGGCATATGAAATGGGTAGAATTTTCGCAGAGTTATACCTTTTTTTTAAAGCATAGGAGTGGAAAGTTGAATAGGGTTGCAGATGCCTTAAGTAGGAGGTAAACATTATTGATAGAGATGCAGATTGAAGTGTTTGGGTTCAATGAATTCAAGATGTTGTACCCTAAAGATCTTGATTTCATAGAGGCTTGGAAAACTTGGAAGGATCCTGTTACAGTTGATAGGACGAAGCAGCTGGATTTCATAATCTAGAATGGCATATTGTTTAAGGGAATTCAATTGTGCATTATGAGGAGTTCCATGAGGAAGAACCTAATAAAGGAGAAGCATAGTGGAGGAATGGTAGGACATTTTGGCCGGGATAAGACCATTTCCATTATTGGTGAGCATTATTATTGGCCTCAATTATCACAAGATGTGAAGAAGTTTGTGTAAAGTTGTAAGGTATGTCAGATGGCTAAAGGAGTGAAGAAGTTTGTGTATGGTTGAAGGATATAAGTATGGAATTTGTTCTTGGCTTGGTGAGGACACAAAGAGGGAATGATTCAATATTTGTGGTTGTTGACAGGTTTTCAAAGATGACACATTTCATCCCATGCCAGAAGACCCATGATGTAGTCCACATTGCTGAATTGTTCTTCAAAGAAGTGGTGAGGCTACATGGTTTGCTAAAGAGTATAGTCTCATATTGTGACACAAAATTTGTTGGATACTTTTGGAGGACCTTGTGGAAGAAGTTGAAAATAGAGTTGAAGTTCAATTCTACACCATCCACAAACTGATGGGCAGACTGAGGCTATGAACAAAATTTTGGGTAACCTACTGAGATGCTTGATAGGAGATAAACCCAAGGGATGGGACTTGATCTTACCCCAGGAAAAATTTTCTTACAACAATTATGTCAAAAAAAGCACTGGTAGATCACCATTCCAGATTGTGTATGGAGGTAGTCCCATAACTACCCCAAAACTAAGAAAGATGGACCAAGAGAAGAAGACAAGTGTTGAAGCTGAATATTTTACAGAGCACATCAAGAATATACATGAGAAGGTAAGAGAAAATATTAACAAGATGAATATGCAGTATAAGGATAAGGCAGATCAGAAGAGGAGGTATAAGGAGTTTTAGATTGGTGATGAAGTGATGGTCCACTTGAGGAAAGAAAGGTTTCCAGTGGGAACCTATAATAAATTGAAGATGAAGAAGTTTGGTCCCTGCAAAATTTTGAAGAGGCATGATTTAGGGAATGCATATAAGGTAGAGTTTCCAAAAGGATTCAACATTTCCCCTATGTTCAATATTTCAGATTTGACAGAGTATCATGAAGGTGGCGCAAAGGAAGTACCCATAATGGAATAGTGTGGAATTCCAACACCTACTTCAGAGAAGGAGGAGATTGAAGAAATCTTGGATAGTCATGTGGGAAGGAGTACTATAAATAGGTAGTATGAAGAATATCTGGTGAAGTGGAGAGGAAGGCCTGTGGAAGATTCATCTTGGCTATCTAAGGCAGAGGTTGACCGTTTGGGTTTTCCTCAACCATCTGAGACGTGATGGGGAAACTTCTCAAATTACCCTAGGTGTCTGATGTAGGAGAATCCAGTGGTGTGAGGGAAATATTGCATCACCCAAAAATATGCTTTCCATTTATGTTCCTTTTGTTTGATTTTTGTAGATGCTTTTGCATTTCTGGATACCCTTTTCGTCGAATAAGAGTTGCCAACTTTTAGAGCTGCTTTTCTACTTTTTTTGCTCAACTGTTATTTTTAGCAGGTGTGAATTTGAAGGCGTGGGAAGAAAAAAATTTATGGGAAGGTTCAGGGTGGAAAAATAAGCACTTTGGCGAAAGAATCAGATCAAGATCATTCATGGTGTGAAAGTTATTCAAATTTTAGTTTCTGCTTTTTCCCTAAAAAACCTTCTAAGTCTAGTTTGAGACACTAAGCAGTCCTATACAAGCCAAAAATCATCAAAGTAGATTATTTTCACATTCTTCACTCCGAGACCTTTCTGACGGTGCAAACAGTTCATAAAATGGAGTCCTGGATCAAAAGTTATGGCTTTCGGAAGTTGGCCGGTTTTTGGAAAATTGCCAATTTTCGAATTAGGACTCAATTTTTGAATTTCATATTGTAATTTTGGCACCAAACCACCAAAAATCATAACTAGAATGTTGTTTTTTGGCTCCAAATTGAAAAGGGGCTATTTAAGGGCGAGTTTCTAATTTTTACGGGGCATTTTTTTTGGGAAAAGAGAGTTCACATGTTGCGAAAGGGCAACTTGGGTTGTTTTCTGAGATTTTTTGTAATTTTTTGTAGCTCGCATGTATCACAAAGCTCGAGGATTTGAGATCCTCTACATGTAAGAGTTCCATATTTATGAATAAAATATTATTCTCTATTTTGTGAGTATTGTTTTGTGTCTCGGGTTCACTCCCTCGTCAAAGTCCCAACCAATGAGAGGCATTCTTTTCTTTCTTCAAAACCCGACCAAAGAATTCATTTTTGGATTTTTTTAGTAGCATCTGCAAATTTAGAAAGGATATTAAAAAGAATTAAAGCATATATCATAAGGTTCTAAATATTTTCTTTGAGGAGTTGGATTTTACTAGCTTGACTGTGAAGAGCTCCTTTCCATCCAACAAGCTTTTTGTTGAACCTATCCACCAACAAACTCCAAAAAGACTCAGGGGGCTTAAGGCAAAAAGGCAAGCCAAGATAAATAGAAGGAAAGGACTCAATTCTAAACCCAATAATTCTATAAATCTTAATATGTCTGGGTTTAGGGGTGTTGAAGAAGAAGATGGATATTTTTTGTATGTTAATCATCTGACCAGAAGCTCTCTCATACTCATCCAAAAATAAATTAGATTCCTAGCTTCAATCATAGTTAATCTCCATAAACATGGTGTCATCAATGAACTATTGGGGGGAACAAATTAGACTGCTAGAGGAGGACCTTAGACCAGCTAAGGTTCCCTAATCGACCAATCTTTTCAAGTTTCTCCCAAGGTATTTTGCCAAAATAGTAAATAATATAGGGGAAATAGGATCACCCTATCTTAAACCTCTCGAGTTCTTAAAGAACTGTGAGGGAGACCCACTCACCATGATAGAAATGGAAGTAGTAGAGATGAGTTGACCAACCATCTGAAGGACTCTATTGTTGAAGCCAAACGTTCTCATGATTTTGAGTAAAAAGTCCCAATCCACTCGATCATAAGCTTTTGAAATGTCTAGTTTAGGAGAAAGCCTTTTGTTTTAGATTCCACAAGAGAGTGAATATTCTGATGGAAAAAAATAATAGAATCAAGGATCTTCCTTTCAGGGACAAAGCCATTCTGCTGAGGGGAGATCAAGGAGGGAAGAATAATGAGAAGCTTAGAAGTCAACACCTTAGAAATAATTTTATAGAAGGAATTACAAAAACTTATAGGCCTGAACACTTCAAACTCTGCAACTCCTAGTCTCTTGGGAATTAGGACCAAGAAAGTGGCATTAATTTATTTTAGGAGACTCCTTGAGCCAAATAACTCTTTAACTACATTCACTACATCATCTTCAACAATCTCCTATAGCCACTAAAAGAAGAACATAGGAAACTCGTTAGGGCCAGGTGCCTTGTTACCTTCAAAAGAGAAGACTGCTCTCTTAATTTCTTCTCTTGAAGGTATAACAACAAGCATTTTGTTATCATCTTCCCTAACAAGTATAGGAATGGCCTCTAGGAGGTAATCTTGCTCTTTGTGATTGACTCCATCATTTGTCGAAAGGAGATTACTGAAGAGGACAACTTGTCTTCTAATGTCTTCATCCTTCTCAAAACGACTACCATTGTAATCAATGTGAGAAATTCTATTTGTATCCCTATGTATTGAAGCAAACAAGTGCAAATATCTAGTTTTTTTATCTCCAATAGTGAGCCATAGAGCCCTAGATTTCTATCTCCAAAAAACCTCCTCTTTGGCTATTATATCATGTATCTTCACAAGCATTTCATCTTCTTTCACCCTATTGTTTAAAAGACATCCTTCCCACTGGATTTTCTCTTCTATCTCCATCAAATCAAATTGTAATTCAAACTTCATACCAAAAATATTACCAAATATTTCTTTATTCCACCTTCTAATTTTGAATTTGACTTCACTCAGTTTCTTAGCCACCCTGAACATAACAATCCTACAAATTGTGATATTCCACCAAATCTTCACCTCATCAAAAATCTGAGGATGTGAAAGCCACACACACTTGAATCTAAATGGTAAATTCCTCTTTACCATTATAGGTTCTGCCACAAAACTAATTGGAAAATGATTAGAACCCACCCTAAAGAGGGCCTTTAAAGAACATAAATAATTTATAAACCATTGACCTGAAATTAAAGTTTTGTCTAAATTAGATCCTTACCAACTCTACAATTTGACCAGGTATAGCCGGCTCTTTGTAGATCTAGATTGATCAACATATGGTTATTAATGAAGTCCAAGAGGTCAGTTATGCTTTCTAAATTAACCTAGGATCCTCCATACTTCTCACTTTCCTGAAGAGGGGTATTACAATCCCCCATAAAAACCCTTGATTCATTAGTGAATATCCTCTAAAAGGTAGCCAACTCAAGCCAAAATGGCTTTCTATCCCCTTTACCATTAGGACCATAGATATTTGACTTATCCAACAAAAAATGTCTCTAATATGGGTAAATCTACTGGCTACATGATTTGAGCTCTTAAGCAACAGTTTCCCTTTGATGAAAGTCTAATTCTAAAAGGTGGCAATCCCCCCTAAGGAACCTTCATAACTATTACAATGTACACCACAATACTTATACATCTTAATCCTTTCCACCTTTTCTTTTGTCATTTTGGTTTCTTGGACAAGTAACATGTTAGGCTTATGATCCCTGACAAAATTATGCAACACATCCTTCTTATGGAGGCTATTTAACCCCCTTATGTTCAATGACATAATATTCATATCTTATCAGGGGATTGTAGTTTACAAATCTCAAGAATGGTCTTTTGAATACCATCCACAATATCCTAAAAATATAATTCTCTCTCAACCACTTTGTTGATCTTCTTCCTTGGTTGCACTTTGTGGCTCCACAATTTTCCTTAGCTCTGGTCCTAGTAGAGACTCCACTTGTGGTATTCTACTGTTTGTTTTTATTCTTCTTTTTAATAGTATGAGAGTTGACATCATCTATGTCCATTTCTTCTTAGCTATCCAAATCTTTTCTTGACTCCCAATCTTTCTCTAAAATACCCTTTTGATCTAGGGGAAGAGTATCCATCAACCCATTGTTAAACTGGGTCGAATTCTCACTTGAGAACATCTGAATTTGACTCAAGTCCTCAAAGGTGTCCTTAACAACTTCCTGAGAAATAACAGTTTCTGGGATCTGAAATGACTCTTAGCTAGAATGGAAACTTCCTCCATAAATATTGGGTAAGAGAGGAATCCCAATATCTAAAGACAAGCCCTGAATAGGAATATCATCTAGGCCTATCTCTCCTTCTTCCTTTCTAGCTGAATATTTCTTTGGGTTACTAAGAGGAGATTCCTCGTTCACCAAGCCATTCCCACTATCATCCATGCCAATCTCTCCATCATCCTTTCCTCCAGACTTGATCTCTAGCTTATTTCTTTGGGGCTCCTGGATGCCCACATCTACATGACTCTCTGGTGCAAACACAAGACCTTTAGACTTCTTGCTCTCTAGCTTTCCATTGCAAATATATTTAGCATCCCCTTTAGGCTTCTTCTTCTAGAAAGTACTTGGTTTGGGTTGGGGTTTCTCTTTCTCTTTGTCAATGTTGAGAATGCATTTCTTCGCCTAGTGCCTAGACTTTCTACACTTGAAACAGGAAAAAGGGATCATTTCAAACTTAATAGTTTGAGTCCATGTACCCAACTTTGATTGGATATCAGTGGAAGATGGGAGGTCAGCATTTTAGGAAACCTCCACGTAGATTCTAGCAAATACTAGCCTTTTCCTTATAGCTGTCATTGGATCTATTGATAAAAGCTCCCCAAAAGAGTTAGCGATGCCACTGAAAATATCCTCATTCCAATATTCCAAAGGAAGACTGTGAATTCTAGCCCAAACAAGAACGTTCTTAAAAATGGAGTCAGAAAGATCAAGATTAGAACTCCATCTCTTGATGGCCAAGGAAGATTTACCTATAACCCAAGGAACCCCACTCCTCACATTCAAAATATCCTCCTTACAGGTAAACCGAAAAGTAAAGTAGCCTTTAGGAAGCACAACTATAGATACTTTTCCATTGTTTCTCCATTTGTTTTTGAAAAACACCCTAACAACTTCAATATTTGGTCTAGGGCCTATGAACTTTCCTACCAGTGAACTGTCCATTATGGTAATTCAATGATCAATGATCTGATCAGGGACAAAGATGGCAAACTTACCTCTTACTCAGTTAGAAATGTTACAAACTAGGGGGAATATCGATTTACCATTAGGTTTAACTTCAAATAGAGAAGACCATGGTTTGTGTTTAGTGCCTTCCCCACCAGTAGCCCCCACCATGTCTTTGGTCTTTTCAACCTCCTATCCTTTGATATTCCCAATAGGGTTCGCAACCAGGACATCTTTTCCTCCTGGATCCACCAAAATATTTCTTCTAGTGTCATTCTCCTCTAAATCCTCCTTACCTTTCTTTCCACTTGGAACTTGTGCCAAATCTTCCTATGAACCCTCAATGCCTGCAGATCCATGACCTACTCCATTGCTCAAAGATTCAAAATCCTGCTTTTCTTGCCCATGCTCCTGCTTCTCCCTCCCATCCATCCTCTTCAATTAGACTATGGATTTCCTAGTTTCTAAAAAATGATGGATGATAGATGTCCAAAAATATAAATTTATACTTAGTATGGATGATGGATGTATGGATGCATGAAAAATGGACTTGCACAGGAGAGTGCACACATGGAGGGGATTTGAAATCTGATATTGGAGAGGAGGACTCAAAAGAGGATGATGGTGATCCAAAGATAGATGTTGGCTTTAGGGCACTATGTTGGGTTGGATTGGAGTCATTGGCTATGGCAGAGATTGAGGGATTTCAAACATTTCTAATGGATGTGGCTGGAAACTTAGGTTTTAGATTTTTTGGGGGGGATTTCAAAGCCCCTACAGGGGTTGGTGTCAAGATCTGCTCAGATGAAGATGTTTTAGAGGATTTTGTTTCTTTTGACCCCTCCTTTTCTTTGGATGGAGGCTTTCAATTTCTGTCATCCCGTAGCTTGTGGGTTATGGTGGAGCTTCCTATTCTCTTTTGTCTCCTAGCTTGTGGGCTTCAGTGGAGCTCGGTTGCCTATTGAAGGTTTCAAAACCTGTGAGGGTTTGTCTTCTTCTTTCTCTTTGGCCCCTGCTCTTTTTTGGATCCATTTTCCTATTGAGGGGTTTTTCTATTAGTTATTTTTTTATAGGGATGTTTGGAAGCTATTTTTTCTTGATTGGGAGATCTCATCGTTTGTTTATCTAAGGGTTTATGTGATTGTCTTAGCTTCTTCTTTGTCCCCATGGCAGAAAATTGTTGGTATCACTATTTTTCTTCTCTCCTTGTACTTTGAAATGTATTTTGATTTCTGGGAGAGGTTTTTTTGCTCTAGATGCCTTTGGAATCTCGTTGGCTTGTGATCTTCCAAATGTTGGGGTCTGATTTCCTCTATTATCTTCTTATGACCTCTGGGTATCTTTGTGGAGAGCGTTATGTTGTCCCTTGCCTTCTTGGTTCCATGACACTGCTCTTTGTGCTTCTTCTTGGGCATCTTTGGGTTACTCTGGCTTTTCCTATGGAGGTGGTCCTATCTTCTATTGAGGGGGAGATGGATGTGGTTGAAAGTGACCTATCTCCTATAGAGGTGGAGTGGGATGCTACTGGTTTTTCCTAGAAGTGATGTTGGGGGGATGATGAAGCCTTGCTTTATGTCTGCAAGAGAGTTGTTGTTGGCCTTCTTGTTGGCTTCTTTTCTTTATGGTGTTCACTCTCAAGGATAAGGGGTGTTGTGGTTGCGATGGTATGGTAGAGCTTGGGTTTCTCTCCTATAGAGGTGGAGAGTACAACTAGTTTTTGAAGATCACTGTTGGAGCCTCATGTATTTGTGATGACCTTTCCTGTAGAGGTGGAAAGGGTTTTCTCTTAGGATATGATGGATATGATACTTCTATTGTTGGTGCTTTGTTCTTGATCTATGTTTTGCAAGTTATATTCTTGGGTTCAAATTCCTTGCCAAATCCCTTCAAAATCCATAGATTTGGGTTTAAGGTCCCAGCCAAAACCTTGTCTTAGTGGTTGTTGGTCCTATCAAAACCAATGACTTCAAGATTCATATAGAGTCTTGGTTCTTTTCTGGGCAGCCCGCTGGCTTTTGGCTAGTTGTTGGCTTGCTATTTCCTTATTTCACTACTGGTTTCTTTAGTTTCTATCTTTTGGGTAGCTTGTTCATCTTTGTGTGGGTTTTGGGTCCATTCAAAACTTGTTTATCCTCTAATCAAAAAATTCTTTTAATAAGTCATTATAAGCTTCTCACAAGTAACAATATAGTCCTATTTAGTGAGATTAGTGTTGAGCTCAAGAACACATGAGTGGTTTTAGTGTTTTTTTGAAACTCATACTATTTATTAATCATATATAGTGGTAGATGGTTATGATTAAGTGTTCATGATCAATTTAGGGGAAAATAAATTTAATTGTAAAAACAAGGGGAATTTATGGGAGGTGAGATGAATGGTTGATTTAATATTGATTTGACACAAAGAGATCTTTCCCCTTAAGCATGTGATAGTCTTCAAACTATCTATCTCAATACTAGATATTTTAGTCATAATTTTAAGGAAATCACTTTTCCTTCAAGAAAACAATTTCATGTGTTCCACCATGAAAGGATTTTAATCAATACTCAAATAAATTTATGTAGGCCATATACAATTTAATGATTAAGGATCAATAATCAATTTTACTTTGCAACAATAACTAATGGAACTTTTCCTACAATCTTATATGGAAGGAAGCTCGCCATAAAATGTCATGACTATTAACTAGCCAATGGTGTGTCTATAAGAGCTCAGAATTTTTGATAACACCTATAGAGTAAAGTAACTTGTAATATTTATTTTTAATTTTTCATCACCCGTTAGGCATGCTAACTCAATAAGGCATAGGATAGAGGACCAATTGTAGTTGATATGTAATACTATCAACCCAATACAACAATGTTATTTTGACATTCTCTATAGAGCCTTATATGAGTACACATAACATTAGATCATGTTTTCAGCAAATAATGGGTGTGTCACTTGGAGGAAAAATCCAAAACAACCCTTATGGGTTGCAAGAGTATGCAATGTGGCAATTAGATGTAATCATTGCTAACATCTACATACTTGAGAAAATAAAATTGGGGTTCATTCAATGGTACATGAGAGCCCTAATAAATTTCATGGGGTTGCTTAGGATAAATGTGAACTATAGGATGAAGGAATATTAGAGGACTAATTCACTCTAGGGCTATTGATGTGATTTTGATAATGACTATAAATATGCAAGCCATTGGATTAAAACAAGATGAATAACCACCATTCTCTTTGTCAAATTTACACTATACAATCATAGAAAACACCAAAAGAGAACTTATAAAATATAAAATCATCATAGGGGCATGTCATCTTCCAATTTGAGGCCAAACAAGTAAATAAAATAATATTAATTGAAACTTGAGTAGTATTAGGGGATCAACCCACATTTTTTTAAGGGAATAAATATACAAAGGGTCTAATGTATTCTAAAAAGTATGTGCATGAAGAATCTCTTCAAACCTAAACATTATGTAGGCTTTATTCCTTAACAATGAGGCTTTGATGGGTTCCATAAAATTTTAATTTATTTATTAATGATCGATATCTTATACTAGTCCTAAATTAATAAATAATATGAAGTTTTTAAGTCAATTCTTTGACTTTGTGACATTACACACTTAACACACATGAACACAATGACATTACATTGGAATCTTAGGACACCAATGATAATGATTCCCTTCAAAAATATACAACTAGAATTACAAAATAATAATTAAATAATTAAAAAATATATTAATATCTCCAAGGTATGACACAAATCTAATCAAATTTTAATTTTATAAAATCTAAACATTAACTTAAAAAATAATCTAAATTCATTAGCTGGGATCTTGAATTAAATTTTGGTTCTCACTAGTCTATTATCATGAGTGTGTCTTATCTTGCGTGTGGGTTAGTCTAAAAATTATCATTTAAAGTTATACTAAGCAATTTTAGAGTCAAAACCTTAATAAAAATCATGTCTACTCTAAATTAATTATGAGCTATAAGATATAGTTATAAAAGGTGCTATAGTTAATAAAATATTTTATCATAATCCATTGGCCTTAAAATTAGAATTTATTTAGTTTATGGTATTTAGGGTCATAATTCACAAGGCCCTAAGAATTATATCCTAATAGTAGTTTAGATAATTAAAAAAATGGGAAATATCAATGCATTATATTTGTCCCCCACTTAGGGATTTTCCTCTTAAATTTGGAATTTAAAAGTAAAGATGGGTATAGAAATTGCATTTCTTGGGTATCTTCACATTTTTCCAAATTAGTCCTATAGTAGTCCCATAGCACCCTAACTTGAGTACAGTGCTATAATTTCAAAGCCAAACTATGTGTCAATCTAATATTTGTGTTGGTTCTACTTGAAGCTTGATATCTACATCCATTTTCAAGAAACACTAGTTAATCAAATGATTTAGGTTAGGAAGATACTTTTGCAACTGACACACATAGAAGACACCATGTAGTCTACATAAGTGTGATGGTACAATAAGTGTGTAGGTCACGAGTCTTATTTGTTCAATAATTTCAAGGGGGTTGTATATCTATTATTTTAATATTCCCTTTTAAGTTGTGCTCTCATAGATACTTTATATTTCCAATATTAAAAGTGATATTTCTTTTATTTTAGTTTGTGCATATATGAGAAACAAGATTCTAATGCAAGAAACAAGAACCTTTATAGCTTGAATCTACATATATATATTTGTATGATCTTGATAAAGAGGACGAAGCACCCAAAAACATGAGAAATTTTCAATGGTGTCCCAAGAAATATGTTGATGCACTCTTAGATAAGTTGATGGTATATGGTTTCTCTTGAATTTGACGACATAACTTTGGAATGGAGTGGTTTTATTCAAATGGATTGAGGATGGTTTCATTTATAGAAGTTGAGGATGGAGGATCAAGGGTAGGATTTGATTGGATGATCAAAGGCTATGGATGAACTTGATATATTAGGGTGAATGAAAAGCCTCCATATTGAACCATGTCATTGGTGCACTTATAGATGAAGAGGATAAAAGATATTTGAATGGCTATTATTGGTTTGACTAGATTTAAGGGATGAGATTAAAATTCCTCTCACACATGTGTGAGAAAGAATGGGGGGAAGAAATTTTATGGTAAGTGTCCTCTCACATGTGTGAGGACACATAGGAAATAGGTTTTTTAATAAGTGTACTCTTGTACATGCTTGAGAACACGTAGAGAATGGGGATTGTGACAAGTTTACTCTTAAACATGTGTGAGAACACATAGGGAAGTGGAATAGAATATTATACTCTTCTCACATATGTTAGAGATCTCATGGGGATAAGGTATGGAGACATGTGACTTCTCTCAAAAGCGTGAGAGATCACATTGGGAAGAGAGACATGACAAGTGTCCTATCACACATGTACATGAGAGATCACATGTTTAACATGGAGGGTTAAGATTTTCTAGAAAAAAATGAATGAATAATATTTTATTATAGGATCAATGGGATCAATGGGATTCAATGTGATTAATTAAATTAAATGAGTTCATAAATGTAGAACAATCAATTATCATTTGAATATATTTTGATTTTATTTTTGAACCAATGTGAGAGTAGTGTCTTCAAATAAGGTGGCATTGGGCTTGTAAAAAAACTATTTGTTCTTCTTTGGACCATAAAGATGAAGTCTTTCATGTTTTAACATGTATGGAGGAATGAAATTATCTTTCTCTTTCTTTATTAGTAGATAACAAGGGTTATAAGTTTTTTTTTCTTCTTAGGAGCATTAGGAGGAAATGAAGAGGGCTTCATATGCTCCTTATTTTTCCTTTTTATTTGTTCTTTGCTATATTTTTATTTGGTATAATCAATAAATTTGATCATTTTTTCCACAAGAAATTACTATTTAATATTCCTTACTCTTATAGTCATAAAAAATGTCATTGAGAGTGTCCAACATTTTCAAATGTGAGGTGACTTAACTCTAAAATTTAATAATGATCATTCCAGTAATGTGCAATAAATTAAAATATTGCAATCATCATGAGAAATATTATGTTAGTAACATGCACAATAAAAAGTGATAAATACAATCATTATAGTTAAATCCTATAGAGAAACTTTAAAGATTTTTATCAATATAGTAGAGTAGTGAAAAATGCCATAAGATATGCCTACCAAATTGGGGACACCATCAAAGTAATATAAAGTATATATACATGTATGTAGAGTATACAATCTCGAAATCTCAACCAATAATATTAGATGACAATCCATCTAATAGATTGCTTTCATATTATTTATGTGGTTTGCAACCACCTTTAATTTTTTTAATGTTGTCATGATAAGATGTCATTTAATGTACTTGATATATGTAGAATAGGAGAAGTACCCTTTGTAATATTATTATTGTACTTATGGAGTTAGATTCAATTTTTCTTTTTGAATATCCAACTTTTTCTTTGGAGCCCATATGAAAGTAGCACCTTTAAAAGAGGTGGCTTTGGGATTTTTTAAAGTTGATTTATTATTATTCTTTGGAGCATAAGGAGGAAATCATCCTTTCTTTGGTACATCATAAGAAATAGAATTATGTTATTCATTATTTGTTGGTGGAGGATAAGATTTATAATTTGGCTTTTTGCTAGAGGAACTTTTAGGAAGTAATGAAGAGGGCTCCATTTTATCTTTAAATTTCCCATATCTCTTTGTGGAGTGTTCTCTATTTCCTCCAACATCTCATAAAAGTCACACCAAATTTTCTTGATATTTTTTATTCTAGTTCCTTAGTTCCTTCCTCATTTTTTTATGATAACTTCTTTATTTTCATTGTCTCCTTCCTCCATAGTATTTCTATAAAAAATACACACCACACCTTCTATACAATGACCAACACATTCAAGGACATCTACACGACCTTCTACCCATCCTCAAATTTTATGGAGGATATAAAAATTTTGGTTGTAAACTTTTTTCAATACCATGTGAAGATTTCACCTCTCCACAAGCTAAATCTTAGGCAATGAGAGCCAAACTTGATACAAATTTAATGTGAGGTCCCAAGTGAAGGTATACCCAATCATATAGCAAGGAGACTCATAATGGAGAACACACTTACAATAAGGAAGGAAAAAAAAGGAGATGGTATGAGAATAATGGTTTTCAATGATTTGAATGAAAAAGATTATAAATTTATAGATGTAGTGTAGGAAATTGTACACCCTTTATAATTTCACACCTTGTTTCAGTCCCTTAATTTATTGGACTTAATTAAGCTTCTAATTTTTCAAGTTATGAATTCCAAATCCTTATTATTCTCATTTTTCAAAAGGGAAACCAACATTTAATTAATGTAATTAATATTTTAATCACATTAGAGAATTAGTGTCTTGAACTTATAGGCCAAGACCCATTCGCCCAAGGGAAAATGGGTCCCCTTCAAGTCTTAAGACCCATTTTTAAATAAGTTTTTGGTGGTATTTTAATGATTAAAATTAAATATTCAATTGTTAGCTTTTGAAATCTAATTTTCAAAAATTAGATAAACACCTATAAATACATAGTCTTTTGATCAATTCAAATAAAAAGGAACACTCAAGCAACATAATCAAGAGATCATATTGAGCAAATATTATTGTCAAGAGAATTCAAGAGCAGATTTATTGGTCATTTGTTGCAGCAATCAATATCTTATCATCATTGTCAAGCTTATGTGTGTTCACATACCATCTTGTGAAGGCTAACATGCATTGTTGATCCTAAAGCATCCAAGCATTTTCAAGTGTCCAAATACATGAAGAAAATCAAGATCAAGTTCCTTGAAGTTATGTGTATGTATTTAGTCCTCTAAGGGAACCCATTGAAGGTTTGGTGAGTTTTAGCTCAAGCAAGTGTTCATTCATCATTTCCTTCTCCATTGACATTATCTTTCTATCAAGGTTTAATTACCAAACATTAGATTTGACTAAGAAAAATCCCCATTCAAACACTATAATTTTTCCCTCTATTTATGAAAATTATAGGTTGAGAAAGGATTGTAGATCTTGAAGAGAAATTTTACATTCTTGTATTTGTTTCGTTCATTATTGTCAAGTCACAAAAATGAAGATTCAAAACTTATTTCTAGATTTTGGATAGTGGAACCTATGGAAAATAGAAGCCAAAATCATACCATAGAGGACTGTTAAAAGAATTTTCAAAAGCCCTAACTATGAACCATTTATCCTAGGGAAAACCTGCCCTTCAGTAGAGCTCAAAACTAATGCAGAGAAGGGAGGAGACCATCAACAATCACAATTTTTATATCTATTTTGAACAATCTTTTGGTCCAACCATGGTAGGAGGGTCCTCAAAGAGAACAATTTGGACCATGTAGCAAGAGTCACACAATAGAAGAAACAAAATAATTGGAGGAAAATGCAGATTAAAACATTCGTATTATCAAAAATATCAATTACAATCAGCCCACAACATCCAGATTTACAGATTTGGCTCACTGGCTTCATACAACATGCTCAAAATACAATATTCCTATATGCTCCTTGACATGAATGAAAATATTACATATAAAAACTAATTCCTAAAAAAAATTCCATCCTAATGATCTATTAGAATTATTTATATCATATCTAGCAATCTAGAATCATTTGTGTCAGCCAAAGATCATTACAATCTCCAATGAAGGAAATGTAATGCATGCATGAAATAGGTTGGATTCAAATTTGAATTTCTCCTCACCAGGTGCATAGGATGAAGTGTGGACCAATAATTAAGGTCGAGGACACTCCAAGGAACAATTTGAAACACACCATAAGGATCCACAAGTTATGGGAAAGATCCACAAGTGATCAAACCGGTCGTTAGGTTGAAATTATTCTAGTGTTAGTACTCAATCTAGGAGCGATAACTTGCTTAAAAAAATCCAATCAATCTAAAATCTTGGAATAAGGAAAATGAACATGTCCATGATGAAAAAATAGATTTGCGAGATTTGGTGACAAAATATGTTGAATCCGCCAACTTGAACTAAGGAAGAATTGAACAAGAACAAAACTAAAATGAAAATATTTTTGGTTGATGCTAGATTTCCAAGAACCAAGGATGCTCCTACATCATACATCCGAGGTTATTGAAGAGTGAGTCCCTCACTTTTCTAGGGCTAAAGGAAAACCAATATGGTCTACCTTATCCTGAGAAATCCAAGAAGAATCCTCCATTGGTTTGTCTTTCCATTTCACAAGATATTCTCTATACTATCTTCCACGAGTTTTCCTCCCATCTCTGATATGAAAAATCTCTTCTATATCATCTAATTGTTGTTTAGGAAACTAATTCTCTAATCTTGTATTACTATATTCACCGAATTTTGCTTCATGGTACTGATGTAGATCTACAATATTGAATATAGGTGATATACCCATGCCATCTAGTAACTCCACTTCATATGCATTTCTTGAATCAAATTTCTTCAAAATCTTACAAGGTCGAAAGTTTCTCATCTTGAGCTTATTGTATGTGCCAACTAGAAATATTTCCTTCGTCAAATACACCATCATTTCATCTCCAACTTCAAACTCCTTATGTCTCCTCTTTTCATCTGCTTGCTTCTTATACTTCTAGTTCATATCTTTCAATTGTTGTTTTACTTGAGTATACACTTTCTTCACATATTCCATAAATTATTCTACTTTTTACTCATTTTATCTTCCTTATTGATGTCTCAACTCTTATATACCTCTAGGATGAACTATAGTAACAATCTCAAAAGGTGTCTTTTTGGTACTCATGTTCACTGAATTATTGTAATCAAACTCTACTTGTGCAAGGACTAAATCCCAACTTCCGGTCTTCTCTCTAACCAAACATCTCAGTAGATTCCCCAAACTCCTATTTACTACCTCTGTCTATCCATTAGTCTATGGGTGAAAAGTAGAACTGAACTTTAAGTCTATCTTTAATTTTTTCCAAAATGTCCTCCAAAAGTAACCAACAAACTTTGTATCTCTGTCTAAAACAATACTCCTAGGTAATCCATGCAATCTGACCACTTCCTTGAAATTTTTTTTTGCTACATGTACTACATATTTTGTCTTCTTACAAGGTATGAAATGTGTCATTTTAGAAAATATATCCACCACCACAAGTATAGAATCATTAATACCTCTTTTTGTCTTCAGTAAGCCAAGTATGAAATCTATAGCTAATATCCTCCCAAGGTCTCTCTAGAATTATCAAAGGCTTATAAAATCCAACATTCTAACTACTCCCTTTTGTAACTTGATAAAATCTATAAATCTGCACAAATTTCCTAACATCCTTATGAATCTATGGCCAAAAGTAATTCTCACTTACTAATGTTATTGTCTTATCAATCCTAAAGTGTCGTGACAATCCTCCACTATGTTTTTCTTTCACCAAGCTATCCCTCATTGAACTTCTCGGTATACACAACTGATTCCCTCAGAAAAAATATCCTACTAAATGAAATAATCCAACCACTAACTCCTATCATCCAAGATTGGTTCTTTACATGCTCTCCAAGAATCTGCAAAATCCCGGTCTTCCTCATACAAGTTCTTCAATTCATCAAAGCCTAATACCTCCACTCTCATCTCTTCCAGTAAATTCATTCTCCTACTCAAAGCATCAACAACTCTATTTAACTTTTGACTCTTATGTTTCAAAACAAAAGTATAACCTTGCAAGAATTCCACCTATCTCATGTGTCTCTGATTCAACTTACCATGATAGTTCAAATATTGCAATGCCTAATGATCTGTATACAACACAAACTCCTTTTGCAATAAGTAATGTCTCCACATCTTCAAGGCTTGAAATATGGCATAAAACTCCTAGTCATACACTGAATACCTTCTCCTAGCATCATTCAATTTTTCACTCAAATAAGCTACTGGTCTCCCTTCTTGACTCAATAATGCTCCAATTGCATTTCCACTTGCATCACAGTCTACCTAAAATACCTTATTAAAGTTTGGTAAAGCCAACATAGGCTGCTCAATCACCTTTTGTTTCAACAACTCAAAACTCTTGCTTGCTCCAGATGTCCATATGAAATCCTTCTTATCTCCTCTCATTGTTTCTGTCACAGGGCTACAAATAGAACTAAAATTCCTAATGAACCTTTGATAGAAACTAGCCAATCCATTAAATGATCTTACCTCTCTAATTATTTTTGGTGTGGGTCATTCAAAAATTGCTCTTACCTTCATAGGATTCATCTTTAATCCATCCAAAAATATCACAAATCTTAGATATACCAATTCTTCCTTCATGAAACTACACTTCTTAATGTTTTTCAACAACTGCTCTTCTCTCAACCTTTGCAAAACTTGTCTTATATGCAACAAATGTTCTTCTCTAGTCTTACTGAAAATCAAGATGTCATTCAAATAAACTATCACAAACTTACCCAATAGTTTCTTCAATACCTCATCCATTAGCCTCATGAAAGTACTCAATTCATTTGTTAGTCCAAGAGGAATCACTGACTATCATACAATCCTTCATTTTTCTTGAATGTTGTATTCCACTCATCCCCTTATCTAATTATGATCTAATGATATCCACTCTTCAAATCTATCTTTGTAAAGTACCAAGATCCACTTAAAGAGTCCATAATGTCATCCATTCAGGGCAAAGGAAATCTATACTTCACTATGATTTTTTTTATGGATCTAGACTCTATAGACATCCTCCATTCTCGATCCTTATTAGGTGCTAGCACGATAGGTATTGCACAGGGACTTAAGCTTTCTCTGATCAAACCCTTCTTCAACAACTCTTGAACTTGTCTATTCAACTCTTCATTCTCTGTCGATGTTATTCAGTGTGCTGCTTTGTTAGGAAAACTAGCTCCAAGAATCAAATCCATATAATTATTAATACTCCTCATAGGTGGCAATCCATCAGGTAAATTATCTGAAATGATCTCTTCATATTCTACCAACAACTCCTTTATCTCCTTCGGTTGTTCTTCATCATGCTTCAAGTCTTTAACCTTCTTAGGAACCAAGGCATAACACATGCTCTCATGTCTCATTCCATCAAGAAATATCCTTCCATCAACCAAACAAACCCTAGCATTCGTAAAAACCTCAACTTTAGGAACATCCTTCAATGTCAACAAAGTCTGCTTCATCCCATTAGCAACAATGGTATATGTATTTTTCTTTCCATCATGAATAGCCTGTCTATCATACTGCCAAGGCCTTCCTAAAAAAATATGGCATACATCCATAGTAATGATATCACACAAAACTTCATCATGGTAATTTCCTATCTTCAATTTCACCAAATATTTTTCTCTTACCAGTATCTTATGCTCATCCTGAATCCATGCTATCTAATATGGCTTCGGGTGTTTTAATCTTTCTAGCTTCAATTTGGTCACCATTTCTTTAGAAGTTAGGTTCTCTGAGCTTCCACTATCAATAATCACTTTGCAACATTTTCCAGCTACCTTACATCTGGTCCAAAACAAATTCTTTCTATACAATGACTCTTGCTCCATGTCACTTTGACACAATACTCTTCTACTCACCAACACTTTTCCTTCTTCCAATTTATTAGATGATCTAGCATGATAATCTTCAACAAAGGATGTTCTACTATTCTCTATCTTTCTGCTTGTCTCACCCTGATTACACTCAAATGCTCTATGTCCTTCTCCACCACATTTAAAACAAGTTCCCTTGAATACTCTTTTCTCTTGTTCTCTATCATCTTTTCTATAACTCTCATTCCGGTAACCACCATATCCTCCTCTTTAGTAAGAATTTCCATCATCTCTATGATATGAATTATCATTCTTACTGACTTCCTTATCTTTATTTTAATCTACAAAATATCCTCTTCCTCCTCCAGTAAAAGTTCTTTCTCTCTAAAATCTTCCACCTCTTCCTCTCTGTCTCTGATCATGCCTTTTATTTAGCTTCTCTTCTACTTTTAGGGAACATTGATATGTTTCTTCCACACTCATCAACTTGATCAAACTGATCTCATCATGTATAGACAACCTCAAGCCATTCACATATTTGGCTTCTTGCTTGATCTCATCCTCTGAATGTCTAGATTTAATATTCAGCTTGTAGAACTCCTTAGTATACTTTGTCACACTTGACTCCTTTTGCTTCAAATTTTGCAACTTCTGAAACAAACTGATATGATAATCTACAAGAATAAACTTTTTCTTTAACTTATTCACCATCAGATCCCATGATCTGATCTTCTCCTTTCCTCTTCTCTGTCTATCTATCTGCAAATGTTCCCACCAAAGGGATACATGTCCTTTCAACTTGGTAAAAGTGAATTTCACCTTCTTTTCTTCAGTGGTACCTTCAAAATCAAAAAAATTCCATCTCTATTATCCAATCAAGAAATTCATCTGAATCCAACTTACCACTATAATCCAATGGGTTGAAATGAGGTTTAATGTTCACTCTAGTTAGGACTCTTATGAACCTTTCTTCTTCCTAATCCAAGCTAGGCTGATCTTCTCTTTCCCTTTCTTCATGTATTTCTATCTCTTCATCACTTACATCATCAATTGGTCAACCACTCCTCTAGGTCATTTCAACTACATCTAATCTAGTAGCAATTCTTCTCAACATATCCATCATAGTTGGGTCTATATTTCCACACACTCCATTTCCTCAACCATTTCTTCTTCCTTCCATCCTTAAACAAGTCGTTTGTAGCTATAGATCAGATCCTTAGTCCACCACCCCACAACAAATCTTCAATAGGACTCCACAAACTCTAGCAATCTCACATAGAATAAATCTCACTCTAATACCAATCTAGTGCAACCACGGTAGGAGGGTCCTTAGAGAAAAAATCCATACCGTGCAACAAGAGTCACATAATAGAAGCAACATGGAAATTGGAGGAAAATATAGATTCAAGAATTCTTATTATCATAAATATCAATTACAATCGGGTGACAACATCCAGGGTAACATATTCAACTCACAAGCCTGATACAACATGCTCAAAATACAATATTCCAATATGCTCCTTAACACAAGAAAAAATATTACATATCAAAACCAATTCCTAAAACTTCTACCTTCCTAATGATCTATTACAATGATTTATATCATATCCAATGATCGAGAATCATTTGCGTCGACCAAATATCATTACAATCTCCATTGAAGGAAATGTAATGCATGCAAGTAATAAGTCAGCCTCAAATTTGAATTTCTCCTCATTAGGTGCATATGATGAAGTATGGACCAATAATTAAGAATGAGACACTCCAAGGAAAAATTCAAAACACACCATATGAATCCACAAGCTATGAGAAAGATCCACAAGTGATCAAACTAGTCGTCAAGTTGAAATTATTCTATTACTAGTTCAAGAAAATTGTCACTCAATTCAGGAGTGATACATTTCCAAAAAAGAATCCAATTGATCTAAAATCTTGGAATAAGGAAATGACCACGTCCATGATGAAAACATAGATTTGTGAGATCTAGTGAGAAAATATGTCGAATCCACCAACTTGAACTAAGCAAGAAAATAAAAAGAACAAAACTAAAATGAAAATAGTTTTGGTTGATGTAAGATTACCAAGAACCAAGGATGCTCCTGCATCATCTTTCAACCTTGAAAACCCTAACTCGGTGTTTCATAATTTTCTCAAATTGCCGTGTAGCATTCCAAACAGTGAATTTTGGTCATAACTTTCAAAAGAAGTTGAAAACCCACAAACCAATCATCATTCCAAATACCATATCTACTCGTCGTTGACATATACAAAAAGGAGATAGGGTTGTTTTGTAACAACAACCTCTAAAAATTGCTATTATGTTGGAAGTAGGATTAATTAGCCCAACTTTACAAAGAAACCTCAAACCAATTACTCCTCCAACCACAAAATTCTATTCCAAGAATCTACACAGGTGTCAAATGGTCTAAAAAAAAATAGTTTTTAACAACTGCAATAATCAATCTATCACCTTTTCACAAAACCCTACCAAGGCCTATTTAGGCTTGTTTAACATGGCTAGTATTGATTCTACAATCTCCCAAGCACCATTCTACAAGCCAACATTTAAAAAACATAAAATATAGCATACATACATATTTTCCACCACTATAAGACCAATCCCAATAGTCTTTTGACAAACCTTATCATCTACAACTCTCATTTGTATGAAAACATGTGCATTTTCACCCTAGGGAATCATCATATTAGTCCCAAACCCCCTTCTCTGCAACCAAAAACATACTAAAATGAAATAAAACCCTAACAAACACCCTTCCATTGAATTTCAAAGAGTTTCATTAGTGGAATGGTCAATTATGCCATTTTCTTACTCTCAAACCCTCAAAATAGGGTTTTCAACTTGCCTTGAGTATTTTGACCCTTAAAATCCTCCTAACTTAATAAAATCACTCCAAACAAAAACCAAAAATGAATTTAATTCATATTTCCATCAAATACAATGCACTTTAGATCAAAATCAATGAGTACAGAGCCATATAGTAGCCAATAGCAACAAATTTATCAGAAAGCACACAAAAAATTGAAGTTTTCTTATTACTTTTCCAACAAAATCAACTCCCAAACCTTTCTTCGACCCATAAATATTGTATTTAAACCTTACACACCAAAAACCAACTCTCACAATTGACTCTAAAACTCTTTTGAACTACTTGACTATTGGACTTCCCGCTTTTGCATTTTTTTGCATTTTTTGCACTATGAAGACATTGTGAATATTTTACAACATTTGCAAGATTGACCTCATAAGACTCTAATCACCTAAATGCCTCAAAAATGGTCTCAATAGAAATTGTTCCACCCAAAAATGACTCAACATTAAACAAAACCAACTCTAGACCCCTGTTTACATGATGGAGCTACGTGCCCCTACACCATACACTCAAACAGAAAAAATACTCAAATCCCTTGAGGACTCTTTTGCAAAAAATCAGGCTTGATAACCTCATTTCTTTGATCTCCAAAAGTCCTTCCATCTAGTAATCCCTTCCATTGAATCAGGTATTGAAGATTTACATTGTTCTTTACATTAGTGAACACTTTGCCACCAAAACAATGCTCCAACGTCAATGGCCCATTTGATAAATGTGCTTTGAATCCTTAATCTATAACTAATGTTAAACATGATTTTATTCATACAAATATACCTTTTCCATCCTTTTTATGAACTTTCTTCTTCCTTACCTTTGATGCATGCTTGAATTTTCCCATTTTCTCTTGTAATCCCACCTTAACTTCTCCAATTTTGTCTTTCATTCCTTCCCTTTGTTGTGGTACACCTCTAACTACTTCCTCATCATACAAACCAACTTCTTTTATCTCTTCCATCTATCGATCTTCCCTCATATCGACTACCTTCATAGATTTTCCAATCTTATATTTAGCAATGTTTGAATGACCACTATCTTCTTTGGAAAAGAATGAAAAAAACACTTTTTCCATCATCTTCTCAACTTGCTTCTCAACCCACTCTTGAATCTCCACAATCAATTCATCCTTGAACTTCTCAATATTAAATTTTGTCATCAACTCATTATAATGGTACTCCAAATTCATTTCACTCTTCAAGTCTACTATTTTGATACCTTCAAGTGTAGGAGTGGTTGCAAACTCCATAGGCTCCTCTTCCACTATCTTTACAAACTCTTTCTTATCCAATATTATCACTTTAGCTGCCTCACCTTGTCATTTATCATCTTGTTGCAATGGTGTCAAAGTAAAAAATACTCCATCTTTCAATCTCATAAGTATTGTTCCTACCATCATATATTGCATGCCTATCAAATTTCCATGGTCTCCCTAGCAATAGATGGCACACATCCATAGAAAAAACATCACACATAAGCCTATCTTTGTACCAACCTATACTGACTTCAACCCAAGCTTGCTCATTCACCAAAATAGATTGACTCTCATTCAACCAAGAAAATTTATAAGGTGTATCATGAAGTATCTTTTCCAACTAAAGTTTGTCAACTATTTCAATAGACACCATATTATCTATGCTTCCATAATCTATTACACATTTACATGCCTTTCCCATTCATTTGCAACTTTTCTTGAAAATTGTTATTCTTTGTTGTGGCTCCTTCTCCTTGCATGCTTTGAGGAGTGTTCTTATAACCATTAAGGATTCTAAAACTTCTAGAGCAACAAGCTAATTAGGAGAGTTAAAACACTCTCACAATCTTCCTCTTGCACCAATTGAACTATCTTATTAGCACCAGTTGAAGTAGAAGGTTGTTTCTCGGGACACTTCCATGCATGATGGAAAAATTGATTGCAATGATAACATCTCCCTGAAAATGTGTTTGAACCTCTACCTTGACCACCAAATTTTCCTCTAAAGCCCCTGAATCTACCTCTTTGATTACAAACTTGGTCTTTGCAGCTTTTACTTACATCTTCTTGGTCCTCATAGGACTACCTTGAACCTCTTGCTCTATTTGTGCTTCCTCTGTCTCTTCCCTGTCTTTATTTCCTTCTTTTTAACTTCTCCCCTGCCATAGCATCCAATTGAAAAACATTCTTCAACCATCCTAGGAGTAGCAAGACTCAATTCATTATGAATTTGAAATCTCAATCCATTCAAATACCTTTCTATTTTCTCAGTCTCATCTTTAACGTGACCTACTCTAAGGCTCAATTTTTTAAATTCTTGTGTATAGGCCATAACATCCATCTCCTTTTGCTTTAATTTTTGTAACTTCCTAATTTATGTTTGAATTGCATGATCATCTGGCAAGAATTGACTCTTCACTTTAGACACCATCCTATCCCATGAATTTTTTTTCTTTATCCTTTTTCACTTTCTCTTCCTGTACATAGTTCCACCATGTTAGGGTAGGGCCTTTCAATTTAGTCTTTGCAAACTTTACCTTATGTTTTGCTACCTCCTTGTATTTAAAGTAGTTGTCTAGTGCAGCAATCCAATCTAACACTTCTTCTACATCCAACTTTCCACTATACATTGACAACTCCATTTTTGCCTCAGAAACATCTCCTCTGATAGCCTTTAACATCTTCACCATCCTTCTTTCATTAGGGTCCAACTCATCATCACCTTGGACTCTTCTTGGAGGGTTTTTATTTTCACCCTCTTCCTCTTCCTCTCGGTAACTTTTCTCTTCAATTTTCTTTCCTCTTCTTTTATTAGTTTCAAATGCTACAAGTCTAGCCAAAACTCCTTCTTGAGACTCCTTCATAATCCTTATCTCTCTAGCCATAATTGCACTACCTTTAGGAGGCATCTTGTCTTTCAATTTAAAACTTTTCCCTTCTTCAAACTTCAACTTATCTCCTTCAAAAGATCAAAACCTATGCTTTGATACCAATTTGATGCAGCGTAGGGAGGATACTATCAACAATAAGGATTTAATCTATTTTTAACAATCCTTCAACCTTGAAGACCCAAACTTGGCGTTGTTGAACACAATTTCCTCAAACTGTCGTAAAACATTCCAAATAGTGAATTTTGGTCATAAAT
The DNA here is from genome assembly GCA_007258455.2 of Sequoia sempervirens. Lineage (NCBI taxonomy): Eukaryota > Viridiplantae > Streptophyta > Pinopsida > Cupressales > Cupressaceae > Sequoia > Sequoia sempervirens. Next base: position 140,686,754 of record VDFB02168118.1, on the reverse strand, counting down.
TTCAAAATAAGTTGAAAACCCACAAAAAAATCATCATTTCAAATACCCTTTATGGTTTTCTTTGACATATCCAAATAGGAGATAGAGTTGTTTTGTAACAACACCCTCTAAAAACTATTGCTATGCTGGAAGTAGACTCAATTAGCCATGTTTTACAAAGCAACCTCAAACCAATTACTCCTCCAACCACAAACCTCTATTTCAGGACTCTACATAGGTCTCAAATGGTCTAAAAAAAAGAGTTTTTAACAAATACAACAATCAATTTAAAACCCTTTCACAAAACCCTACCTGGCCTTATTTAGGCTTATTTAACAAGGCTAGTATTGATTCTACAATCTTCCAAGCACAATTATGCAAACCATTCAAACACATCAAATATAGCCTACAGAAATATTTTCCACCACTATAAGACAAATCCCAATAGTTTTTTGACAAACCCTAGCATCTACAGCTCTCATTTGTATGAAAACATGTGCATTTTCACCCAAGGGTATCATCATATTAGCCCTAAACCTCCTTCCCTAAAACCACAAACCTACTAATATGAAATAAAACCCTAACTAACACCATTCCACCAACTTTCAGAGAGTTTCATTGGTGGAATGGTCAATTATGCAATTTTTTTTACTCTCAAACCCTGAAAACAAGGTTTTCAACTTGCCTTTAGTATTTTGAATCTAAATCCTCCTAACTTGATGAAATCCCTTCAAAATAAAACCAAAAGGAATTTAATTCATATTCCCATCAAATCCAATGCACTTTAGATCAAAATCAATCACTATGGAGTCATATAATAGCCTATAGTAGCAAATTTACCAGAAAACACACAGAAAATTGAAGGTTCCTTATTACTTTTCCAAAAAAATCAACTCCCAAACCTTTCTTCGACCCATAAATATTGTATTTAAACCTTAAACACAAAAAAAATCATAGAACTAACTCTAACAACCTTTTGATCTACTTGACTATTGGACTTCCCACTTTTGCATTTTTTTGTATTTTTGCACTATGACAACAATGTCAATATTTTACACCATTTGTAAGATTGACCTCATCAAACTCTAATCACCTAAAGACCTTAGAAATGGTCTCAATAGAACTTATTCCACCCAAAAATGACTCAACATTGAACAAAACCACCTTTAGACCCCTCTTTACATGATAGATCTAGGTTCCCATGCACCATATATGTGGGCAGAAAAAAGAATCAAGTCACTTGAGTCCTGTGTTGCTACAGACCATAATTGATCACCTCATTTCTTTGATCTCCAAGTTTCCTTCCATTTGGTAATTTGTTCCATTGAACCAAGTATTAAATATTTGCATTATTCTTTATATTAGTGAACTCCTTGTCACCCAAAAATTACTCCAACTTCAATGGACCACTTGATAAATGTTCTTTGACTCCTTCTTCATCTATAACTTATGTTGAACCTACTTTTATTCCTGCAAATATACTATTTCCATCCTTGTTATAAACTATCTTCTTCTTTTCCTTTTATGCATGCTTGAATTTCCCATTTTCTCTTGTAATCCCACCTTAACTTCTCCACCTTTGTTTTTCATTCCTTCCCTCTATTGTGGTACACACCTCTAACTGCTTCCTCATCATACAAACAAACTTCATTTATCTCTTGCATCCATTGATATTCCCTCATATCTAATGCCTTCATAGATTTACCAATCTCAAATTTAGCAACTTTTGAATGACCACTATCATCTTTGGAAAAGAAAGAAGAAAACACTTTTTCCATCATCCTTTCAACTTGTTTCTCAACCCACTCTTGAATCTCCACAATCAATTCATCCTTGAAATTCTCAATATCAAATTTTTCCATCAACACATTATCATGTTCCTCCAATTTCATTTCACTCGTTAGGTCTAATATTTTGATACCTTCAAGTGTAGGAGTGGCTGCAAACTCCATAGGCTCCTCTTCCACTATCTTTACAAACTCTTTCTTACCCAACATTATCACTTTGGCTGCCTTACCTTGTCCTTTATCATCCTTCTAGAATAGTGTGAAAGTAAAAGAAACTCCATCTTTCTTAATCTCATGAGTATTGTTCCTACCATCATATATTACATGCCTATCAAATTGCCATGGTCTCCCTAGCAACAAATGGCACACATCCATAGGAAACACATCACATAGAATCCTATCTTTGTATCCACCTATACTGAATTCAACCCAAGCTTGCTCATTCACCAAAATAGATTGAATCTCATTCAACCAACAAACCTTATAAGGTGTATCATGAGGCATCTTTTCCAACTTAAGTTTGTTAACCATTTCAATAGACACCATGTTATCTGCGCTTCTAGAATCTATTACAACTTTACATACCTTTCCCATGCAATTGCAAGTTGTATTGAAAAGTGTTCTTCTTTGTTGTGGCTCCTTCTTCTTGGATTCTTTGAGGAGTGTTCTTCTAACCATTAAGGATTTTCCAACTTTTGGAGTAGCAAAATGATTAGGAGAGTTAACACTCTTACAATCTTCCTGTTCCACTAGTTGAACTATCTTATCTCCACCAGTTGAAGTAGAAGGTTGTTTCTTAGGACACTTCCATGCTTTATGGCCAAATTGATTTCCATGATAACATCTCCCTAAAAATGTGCTTGAACCTTCACTTTTTCCACCAAATCTTTCTCTGAAGCCCCTAAATCCACCTCTTTGATCAACAACTTGGTCTTTTCTTTTCCTTGCATCTCCTTGGTCCTTATAGGACTACCTTGAACCTCTTTCTCTATTAGTGCTTACTCTACCTCTTTCTTGTCTTTTTCTTCCTTCTTTTTAACTTCTCCTCTACCCTACCGGCCAACTAAAAACATTCTTCAATCGTCCTATGAGTAGCAATACTTAATTCATCCTGAATTTGAAATCTCAATCCATTCAAATACCTTGCTATCTTCTCAATGTCATCTTCAACATGACCTGCTCTAATGATCAATTTGTGATATTCCTCTATATAGGCCATAATATCCATTTCCTTTTAGGCTGATGTAGGAAGTTGGGTCCACAAAAATCTCAAAAAGTGGAAGTGTTTTTGTTGTTCTTAAAGTTTTTCACACTTGGATTGAAAATTTGAGACACACAATGAATCTTAAATAAAAGTTAGTACTATGAAATTTAACATTTTGAATCTAGTTTCCAAATATGTAATTTATTCAAATACCCAGATTATATAAATTAAATTTTGATAGGGATTTATTAAAAACCACTTTTTAAAAGTCCCTGTCTTTTTACCATACCATGCACATGTATGAACACCACCTTTTGACCCAAATAAAAGTATTTTGCTAATTCCTTTTGCCAAAATAGGGCTAACGTGAAGATTGATGAAGAATTTTTCTGTAATTTTTTTAATATATTTTTTTTATTGAATTTTTATTTCCCTTAATTGTTGTTTTAAAAATCAACATGTTTAGATAGCATAATCAGACCTAAACTAAACATTTTTTGAATCTGTTTTTTTTCATTGTGTAGAGAATTGTCTGAAGATTAATGCTATATAATTTTTTTTACAAGAAACACAACCAAAAACAAGTTATTACAAAATAAAAAACTGATATTTCAAGTTTAAGGACTAGTTTTCTTAGAAATTAATTAAAAAATAGAAAATATATATTTAGAAACTAGAAATTGTGTTCTCTAATGGGTTTTAATTTTATAGCTTGATTCAAAAAAAGAGTTCATCAACCATATTTCCAAAGTTATTTTTTCTCTTGAAATTTCCCTGACCTTGTACTTGTAGGTCTAAGCCTAGGTGTATGGTTACCATGCCTTTTCTAAGCATAAATCTAAATGAAAAACATCTCTTGTGAGTTTCAAACCTTTTAGAACAAGTACACACTTCAAAATGGGTACCTATTTTAAAAAATGAATGGGTATTTGTTTTAAAGCTGAAAAATGACACCTCCCCTAAATGTGGACCCAACTTCTTGCTCAAACCCTTTTCCTTTTAAGTTTTGTAACTTCCTAAATGTTTGAATTGCATGATCACCTGGAGGGAATTGACTCTTCACTTTAGACACCATCCTATCCCATGAATTTATTTTAGCTTTTCCATTTTTCACTTTCTCTTCCTGTACATAGTTCCACCAAGTTGGGGCAAGGCCTTTCAATTTAGTCTTTGCAAAATTCACCTTCTTTTCTTTTGCTACCTCCTTGTATTCAAAGTAGTTTTCTTGTGCATCAACCCAATCTAACACTTCTTCTACATCCAACTTTCCACTATACATTGGCAACTCCATTTTCACCTTAGAAGCATCTCCTCTGACATCCTTCAACATCTTCACCACCCTTCTTTCATCAGGGTCCAACTCATCATCACCTTGGACTCTTCATGGAGGGTTTTCATTCTCACTATCTTCCTCTTCCTCTTGGTCACTTTTCTATTCAGTGGCCTTACCTCTTCTTTGATTAGTTTACAATGCTACAATTCTAGCCAAAATTCTTCTTGAGACTCCTTCATCATCCTTATCTCTCTAGCCATAACCACACTGCCTTTAGGAGGCATCTTGTCTTTCAATTTGTAACTTTTCTCTTCTTCAAACTTCAACTTATCTCCTTCAAAAGATTAAAACCTATGCTCTAATACCAAATTGATGTAGAGCAGGGATGAGACCATCAACAATCACAATTTAATCTATTTTTAACAATCCTTCAACCTTGAAAACCCTAACTTGGCATTGTTGAACACAATTTCCTCAAATTGTTGTATAACATTCCAAATAGTGAATTTTGGTCATATATTTCAAAAGAAGTTGAAAACCCACAAAAAAATCATCATTTCAAATACCCTTTATTCTCTTCTTTGACATATCCAAATATGAGATAGGGTTGTTTTGTAACAACACCCTCTAAAAACTTTTGTGACACTAGAAGTAAGCTCAATTAGCCATGTTTTACAAAGAAACCTCAAACCAATTACTCCTCTAACCAAAAAATTCTATTCTAAGACTCTACACAAGTCTCAAATGGTCTAAAACAAATATTTTTTAATAACTACAATAGTCAATCTATCACCCTTTCACAAAACCCTACCTAGGCCTATTTAGGCTTGTTTAATAGTCCTAGTATTGATTCTACAATCTCCCAAGCACCATTCTCCAAACCAAAATTTCAAACACATAAAATAAAACCTACATAAACATTTTCCATCACTATAAGACAAATCCCAATAGTATTTTGAAAAACCCTAGCATCTACACCTCTCATTTGTATGAAAACATGTGCATTTTCACCCTAGGGCATCATCATATTAGCCTCAAACCTCCTTCCCTGCAACCAAAAACAAACTAACATGAAAGAAAACCATAACTAACACCATTCCATTGAATTTCAGAGAGTTTGATCGGTGGAATGGTTAGTTATTTCATTTTCTTACTCTTTAAGCCTTAAAATAGGGTTTTCAATCCACCTTCAGTACTTTGTCTCTAAAATCCTCCTAAATTGAAGAAATCACTCCAAACCAAAACCAAAAAAAAGATAATTTATATGTACATCAAATCCAATTCACTTTAGATAAAAAAATCAATTCGGAGCCATACAATAGCCTGTAGTAGCAAATTTAATAGAAAAGATAGAGAAAATTAAATGTTTCTTATTACTTTTCCAACAAAATCAACTCATGAACCTTTCTTCGACCCATACATATTGTATTTAAACCTTACACACCAAAAATAAATCACACAATCAACTCTTGATCACTAAACCATGCTACAATAAACCGTGCTTGATCACCTAATTTCCTTAATCTCCAAATTTCCTTCCATTTGGTAATCCCTTCCATTGAACCAGGTATTGAATATTTGAATTGTTCTTTGCATTAGTGTACTCCTTCCCACCCAAAAATTGCTCCAACTTTAATGGCCCACTTGATGAATGTGCTTTGACTCCTTCATCTATAAATGATGTGGAACCTACTTTTATTCCTACGAATATACCTTTTCCATCCTTATTATGAACTGTCTTCTTCTTTACCTTTGATGCATGCTTGAATTTTCCCATTTTCTCTTGTAATCCCACCTTAACTTCTCCACCTTTATCTTTCATTCCTTCCCTTTGCTATTGTACACCTTTAACTGCTTCCTCATCATACAAACCAACTTCTTTTATCTTTTCCATCTGTTGATCTTCCCTCATATCTATTCCCTTCATAGATTTACCAATCTTAGATTTAGCAACCTTTGAATGACCACTATCTTCTTTGGAAAAGAATGAACAAAACACTTTTTCCTTCATCCTCTCAACTTGCTTCTCAACCAACTCTTGAATCTCCACAATTAATTCATCCTCGACCTTCTCAATACTAGATTTTTTCATCAACTCATTATCATGTTCCTCCAATTTCATTTAACTCTTGAAGTGTAAGAGTGGTTGTAAACTCCATAGGCTCCTCTTCCTCTATATTTAAAAACTATTTATTACCCAACATTATCAATTTGGCTGCCTTACCTCATCCCTTATCATCCTCCTACAATGGTGTCAAAGTAAAAGAGACTCCATTTTTCTCAATCTTATAAGTATTGTTCCTACTATCATATATTTCATTCCTATCAAATTTCCATGGTCTCCCTAGCAGCAAATGACACACATCCATATGCAGCACATCACATAGAATACTATCTTTGTATCCACCTATATTGAATTCAACCCAAGCTTGCTCATTCTCCAAAACAGATTGAATCTCATTCAACCAAGAAACCTTATAAGGTGTATTATGATTTATCTTTTCCAACTTAATTTTGTCAACCATTTCAATAGACACCATGCTATTTGTGCTTCTAGAATCTATTACAACTTTGCATACCTTTCTAATGTATTTGCAAGTTGTCTTGAAAATAGTTTTTCTTTACTATGGAACCTTCTCCTTGGATGCTTTGAGGAGTGTTCTTCTAACCATTAAGGATGAACTCCAACTTCTGGAGTAGTAAGTGTATCAGGATAGTTAACACTCTCACAATCTTCCTCTTGCACCAATTGAACTATCTTATCACCACCAGTTGAAGTAGAACGTTGTTTCTCAGGACACTTCCATGCTTGATGGACAAGTTGATTGCAATGATAAATCTCTCTAAAAATGTGTTTGAACCTCTACCTTTTCCAAAAAATCTTCCTCTAAAGCCCCTAAATCCACCTCTTTGATCAACAACTTGGTCTTTTTTTTTTGCATCTTCTTCATCCTCATAAGACTGCCTTGAACCTCTTGCTCTATTAGTGTTGGCTCTGCCTCTTCCTTGTCTTTCTTTCCTTATTTTTAACTTCTCCTCTACCCTAATAGCTAACTAAAAACATTCTTCAATCATCTTAGGAGTAGCATGACTCAATTCATCCTAAATTTGAAATCTAAATCCATTCAAATACCTTGCTATCTTCTTAGTCTCATCTTCAACATGACCTGCACTAAGGCTTAATTTGTGAAATTCCTCTATATAGGCCATAACATCCATAACCTTTTTCTTTAAGTTTTGTAACTTCCTAAATGTTTGAATTGCAGGATCACCTAGCAAGAATTTAATCTTCACTTTAGACACCATCCTTTCCCATGAATTTATTTTTTCTTTTCCCTTTTTCACTTTCTCTTCCTATACATAGTTCCACCAAGTTAGGGCAGAGACTTTAAATTTAGTCTTTACAAAATTTACCTTATGTTCTTCTGCTACCTCCTTGTATTCAAAGTAGTTTTCTAGTGTGTTAACCCAATATAACACTTCTTCTACATCCAACTTTCCACAATACTTGTTGGAAACTTCATTTTCACCTCAGAAGCATCTCCTCTGACAACCTTCAACATCTTCACCATCCTTCTTTCATCAAGGTCCAACTCATCATCACCTTGGACTCTTCTTGGAGGGATTTCATTCTCACCCTCTTTCTCTTCCTCTTAGTCACTTTTCTCTTCAATGGCCTTACCTCTTCTTTGATTAGTTTCCAATGTTGCAATTCTATCCAAAATTGCTTCTTGAGACTCCCTCATCATTCTTATCTCTCTAGTCATAACTGCACTACATTTAGGAGGCATCTTGTCCTTCAATTTGTAACTTTTCCCTTCTTTAAATTTTAACTTATCTCCTTCAAAAGATGAAAACCTATGCTCTAATACCAATTTGATGCAAAATAGGGAGGAGGCCATCAACAATCAGAATTTAATCTATTTTAACAATCCTTCAACCTTGAAAACCCTAACTTGGAGCTGTTGAACAAAATTTCCTCAAATTGTTGTATAACATTCCAAAAAATGAATTTTGGTCATAACTTTCAAAATAATTTGTAAACCCAAAAAAAATCATCATTTCAAATGCCCTTCATGATCTTCTTTGACATATCCAAAAAGAAGATAGGGTTGTTTTGTAGCAACACCTTCTAAAAACTGGTGCTACATTAGAAGTAGGCTTAATTAACCCTATTTGACAAAGAAACCTCAAACCAATTAAAACTCCAACCAAAAAATTCTATTCCAGGCATATACACAGGTCTCATATGGTCTAAAACAAAGATTTTTTAACAACTGCAACAATCAATCTATCACCATTTCACAAAAACTTACCTAAGCTTATTTAGGCTTGTTTAACTGGGCTAGTATTAATTCTACAATCTCCCAAGCACCATTTTTCAAACCAAAATTTAAAACACATCAAATATATCCTACTTAAACATTTTCCACCACTACAAGACCAATCCCAATAGTATTTTGACAAACCATGGACTCTACATCTCTCATTTGTATGAAAACATGTGCATTTTCACCCTAGGGCATCATCACATTAACCCCAAACCTCTTTCCCTAAAACCAAAAACCTACTAACATTATATAAAACCCTAACTAACACCATTACACTGACTTGTTGAGAGTTCATTGGTGGAATGGTCAATAATGCCATTTTCTTACTCTTAAAACCTCAAAATGGGGTTTTCAACTTGCCTTCAATATTTTGACTCTAAAATCCTCCTAACTGGATGAAATCACTCTAAAATAAAACCAAAACAAAGTTAATTCATATTTACATCAAATCCAATTCATTTTAAATCAAAATAAATCAATGCAGAGCTATACAGTAGCATGCAGCAACAAATTTACCAGGAAACACACAAAAAATTAAAGGTTTCTTATTACTTTTCCAAAAAAATCAACTCCCAAAAATTTATTCAACCAATACATATTGTATTTAAACCTTACACACCAAAAACCAACTCACACAACTGACTCTAACAACCTTTTGAACTACTTAACTGTTGGAATTCCCACTTTTTGGATTTTTTTGCATTTTTGCACTATGACAACATTGTCAAGATTTTACAACATTTACAAGATTGACTTCATAAGAGTCTAATCACTTAAATACATTAGAAATGTTCCCAATAGACCTTATTCCACCATAAAATGAATCAACATTAAACAAAACAACCTTTAGACCACTATTTACATGATGGAGCTAGGTGCCCCTACACCATACAACTAGACATAAAAAAGACTCAAGTCTATTGAGGACAGTGCTACAACAAACCATGCATGATCACCTCATTTATTTCTTCTCTAAAATTACTTCCATTTTGTAATCCCTTCCATTGAACCAAGTATTGAAGATTTGAATTGTTCTTTGCATTACTAAACTCTTTGCCACTCAAAAATTGCTCAAACTTTAATGACCCACTTGATAAATGTGCTTCAACTCCTTCTTCATCTATAATTGATGTTGAACCTACTTTTATTATTGCAAATATATATTTTTCATCCTTGTTAATATGACTTTTATTCTTCTTTACCTTTGATGCATGCTTGAATTTTCCCATTTTCTCTTGTAATCCTTCCTTAACTTCTCCACATTTTTCCTTCATTCCTTCCCTCTGTTGTGGTATACCTCTAACTGCTTCCTCATCATACAAACCAACTTATTTTATCTATTTCATCTGATAATCTTCCCTCATATCTGTTTCCTTCACAAATTGACCAATCTCAGGTTTAGAAACCTTTAAATGACTAGTATCTTCTTTGGAAAAGAATGAACAAAACATTTTTTCCATAATCCTCTCAACTTGATTCTCAACCCACTCTTGAATCTCCACAATCAATTCATCCTTGACATTCTCAATATCAAATTTTGTCATCAACTCATTATCACATTCCTCCAATTTCATTTCACTCTTCAATTCTATCGTTTTGATACCTTCAAGTGTAGGAGTGGCTACAAACTCCATAGGCTCCACTTCCACTATCTTTACAAACTCTTTCTTACCCAACATTATCACTTTGGTTGCCTTACCTTGTTGTTTATCATCCTCCTACAATGGTGTCAAAGTAAAAGAAACTCCATCTTTCTCAATCTCATAAATATTGTTCCTATCAGCATTTATTGCATACCTATCAAATTTCTATGGTCTCCCTAGCAGTAAATGACACACATCCATAGGAAACACATCACATAGAATCCTATCTTTGTATCAACCTATACTAAATTTAAGCCAAGCTTCCTCATTCACCAAAAAAAAATGACTCTCATTCAACCAAGAAACCTTATATGGTGTATCATGAGGTATCTTTTCCAACTTAAGTTTTTCAACCATTTCAATAGACACCATGTTATCTATTCTTCTAGAATCTATTAAAACTTTACATACTTTTCCCATGCATTTTTAATTTGTCTTGAAACGTGTTCTTCTTTCCCATGGCTCCTTATCTGTGGATGCTTTGAGGAGTGTTCTTATAACCATTAAAGATTCTCCAAATTTTGGAGCAGCAAGCTAATTAGTAGAAATAACACTCTTACAATCTTCCTATTACACCAATTGAACTATCTTATCACCACCAGTGGAAGTAGAAGGTTGTTTCTCAGGAAATGTCCATGCTTGATGGGAAATTTTTTTGCAATGATAACATCTCCCTAAAAATGTGCTTGAACCTCTACCTTGTCCACCAAATCTTCCTTTAAATCCCCTAAATCCACCTCTTTGATAAAATAATTGGTCTTTTATTTTGATTGCATCTTCTTTGTCCTCATGGGACTGTCTTGAACCTATTTCTATATTAGTGTTGCCTTTACCTCTTCCTTGTCTTTCTTTCCTTGTTTTTAACTCCTCCTCTTCCCTAGAAACCAACTGAAAACATTCTTCAACTGTCCTAAGAGTAGCAAGACTCAATTCATCCTGAATCTATAAATCTCAATCCATTCAAATACCTTGCTATCTTCTTAGTCTCATCTTCAACATGACCTACTCTAAGTCTCAACTTGTGAAATTCCTCTATATAGGCCATAACATCCATCTCATTTTTCTTTAATTTTTGCAACTTCCCAAATGTTTGAATTGCATGATCACCTGGCAAGAATTGACTCTTCAATTTAGACACTATCCTATCCTATGAATTTATTTTTGATTTTCCCTTTTTCACTTTCTCTTCATGTACACATTTCCACTGAGTCAGGGTATGGCCTTTCAATTTAGTCTTTTCAAACTTTACCTTTTGTTCTTCTACTACCTCTTTGTATTCAAAGTAATTGTCTAGTGGATCAACCCCATCTAACACTTCTTCTACATCCAACTTTTCACTATACATTGGAAACTCCATTTTCAACTCAAAAGCATCTCCTCTGATAGCCTTCAACATCTTCACCATCCTTCTTTCATCAAATTCCAACTCATCATCACCTTGGACTCTTCTTGGAGGGTTTTTATCTCACCCTCTTCCTCTTGGTCACTTTCCTCTTCATTGGCCTTACCTTTTCTTTGATTATTTTTGAATGCTTCAAGTCTAACCAAAACTTCTTCTTGAGACTCTTTCATCATCTTTATCTCTCTAGCCATAACTGCACTACCTTTAGGAGGCATCTTGTCCTACAATTTGCAATTTTTCCCTTCTTCAAACTTCAACTTATCTTCTTCAAAAGATCAAAACCTATGCTTTGATACCAATTTGATCTAGAGAAGGGATGAGACCATCAAAAATCATAATTTAACCTATTTTGAACAATCATTCAACCTTGAAAACCCTAACTTGGTGTTGTTGAACACAATTTCCTGAAACTATCCTATAACATTCAAAACAATGAATTTTGGTCATAACTTTCAAAAGATGTTGAAAACCCACAAACCAATCATTTCAAGTACCCTTTATGCTCTTCTTTGACATATCCAAAAAGGAGATAGGGTTGCTTCGTAACAACACCCTCTAAAAACTATTGCTACATTGGAAGTAGGCTCAATTAGCCCTATTTTACAAAGCAACCTCAAACCAATTACTCCTCCAACCAAAAAATTTTATTCTAGGACTCTACATAGGTCTCAAATGCTTTAAAACAAAGTGTTTTCAACAACTGTAACAATCAATCTATCACTCGTTCACAAAACCCTACATAGGCCTATTTAGGCTTGTTTAAAAGGGCTAGTATTGATTCTACAATCTCCCAAGCACCATTCTACAAACCAACATTTAACGCACATCAAATATAGCCTACATTAAAATTTTCCACCACTATAAGACCAATTCCAATAGTATTTTGATGAACCCTAGCATCTACACCTCTCATTTGTATGAAAACATGTTCGTTTTCACCCTAGGGAATCATTATATTAGCCCCAAGCCTCCTTTGCTACAACCACAAACCTACCAACATGAAAGAAAACCATAACTAACACCATTCCATTGAATTTTAGAGATATTCATTAGTGGAATGGTTAATTATATGCCATTTTCTTACTCAAACCCTCAAAATAGGGTTTTCAACCCACATTTAGTATTTTGACTCTAAAATCATCCTAACTTGATGAAATCGCTCCAAACCAAAACCAAAAAAAAGTTAATTTATATTTCCATCAAATACAATGCAATTTAGATCAAAATTAATCTGTATGAAGCTGTACAGTAGAATGTAGCAGCAAATTTACCAGAAAACACAAAAAATTGAAGGTTTCTTATTACTTCTCCAAAAAAATCAACTCCCAAACCTTTCTTCGACCCATGATACATATTTTATTTAAACCTTACATACCAAAAACCAACTCACACAACCAACTCTAATAGCCTTTTGAACCACTTGATTGTTGGACTTCCCACTTTTGCATTTTTGTGCTATGGCAACACTGCCAAGATTTTACAACATTTGCAAGATTGACCTCATAAGACTCTAATTACCTAAATACCTTAGAAATGGTTTCAATAGACCTTATTCCACCCAAAAATTACTCAACATTAAACAAAAGCACCTTTAGACCCCTATTTACATGATGGAACTAGGTGCCTTTGCACCAAAAATGTACTTTTGGTGATTGGTACATGTGTCCTTACCCTTCTCAGATATGCTTGAAAATTGTGGTTTCCATTTCTATACTTTTGAAAATTTTCATTTCATATTACAGGTCATATAGTTCATTTAGTTTAAGCATTACATATCATTTCAATTTAGTTTCAGATCTATCCTATTGTATTAAGGATTGAGATTTAGGTATGATTGACTCACCTTTAAGGTTGAAAGTCAATCTCTACTCCTTGTGATATCTTTCCTAATGGATTTCCTTTGGGAGAGGGATAAATCAAGAACATACCCCTTATTCATTAAGGAAACCATTCCCCATATTTCATTTTGGTGAACCTAACCTTGTACATCATATTTTTATGATTTGGAGATATTTGAAACACTAGATCTAGGTTTTGCATCATCTTGTTTTGGATTTTATTTAGGGTTACATATTTCATGTTTGCATCATTTAAATTGTCTTCTAGAAAATATACTCAATAGTTTTATTAGATGCTTCAACTTAGCCATTAAATTAAAGATAGTATGGTGTAGAAAAGAAATGTTGAATATGAAAAATTTCCAAGAATTTATTTACCTCTATTCTTAAATGAAGTGTCATTATTAGAAACAAGGGTAGAAGGCAATCCAAAATGAGAAATGATATTATTTTGAAGAAATATAAATATCACTTCAATGGTCATGGATCAAAGTGGAACAAATTTGACCCATTTTGTAAATTAATTCATAGTGGTAATCATAAAGTTATTCCCTTTAGAAGAAGGACGTGATATTTTTCCACATCCCCATTTTTAAAATTTACAAGGAGAGGTCTAATTTTGAAGCTCTTGAGAAAGAGCCCAAATGAGATTACTATATTGTTGACATTAAGGACACTTCTTGAAAAAGGAAAATGAATCTTGCTTCATTGTTTTCCAAAAGTATCCCATGCGGATTAGTTTATGTACTAGGGATTGACCACCAAAATGTTCACCCCCAGAGCCTAAATATGATTCTTGAAGGGAACCTTGGGGTATTTCAACCTTAGTGAGACACAAAATAAGAAGACCATTATAATATTTTTGATTAAGAACATCAGACAATATACCATATCATAATGAAATTTTTTGTACATGAGTGGTGCATTTTTAGTCACATCGTTGGGAAAATTTATAGTCTTTAGATAATTATAAATGTGGGAGTACCATTCCCTCAAGTCTATGTGAGCACACACCAAAACATTGGGTTTAGGTTGATCTAAGATAACAAGAAAGTGAAGAATTCCAACCACAATCTGGTAATCTTCTATACCATCGTTTGAAGATACCAAGGAGGTTGTGCTCACCATTGCATCTACATGTTGATTTTCTCTCCTAGGGACACTATCTATTATGAAAGAAGAGAAATGATCAAGAAAGGATAAGGGAAAATCTTGATATTGAGATAGATGATTTTGCTTAGCTTGATATATATTCCTATATTTTGATTTACAATAAGGGTATGTGCAGGATCATGATGGGCCAAAAAGTGGCAATATAATGGGTATGTGGCTGAAGACCTTTTTTAACCCAAAATTGATGAAACAGAAAGGGTTTTTAAAGGAGATTCTTAGCTTTCCACTAATATAAATTATGATTTATTTTGAATTTAATAAGTAATTATTTTTCATTTTCTATTCAAATTACGACTAAAGTCTTGATTGATAGGATGATTAAAAAACATCTATAGCTTTCAAACGATATTACATTTTTTGAATCCAAAACATGTGTCACATTCTATGCTTCACATACTATTAGATTAAAAAAAGAAAAAAATTTAATTTCATTAAGTTTTGACCAAGTTAAGGTGGTCAAACATACACGTTTTTATATTTTTTAAAAGTTGTAATAAAAAAATCATAATTAATTATTTACTTGGAAAAAAATTACAAAAAAAAATGCATCACATCGGGACATGAGTCCTCTACTTATATCTAAAATATTATAACAAATATTATCATTTTATTGTGGTTAGGGTGGTCAGACAAACACCTACTTATTTTTTCCCTGAAATTTAAGTACTACTGCATTGAAATTTTAAATTTTCACCAAATATATATATATATTTTTAAAAAACCTAGTAGTTTAGAAACTACATTCAATTTGCTATAGATTATATTCTTATGTATTTTTGAAATAATATAGATAACTTACTCAAATTTTTATGTCAAGTTGCCTAACTCTGATTTTTCTGAATTTTTTGCCACTTAAGGGCCTATTTTTTCCATGATGATCTTGCAAATACCCATAAGTTCAGAATCACCATGAATGTGGAGATGTATAATGTTCATATCCATCACAACATGCAAGATATAAATAAGGGCTTCATACTCAAGGATGTTGTTAGAGCAATGAAATTACAAATAAAAGGATAGAGAACTGGCTTGTCTTTAGATGAGACTAAAACTACACCTATCGCGAAGCTATCTAGATATCTTGATGCATTGAAGTACATAGATCCCATATAGGTTCATGGTCTATTGCAAAGAGATTATCATCTGAAAATAAATCTAGATTAGGGAAGGAGTGAGATGAGGGAGATTCTACCAATTGATTGGAGACAACTTGACCTTGATTTCTTTCTAAGTTACAAACTTGATGTAAAATTTAGAAAGAAACATTACCCATTTCACTAACCTCCCCAAAGGATCAGTTCTAGTAAATAGATGTTAATGAAGAACAATTTTTACAATTACATGAGTTTCAACATGAAGAAGATAATGCCATAACTTCTTTGTCACAAAAATGAGAGTGATACATTATTTCTCCATGAAAAAATAATGAGTTTCATCATCAACTAGAATACGATTGATGTAGTAAACTACTCTTTCTTTACCACCATCGTCATGTTGAGCTAATAAAGCTAGTAAAGAATGAGGTGATGTAGATATATAAAGAAAAAAGGGTCTACATTTCATAGTTGACATTAAGATATGAGGATTAGCCAAATAAATTTTGATTGACTCAAAATATTTTTTGCACTCATCATCCCATTAGAAACAAACATCTTTCTTCAACAAGCATGTGAAGGGAAGGGTACAATTAGCCAACTAAGTTACAAACCTATGAATTTCTTGAATCTTCCCTTGGAAACTATGTAGTTGAGAGATGTTTTTACGAGGGGGCATGTTAAAAAAAACATATATATTATTTGTATTGAGTTTGATTCTATAGTGAGAGATGATAAATCCTAAAAGGTTGCCAATGTCAACGTCAGGATTCGGTCTCATCTTAAATAGAGTTGAAGCCTTTTCAAGATAAGACAAATATTTCCATCATGACCTTGATGAGTCGTGGAATTAGCAAAGATATCATTGATGTAATCTTCTAGAATCTTGTGAATGAAATCATGAAAGATAAGATTCATCACCCATTGGTAAGTTGCTCCAACATTATTTCCTAAATGGCATGAAAAAATAATTTAGAAGGTACCCAAAGGGGTAGTGAAGGTTGTAGTATATTGATCTTCCAAGTTAATACAAATTTGATTATAGTTTGAAAAGCCATCCATGAAATACAATAAGACATGGCCTACAGTCAAGTCTACAAACATAAAAATATTAGGCAATGATAAATTATCTTTAAGAGAAGCCTTGTTGAGATCATGAAAGTCGATGTGAATATGAATACGACCATCAATCTTGTTGACAACAACAATATTTGACATCCAAAATAAATAGTAAATAGAATGGATAAAACAAACTTTTAAAATCTTCTCTATCTTGATCTTGACTAAAAGGGAAACCTTGGGATTCATCTTTCAGATATTTTGTTTATCATGCTTAGCATTAGGACATAGAATGATGTGAAATACCATGAACTCATCAATATCGGGTATTTCCTTGTATGAAAAAGTGGAGATATTAGGATGAGAATGTAACAAATCAAAATGTTGTTTGGATTCTTTCAAATAAGGGTATTTTCTAATCTTATTCACTTTTTAGGAGATTTAGGATCCATGAAAATATCAGTAGTATCCCCTTTAAGGAGAGTACTACAATCTTCAGTATGATTAATACAAATGTCATCATCCACATTAGACAAAGAAGCCTTCTCATCAATGCTCATAATGGATTCTCCAAAGTATGCTCACTTATTCAAGTGATATATGAATCATTTCTTATGGTGATAAGAAGGAAAATGAGAGTAGACACCTAAGAATACTTCCAACACTTCCTCTAAATAGAAGAAATCTAGAGGAACTTCATTAGACCCTACTTTACTTTCAATCAACTTGGGATGAATTAGTTAGAGAGAAAGAGGTTCAATGAAAATCATGTTGAAATTCAACCATGGTTTCTATTTATATTGTATGTCATAGTATCCAAGCCCCATGTTATGCTTATGAGGGTTGCATTCTATAGGGAATTGAATACCTTGTTCATTATGCCCACAATGTTTTCATCCATAATTGTATTTAGACAAAAGGTTGAAACTAGGACCATAACACATTTTCAATTCTTGAGAAGGAGGAGGATCTATTTAGAGATTGTCATTCCAATAGTATGGATTATACTATTCTATGGGGTCACAATAATCTTTCTTGATGAGAAAAAAAAATTAGCCTCTTTAACTGAAGCCTAAACATCTTCCTTAGTAGGGGAACAATAATTCTCCTTGGCAAGAGGATGATCGTTTTCCTCAATGGGAAGACAATCAACTTTCTTGATAGAGGTGTATGGGACTGTTGGAATGCCAAGATGGATAGGATCAACTTTGTACTCTTCGATGAAGGATTTTATAAAGTCCAAGGATCCCCAATCATCACCAAGAAACTCATTCAGTTCAAAAGAAGAAATAGAAGGGGCGGACATAGGATTCTTAGCTTTAGAATGATCTTCTCTAGGGACATCCATCTTAGGAGCATCTTTTAAGGAAAGCAATACTAAATAGGAAGTAAATGCATTAGAAGATAGCTGAGGAAAGAAATTTCTAAGAGTGATCCAAGCAACCAAAGTTTGACCAGCAGTTGCCATTTCATAAAGGTAAAAACATCAGGTTCAACATATTTGATTACATAATTACTTCATTATTAGCAATAAATTTTATACAACAATGCAAAGTAGAAGTTACTTCCCCCAAAGCATGAATCTAGGCTCTTCACAAGAAAATATTGTAAGGAAAAAGTACTGACATAACATAGAACAAGGTGGATACAGTAATGGGTCCCAACCTCAAAGGCAACATTATCATGCCTAGGGCTTGTCGAACAACATTATCAAATCCACAAATGTAGAAAGAAGTAGCAAGACAAGATGAATCAATTTTAATCTTAGGTAATAAGTAAATGATGTGCACATTGAAAGCCAAAGCCATGTCAATGAGAGTACACCTAATACCAATGGTGATAATGTTAATTATAATCATTAAAGGATCCACTTGATTTTGTATTTATAGAGAAAAGTTCTTGTAGATAGAACATAATATTCAGTGAATCTTTTGGAAGCCTTGCAACATCAGCATGAAGTATGGATGGTTTGTGTTTGTTGTTCCTATGTTGTCATTTATTTCAACATGGTGATAACTATATGGGAAGATTACTTGGTTTACCTAAATTTTCTCTCTACCAATAATACCCTTTTGTGATGGATCAGTGTGTTGGTATTTGAGTTTGGAATTCACCTCAAGATCTGATATGACTCTACTCTCTTAACCATGTTTTCTTAGCTCAATTAGATAGCTATATCTTGGATCTTGAGATGTCTTTTGTTTTGAGAAAAAAAGGTTATCTCTAACAAAGTTTAACTCTATATTTTACTATTATTCTATGAATGGCATACTGTGTGGGAGAATCCACATTCTACTCAGTTGAATATTCTTATCTTGTACATAGTTATGATTGATAGTCTCTTTGCTAGTGGTATGATGGTAAATTAATGTGTTCTAAGATCTAAAAGGTTTTTTCTTTGAGAATTATTTGTTAGTTTAGAGAATTGTGTTTTAGTCCAGCTGACTCAGCGTATACAATATATTACGAAGACTAGTTATGCTTTATGGATTTTGGTTGACTTGGTGTAATGCTTAAATCATATATGGTGCTTACCTAATTGATGATCATTACATGCTTGTATATATATGATGTTTTGAGGAATGAAAGTGTGTGTACAGAGAGGCATGAGATAGACAAATAAGATGAAGTGAGAAGTTTGTGTGTGAAGGAGAAGAAAAGTGTGAGAGACTAAATGTTTTATTAGTTGTGATAAAAAAAAATTTGTTGAGTGATTACTGTGTCAGATAGTACTTCATATTCTGAGCTTCAGTGGAACTAAACCCTACACATTGAAGGTGTATTCTATCAGTCCAATCTTTTGGAAGTGAGCCACTATCATTGTATCTTGGTAGTGAGCCATATTTTGTACTCAGGTTGTGAGCCATTTTAAGGATAGTGAGTCCTGGTAGTGAGCCTTGTAATATTTTGTATCTAGATATAATATATTGTGAGTTAACCCTCATCGTGGTTTTTCCATTTTTTTGGTTTTCCATGTAAAAATCATGGTGTTCTTGTGTATGGTTGCATTAAATTGTTTCTATGATCTCTCTTGCTGATTCAGTTAGAAGTAGAATAATGTTTAAATAGATTTTATTATGGTTTTATGGAATACTGATTCATCCCCCTCTTAGTATTTCAGATATTCAACAAAATCTACATGAATATGAGCCATCAATGCATTGACATCTGTCACCACAATAGCACAACAGGAAATTAGCATTGACTTTCGCACCAGATTTTAGTGTATTTTTTGCCATGAACTGAACAATTTGGCTAGCATTAAATTCGATGTAAATAGGCATGGCCAGTTCAACACCAAATTTTGTGTTGACATTAGTGCTAGAAGTAGTGCCAAAGTTAGCACTGGGAAATCATTTCACCTCTGTTAGCACCTAAAATAGAGCCCTGAAGTAGCAACGGAAATGGCACATAAATTGGTGCCCAAGTTGGCTTCCAGTTTTGCTTCCATGTCTACTCCCTTTTTTGCTTCTAGTTTTGCTTCCAATTTTGCTTCTAGTTTTGCTTCCGGTTTTCCTTCTAGTTTTGCTTCCAGTTTTTCTTTTGGTTTTTCTTCCACATCTGCTTCTAGTTTTTCTTCCAGTTTTGCTTCTAGTTTTTCCTCTGGTTTTTCTTTCAAGTTTGATTTTGGTTTTTCTTCTAGTTTTTCTTCCAATTTTGCTTCCAAGTTTACATTCGGTTTTGCTTCCAGGTTTGCTTATGGTTTTTCTTATAGGTTTGCTTCTAGTTTTGCTTCTAGTTTTGCTTCCAATTTTTCTTCCATCTTTTCTTCCATTCTTGCTTCCAGTTTTTCTTTCAAATTTTCTTCCAAGACTGCTTCTAGTTTGGCTTCCATTGTTGCTTCCTTTTTTGCTTCTAAAAATGCTTCTTGTTTTTCTTCCATTTATTAATTTAATATGTTTTATTTCAATTTAATTAGTTAAATATATCATGCCTCTTAAATAACTCATATGATTATAGAGTAAGTAATTTAATTATTTAACTCGTATATTTAAATAACAATATAATTATTGAAACACGATCATCATCTATAATTAAAACAAGTGAGTCAAATATCTATAATTTAATTTAATTTGACAATATCCATCCTGAGCAGTAAATTAAAATCATCATACTTAATAAATATCCATCCAAAAATTATCAACCACTTTTAATATATATAAATTGACAAGTCAATACTGATAAGATCATCATCATATATAACTAAAACAAGTGAAAGTCAAATATACCAATACATCAAAAAAATGTCAAAATGATATATGCAGTCCAATAGTCGACATAAGTGAAAATGACACATGTACAAATGATATAAATAAAATTGATAAATTATGTAACTGAAATTGATACAAGTCAAGATGATACATGTCCAAATGATATAGTAAAAATGATACATGTCAATATGATACAACTTAACAATATAGTATAGTAGGCCATAAAAATGATACATATGATAGTAATCATGAAAAGAGTCATCATAATGATATATCAACAATGATTCATGGTGTAGTCTATATGATCATGAATGTCATTGGTTACTATAACGAGTTGTCTCATCATAATCATCATCACCATCCTAATCATCATCATCATCATAATCATCATCATCATCATCATCATTGTCATTGGCCTTGATGTCTTCTATATCCACGTCATCATCCTCTGCCATGTGATTTGTACTAGTAGAACCAATATTTTATGTGTTTTGTCCACATTTTACTCTATTTTTATCTTTACACTTTTTGTGTGTTTTGCTTGGAAAGAAATAGTATAGATCCATTATTTATTTATTTATTTAAACTTTTGTATATATATATATATAATTATATATTCTAATTTTAATTGTCTCTTATTGTAAGGGTTTTTATTTCTTTCTCTGCAGTGGTCCCTTTCAATTTTCTTTGTGTTTTTGTCTTTTTAAAAAAGAATTTAGAAATTATATTGTTTAGACAATTTTATTTTCCTTTTTTGTTTTGTTTTATTTTCTCTTTTTCTCTTGTGTCTTTGTATCCTTTTGGTCCTAGGAGTCTATTTGATAGATTTTTTTGTTTTACATGCCTAGCTAGTTCTTGGTCTGCATTATCATTTTTCTCCTTGAGCTCTCAACTATCCTGACGATGGATCACAGAGTGTGATCCAAAATGTTTTAAAAGATGAAAAAAATCTTACATAATCAAATCCAGAAGTCTCTAACAATAATCAATATGGATTGTGGAAATTTGATATCTTTAATTAATACTAGTGAGTTAGGATAAACTTTAACTTTAAAAAACAAAGCCAATTAGGCTGGCAGACTTGTGGATCAAGCCAATATTTGGTGGTATAGGAAGAAAGATGACTAGAACTTTGGAGGCCAACCATAATGGATTTTAATATTCAACATGAGAGTAGAAGAGAGATTTGATATCATGTATCAAAACATTAAGCATGCATTCTTCCAACCAGTAGAGAAGGAGATGATTACTTTGCTTCATTTTCATTTGCATAACCATTTCATGGTGTGGGAACCAAGAAGAACAAGGATGTTCAGTTTTATGTGGAGGTAATGGATGTGGTCCAAACTTCAGGAGGGGCAAGAAGGTCAATGTATGATCTTGATGAAATTGAGGAAGAACATCAAGGGAGGGACATGAAAAATAAAATCAATACAGAGTTTCAAGGATTTGTCAAGTGAGTAAGAGAGCGATGGGAGCAACCTCATCTAAAATATTTTGAACTAGAATTTGATATACCATTTAGAGAGCTTGTTTTTCATGGAGTTGCTTTCAAAGCCTTTGCTTTTATTTTTCCTATAGTAAACTATTTGGTAGAGTTGGTGGAATTACCTTTCTTAGTAATCACTATTAGTGAGATTGAGATTGTTAACCTTGAGAGAGTAGGACTTGGGCAAAAGGAATTTGATATGGCTATTGTTTTCAAAGACTTCAAGCGGGATGTACTCCACATTGACACCATTCCTCAATCTTCACTTGATGGAATCAAGGAATGGCTGAACTCCAAGGATATAAAGTATTATGAAAGTAGAATGAACTTGAACAGGCGGACAATTTTGAAGACTATTATTGATGTTCTAGATAAATTTATTGAAGATTGTGTTTGGGAATTTTTGAATATGGAAGCTAGCAATTCTAATTCTAATAATTCAGAAGAGTCAGATAAGGGATATGAACCCTTTGATGTAGAAGAGGAATCACAATCAAATATCATGTAGCCAGCATCAAGAGTGTTAGAAGCCAACAAGATGGAGGGAATTCCTATATAAGGATTAATTTCAATGTTGTAGGTATTGGATTTAATGCCAACTACAATGGAAACATTGAAATTCCCTAGTAGTATTTATGTTAAGGAAATTTCCTTTAGATGCAAGGATTCAAAGCACATGAACCATGTGGTACAAATGATTAAATCCTAGAGACAATTTGTAACAATGGAAGAGTTTGAAAAGGAAGGAGAGCTACACTAGTGACTCAAGAGAAACTTTAGCTTTAAAAAAAATCCAATTAGGCTAGTAGACATATGGATCAGGCCAACATTTGGTGGAAGAGGATGGAAGATGACTGGAACTTTGGAGGCCCACCATAATGGATTTTGATATTCAACCATGAGAGAAGAAGAGAGAGTTGATATCATGTATCAAAAAATTAAGCATGCATTCTTCCAACTAGTGGAGAAGGAGATGATTACTTTGATGAATTATAAGCCGAAGCAAAAAATGCAGATAAGGAAAAAGGAGACAAGTTTGACAATGAAGAGGAAAGGTGGCAATGAAAGGTAAAAGCTACAGGGAAGTATCAGTCACTTGATATTAGAGATTAAAGAGGAATGCCTTCCAAGAGGAATAAATTCAGATGAATTGAGTTCATCTGCATCCTTCTACTATTTATTCATGCACATAAATGGTCATCTTGTAATCATAAGATTTGAGCTCTATTTACTCATCCTACGCATCAATAAAGAACTCAACACAAGAGATGATAAATGACATATTAGCACAACAATATCCAACTAAGTTATTGAAACTAAACTATTGATACCTCATTCTCCATCCAAATTACAAAATCGTTCCACTTTTTTTTTTGTAACATATTCTTTTCAAATTGCTTTGGATGGCAGCCATATTTCTCCTCTTGTCAAAACATGGCACATGGACTAGTTAAACTAATTAATATGCAATCATTTACTTTTTCTAAGGAAATAGAAAAAATATCATTTAAAATATTAAATACACTTACAAATGTACAGATCAAGGTTTGTAAACCTTTTTGGCCACTGTGATGCATGGCATGAAGTTTCTCAAGCCTATCCTTGGAGGCCTTGTCATGAAACATATACTAATTCAATTTAACTAGGCACAAAAAAATTTAAATATCGTTTAATAAATTTGATGTAATCTTATGAGAAAATTCAAATACTTGTGTACTCTCCTCACCAAACTTCCCCCATGCATCAGACTTCTCATATGCTTTTACAATCTCTTTCTATACTTTCACACTTACATCAACTGTCCTTTTCTGCCTTAGCTCAGGACATATTTTTTTTTCTTTGTTTGGTTGCACCGAAATGTCTTGCAATTTTGAGACATTTGTAGCTTTATCTTCTTTACAGAGCAACCTGTGCCAAAATCAGTCTCCATGTCATGTAGAACTACTTTTTTTAGTTGCATGGGTATCTATGAGAATGGAAAATTTTGATGGTCTTTAAACCATTGAAGGAATGATTTCTTCAACCTATTCACAAAAAATTTCTCAGCATCCATCATTTGGAATTCCCCTCAAACCACCTCGTGTTCTATCTTCGTATTGTAGCTACCAATGCAAGATTGATAACATGGTGTGGTGGAAGAAGTTTGTGCCCTAGGAGTGGTTGGGACATTGGAAGTATATGTTACTTATTCCACATTCTTAGAGTTTATTGCCACTAATTTCCTCCTAGATCTTTTGTTCAATCTAGCACTGGTTGGGGAATCAATTAATTCCCTTTGACACAATTGATTTGTTTGCAATGTTTGAGGGGTGTTACCAGATTATTTTTCTATGTATCTGGCAAGCATTGTCTAGTCCACATTAACTAATTTGTTCATTGCCTCTACCCCCAATATGGAAGCCAATTCCTCTTTATCTTTTTTAGTCTCCTGTCCCTATATATATATATTTAAATTATATTTCTTCTTTGAAATTTTGAAATAAAAAACTAAAAAGAAAAATTCAAAGAAACAATGGAAACATTTACAAATCTATAAATTGACAATGAATTACCTCATTGTGGCCAGAGTCTACTGACAATGCTTCCTTCCTTCTATTGCTTGACATTTTGAGGTGACCTAGAGCAAATTATTTTCATCCCGTCTCTGGAGGCAGACAAAGTACACACTGTTAGGTATGAAAGTTTTCATCCAATTTGTGGTATGAAAGTTTTGTTTTGTGGGAAATATGTTCATTGGTTTTGCTTAGTGTTGATAACCTAGGGAAAATATGTTCATTGGGTTTGCTTAGTGTTGATAACCTTATCACGAAAACTCTTTCAATGCAATCTTGCATGAATTTTTCATGGCATCGGTGACTATGGTGCAATTGGGAAAAACTAAGTAGTTTTTGCATTTATTTTCAGTAGTTGCTTAGTAGTGACAGACCCAATTCCTAGATTTTCCAAGCAGTTCACTATTTCCTTTATACCCAGGTTAGGGAAATAATACGGAGGCGTCTTGGCTTCGTGCTATAATATTTTGAGCCAAACCTCAAATGGGTAGGGTAAAATTTTTTGTTGGTTTCTCAAAGGTTTTACAATTTATAATGATGGGACAATTTAGAGGTTGGCTGGATAGGTTAGGCCATGAACCAGTAAACAATCATGAATTCAAATGCAATACAAAGAGCAGTAAATAATCACAAATTCAACCAAGAAAAGAAAAATTGTTACCTTACCTATGGTGTCACAAACTAAATCAAATTTCTCATTAGTTGCTGGTAGCACCCTGCTCTCTTCCTTTGTGCAACATATTTCCCTTTTTTGTCATCTGATTTCTTCCTTCATGGGGAATTTTTTTAAAAAAATTGATTTTGATTTGGTAGTCATCACTTTAGTTGGCATTAGTTAATGCCAACTTTTGCACCAAATTTTGGCCATTAATGTAATTTGTTTGGGGCACCTAAGGTGGTGCCAAGTACGCCTAATTCAACATCTATCATTGGTATATAGTGACTATTTTCATTGTTGTGTATCACAAGATCTAGAGTGTTGTGACTCCTACAAGTCTTCTACCATTATTTTGCAGTAGTGTGATGACCACTGATGTCCTGTGGCTCCTTCATTAGCTTGGTGTGGTAGAGTGGTTTTACCGCGGTCTCACAAGTTACTTCTTCCTTCTTGGCGGTAGTGTGGTGAAAGATTTTATGGGAACATTTTTATTCAAAGAGGAGACCATGGAGCGAGGATGTGGATAGCATAGAAATACTAATTCACTGAGAAGAAAGTGGGTGGAAATAGATGAGACAAAAAAATCTGTAGATACAATAGAGGTAAGAAAAGAAAGCAACCTCAACCAAAGGAGGAAGATGTTTATGAATTCACAAATTCTACAACATAGAGGAGATATCAATATATCAAATATATAACTAAAGTGAGGTTTTGTGTTGGATAGAATACTCATTGAAATGATATAATTGGTGTACTAAACATTATTTACTATGTTGTGTATTATAGGGGCGAGACAAGGCCGTGGCAACAAATCGTGTCATATCAAATGAGGACACAATCGATGAAGCAAGACATGAAGTACTCAAATTTTGACTTAACTTAGGAAAAAATGATCTGATGGAATTTTGTAATACACCCATCTTTTCTCATAGTATTATTGAAATTTATGATGTATTATCCAATGTTGACATAAATTAACACATGTTGATTATTTTAGATGGAGATTGGAGAAAATGTAGAGCCTAAGAGTTCAACTTGCAAAAGAAGAAGATATATATGTGGACGTGGACCTAAAAATTTTAAATCATGTAGATGATAGTGGGTGGAAGAGGATATGACAATGGATACTATAGACACAACAAATTATTGCACTGAAGAAGAGGTAGGTTAGGACTATAGTACATGGGATGAATACTTGAGAAAATTGTTGTTTGTGGATGTTCTATATGTCATGGAAAGAAACAATTCAAACAAATGATTGCACAAATACATTACATATATGATGAGCTTCTAGTCAGTAGTATGCTTCCTACAATTGATTAAATCCAAAGAATAATAAATGAGTGCAGAATGATGTTTTATAAACTATGTTGTCAAAATTGTGATTTATTTAAATTATTGTATAAGAAAGGTAGTCTATAAAATAATGTTCCATTATTCAATTGATGTATATATGTTCATACAATTTATATTTTTATTTTTTAAGCCATATTTGATTATATCTCTTTGAAATTGATACATTTATGATTTATTGAATTGTTGCCAAACATTAAATAATGCTTGGGTTGGTTGATAGGTAGAAGATTTTGATGAACCACATACTAATACCCAAGATCCAATTGGGTTATTAAGATTTCGATGGGATGATCCAAACCATCCTTTAAAACATACTAGGGCGAGAAGAGAAAGATTGAAGAGAACACTATCACC
The DNA here is from genome assembly GCA_007258455.2 of Sequoia sempervirens. Lineage (NCBI taxonomy): Eukaryota > Viridiplantae > Streptophyta > Pinopsida > Cupressales > Cupressaceae > Sequoia > Sequoia sempervirens. The sequence goes on along the minus strand of VDFB02168118.1, from coordinate 140,659,351 downwards.
TGAGAAATTTGAAGAGCTGATGAGAGTTGCATACACTGATGACATGCCAATTAGCCTTAATGATGATGATCATGATAGTGAAAATGTAGTGCATGAAGAAGGATTGAATGAAATACTTACAGGTTTATTTTGGGATGAAAATAATGATGAGAATAATGATTATATGGTTGATAGTAATGATGATAGTAGGGGTAATTACCACCAATGTAATGTTGATGATGACAACATCAAATACTCCATCAAGCAAGCGACAGAGACACCTGTGTTCAAACTAGGTGCAAGTAGAACCTCAAAACTAGCATGCACATTAATATTATTAGAAATCAAGTCACTATTTGGTTGATCAGACAAAGGATTCACTACCCTACTAAAGTGAGTTGCAATCTATTTCTTACTTTGCATTGTCAATTGGTGTACATAATTCATAAACATTCATCATCTTTGTTTATATTTCTTTAAGGGGAATTTAAAACCATATATTGTATATAAACAGTCCTAGTATAGATTGACATATAATCATGTTCATCATAAGTCACATTCAATTGATTTAATCTCTGGAAATCTTACAGGGCACTTAAAACTAAAATTTTCCTTGAAGAGAATGTGTTGCCATCAACTTGCTGAGAGGCATGTCTGTTGTTGGTTGAGTTGGGGATTGAATATAAGAAAATTCATTCATGTAAAAATGATTTCATTTTATATAGAGATGAATATCAAAATAAGGTAGAATGACCTACATGAAAAGAGAAGAGATAGCGTACAGATGTACAAGGTCCTATAGTTCCAAAGAAGGTTTTACATCACATGCCAATTATACCTAGACTTCAATGAATGTTTCGTTGCAATTCACTAACAAAATTGATGGACTGGCATGTGAAAAAAAGGAGTAAAGATGGATTCATGCGAATTTCGGCTGAATCCAAAGCAATGAAACACATAGAGGAAAAGTGGCCAATAAAATTCAAAGATTAACCCCATAGTATCAGGTTTGGTCTTACAATTGGAGTGTGCCCATTCTCTTTCCTGAGCTCAAATTACAGTGTTTGGCTAGTCGGATTGATAGTATACAATATTACCCCATGGATGGGTGTTGGAAAGGAGCACCTTATACTAACTCTCATTGTTCTAGGAAAACATCAAGTTAAAAACATGGATGTTTATCTTGCACCTTTTATTGATGAGATGCAACTGCTATGGAAAGACATAAGAATGTATGCCATATCATGTGCTCCATCAAATAGGTCTTTCATGTTGTATGGTGTGCTATATTGGACTATTCATGATTTCCCAGGACCTGGTGTTTGTTTTGGTAAGATAAAATATTTACGTATTTACATTCATAATTTATTTTCATCGCAACTTTCATACTTAGTTTTATACTATATTTTTTATGTTATTAACATTACTTATTGAATTCCAGGGCTTCAAACAAAGGGGATATTTTCATTTCCAAGATGTACATAACAATTTCGAGGGTAGTATTCTAAAGATATACATAAATTTATTTACGCAAACAATAGGATTTTTCTACCACTAGATCATAGGTTTAGAAATTACTTGAAAAATCAATGTGATGGAAATGTTGAAAATAGAGGCCCTCCCATGATTATGGGTCCAAATGATTGGCTTAAGAAGTATGAAGAAGTTGAATTGAAAGCTTGGAGGATTTTTTTGATTGAGGTGATTCAATTGAAGAACCAAATCAAGTTGTAGTTAATATGCTTGAAGGAATGAAAAGGAAATCCATATTTTATGAGCTCCCTTACTAGAAGGATCTATTAATATCACACCTATTAGATCCTATGCAAATATTCAAAAATTTCCCAAATTCTATATTTCAAAACATATCAGGAAAAGAGGACACCTTTTCTTCAAGGAGAGATATTGCTCTTTCGCATACCAAATTTGATAGAAAACATTTGTGGCAAAACAGGGAAAATGAAACATATGTAGAAGCTCCATGAATTTTGAAAAAAAAGAGCTAGACCAACTAAAAAATGTCATCCATTCAGTAAGGACACCTACTGGCTATGGTTCATCATTGGCTAAAGCTTTTACAGTTGATGGGCATATCGTAGGATTTAAAGCACATGATTTTCATAATTTAATGAAGGTATTATATATCAATATTTAACATTTATTGGTAACATTGATTAGGCACTAAATTTATTTTGATATTTCGTTGTGTGAGAAAAAATTACTAATGACCTTTTCATAAATGTGTTTGATAGAATATCATGCCATTGTCAATTAGGGGGGATTCCTATCTTATAGTTGACTTAAAGAATGCCATAAGTTGATTGTCAACATTTAGAAGGTATGTGGTTATATGAAATGATCATGTGTGAGAGACATAAAGATATTATATTGCATTTTAATTTATGACTTAAGGTTCATACTAATTTACTATTCTTATATTAGGTGGGTGACCTCCAAGGAGATCCATGAATCTAAAGTGCCAAATTGGAAGAAAGAAATTGTAAAAATTGTATGTGTATTTGAGAAGGAGCTCCCTACAAGTTTCATGGACCTACAAGTACATTTACTTATACATGTAGTCGATGACATTGAATTGGCGGGTGTCGTATCAATGAGGTGGACATTTTTCTTTGAGAGGTATATGAAAACTCAGAAAAGATTTGCCCCAAAAAGGCACATCCAGAGGGTTGCATGGCTAAAGGGTATGTATTGAATGAAGAATTTTTCTTCCTGTGTGAATTCCTTGGTAAGGATTTTGAAGATGGCCCATGCATCTAGGATGAAGAATGAGCATCATATATTATTGATGGAGAAAAATGACAATCTAATGGTGTTGAAGTACAAATTAGTAAGTAAATTCATGATCAGTGTGGTTGTTTTTCTTGCAATCATTAATTTACTCTGTAATTTATTTGTCAAATTAACAACATGACATTTGGAGTTTGAAATGAAAATGTTGACATGTAATAGGTGTAGACTAAAGTGTTGGTATGTGGTTACTAATCATGCTATACTATACACCTTGTCATGTATCCTTGCTGGAATTTTTCCTCCTCATTTTTCACATCATCACTGAAAAAGGAAAAATCAATGAAAAAGGATAAAAAAACCAACTTTGTAGAACCCTAACCTAGAAGCTTCTAAGCTTGTTAAAAAGGGGTTCAAATGGGGTTTAGAGTATGATGAAAATTGTGATTATTTGAAAGATTGTAATAGGTTTTGCACTAGATAATAAAATCATTGGATGGCTGTGTTTTGGTGGATGTAGCCTGGATTGGGTGAACCCTGTTAAATTTCTCTATTTATTAATTAAATATGCATTTAATTGTTATATATCTACCTTTCTAACCCTAACAAATGGTATCAAAGTGAGTTGAGTTTCAATTATAATCTACAGGAAGGTCTCATGGTTGAGTGGGAGTAATGGTAGGTGAGGGTAAGAAGGTTGAGAAGTTTAATGGGCAGAACTATTAGTTATAGAAGATGTAGATGGAGGACTACCTCTATCAAAAGGATTTATGGTGGCCATTGGAAGGGAAAACCAAGAAACCCACAACAATGTCTAATGAGGACTGGGATATTTTGGATAGAAAGGCTCTTAGCAATATTCATTTATGCCTGGCACAATCAATGGAATTCAATATTACAACAAATAAGATAATTCAAGAGTTGATGGAAACCTTGGAAAAGTTATATGAAAATCCTTCCGCTTTGAATAAGGTATTTCTTATGAAGCATTTATTTAATATGAAAATGGTAGAAGATGGGTCAATTACTGATCATTTGAATGAGTTTAATATGGTCACTAGTCAATTAACTTTTGTAAAAGTAAACTTTGATGAAGTTAGCGCTCTTTTGTTTCTATGTTTTTTTCTTAAAAGCTAGAATAGCTTGGTAATGGTTGTTAGCAATTCTATTTCTATTTCGAATACATTGAAATTTGATGATGTTTTTTGTGTTATTTTGAGAAAGGAAATTTGTAGGAAAAGCTCAGGTGGAACATCCACATTAGGCATTTTTTTGAATGTAGAAAGTAGGGGAAGAAAAAAGGAGAGGAAAATTTTTTGGAAATCATGGGAAGTCACAAGGAAAATCAAAGGACAAAAGGTCCCAATCTAGAGACAAAAGGGATTGCTAGTATTATGGTAAGCCAGGTCATTTAAAGAAAGATTGTTGGTCTCGAAAAAATAAGAAAAGAAACAAAAAGGAAGGAAGTAAAGAGGCAAATGGGGTAAGTAATAAATCTGATGAGGATGCTTTGATTCTTTCCTTTCATAATGTTGATGATTCTTGGGTGTTAGATTTAGGGGCTTCATTTTGTGATACCACCATAGAAGTTATTTTCTTAATTATGTCCAAGGGGATTTGGGTTGGTTTAATAGGATATAATGAACCCTATAAAATTTTTGGAAAGGGAAGAATCAAGATTAAGTTGCAGAATGGGAATCATTAGCTACTACATGAGGTAAGGTATGTTCCAAAGTTAAGTGGAAATTTAATTTCAGTAGGGCAACTAGATGATGAAGGTTGTGTTGTTACATTTAGTGATAAAAAATGGAAGGTCACAAAGGGTGCCTTAGTGGTATAAAAAGGTGTGAAAGTAGACACCTTATATCTTTGTACAGGTCATACTGTTCCTTCTACTTCAATTGTTATGGAAAAAGGCCAATGTTTAGGAATAATTGTTGTAGTTCAATAGGTAGAAGATCATATAGTTCCTGTAGACTCTAAATCAACATTGTGGCATAATAGACTTGGGCATATGAGTCAAAAGGTATGAGAGTACTTCAGTAAAATAATGTTTTACCAAGTCTAAAATGTGTTAATATGGATTTATGTGAAAGCTGTGTGTATGGAAAACAAAAGAGAGTAAGTTTTCTCAAGGATGGGAAGCAAAAGAAAGATGTGAAATATGGAGCTTGTGCATATGGATGTGTGGGAACCAGCTCAGGTATCTTCTCTCAGTGGCTCTCAATATTATGTTACATTCATTGATGATGCAACTAGGAAGGTATGGATTTATTTCCTTAGGAAAAAATTTGATGTATTTGAAACTTTTAAAAAATGGAGAAGCTTGGTTGAGAATGGGATGGGTAAAAAGCTAAAATGTCTCAAATCTGATAATGATGGTGAGTATTGCAACAAAGAGTTTGAAGATTATTGTTCCTCTAATGGTATTTGTAGGAAAAAAACTGTTCCAAGGACTTCACAGGAAAATGGAGTGGTTGAGCACATGAATAGAACAATAATGGAGTGTGCACGGACTATGAGATTGCATGTTGGGTTGCCTTTAAAAATGTGGGTAGAGACTATAAACACTGTTGTTTATTTAATTAATAGAGGTCCCTCTAATCCTTTGGGTTGTGGTATTCTAGAGGAAGCACAAAAGGTAAGAAGGTGAGCTACTCTTTTCTCAAAACCTTCGGTTGTCAAGCATTTGCACATGTAGATTCTAAAAATAGAACCAAGCTTGATGCAAAATCAAAGAAATATATATTTATTGGATATGGAACTGATGAATTTGGTTATAGGTTTTGGGATTTTGAAAATAAAAAAATTGTGAAAAGCATGGATGTCATATTCAATGAGAAAGTGTTGTACAAAGATTTGTTGCTGGAACATGAGAAGAAAGAAAATGATTATGCAATGTTGGATGATATTCCAAACAATGATGTTTTAGTGGTTCCTCATGCTCTACAACAACAACAACAACAAATACCACAAACTCCTATGAATGTTAGATGATCTTAAAGAATAAGTAGACCTCTAGAAAGATTCTCTCCTTTGTATACTATTTTGTTAAATGATGCTGGTGAACCAGAATATTATGATGAAGCTATGTAGGTGGATACCAAGGTTCTGTGAGAGCATGGAATGGAAGAAGAAATGGACTGCTTGTTGAAAAATTAGACTTGGGAATTATGCAAGTTGCCTACAGGTAAAAAGGAATTACTAAACAAATGGGTTTATAGGCTAAAAGAGGAGGATGAAGGAAAGAAGAGATTTAAACCTAGATTAGTTGTAAAGGGATTGTATAGAAAAAGGGTATTGATTTTGATGAATTTTTTTCTCCAGTTGTTAAAATAAATTCTATTTGTATTGTTTTAAGTATTGTGGCTATTGAAGATTTTCATTTAGAACAACTTGATGTTAAAACAACCTTTCTCCATGGTGATGTGGAAGAGGAAATATATATGGAACAACCACAAGGATTTGAGGTCAAAGGTAATTAGAAACTAGTGTGCAGATTGAAGAAAAGTTTATATGGCTTGAAGCAAGCACTCGAAAATGGTACTTAAAATTTGATAGTTTTATGGATGAGCAAGGCTACAACAGGTGTAATTTTGACCATTGTGTTTATTTTAAGAGGTTGGATAATGACATCTACATTATTTTATGTTTATATGTTGATGACATGCTTGTAGTAGGGTCTAACATGGATCACATAAGTGAGCTAAAACAACGGTTAGAGAAATATTTTGCTATGAAGGATTTGAGGGAAATAAAACAAATCCTTGGTATGAAAATTTGAAGAGATAGGAAAAATAGAAAATTGTTTTTATCTCAGGCTAATTATGTTGAAAAGGTGTTGCAGAGATTTCATATGGAGAATGCAAAAGTTGTTAGCACACCTTTGCCTAGTTATGTTAAATTGACTAAGGATATGTGTCCAAAGACACAAGAGGAGGAAGAAAAAATGTCCAAGATACCATATGATTCAGCTGTAGGTAGTTTAATGTATGCCATGGTATGCATGAGATTGGATATTGCACATGTCGTAGGAGTTAGTAGGTATTTGAGTCATCCCAGAGTTGAGCATTGGAATGTAGTAAAATGGATTCTCAGGTACTTGAGAGGTACATCCAATAAATGTTTATGTTTTGGGGGCTCTAATATTGATTTAAAAGGCTATATTGACTCATATTTGGTAGGGGATATAGATACCAGGTGAAGTACCACAGGTTATGTATTTACAGTTGGTGGGATATTAGTGAGTTGGATTTCTTGATTGCAAAAGGTGGTTGCTTTATCGACTACAGAGGAAAATTATGTTGCTACAACAAAGGTGAAAAAGGAGATGATATGGCTGCAACTTTTCATGGACGAGTTGGGAAAACAACAGGCTAGATACTACTTGTTTATAGATAGCCAAAGTGCTATACATCTTGTAAATAATTTTTCCTTGCATTCTAAAACAAAACACATATAGTTGAGATATCATTTCATTGGGTCAGTGTTGGAGGATGGATAGGTCAAGCTAGACAAGATATGTATACAGATTCCAATCTAGTGGATATGTTTACAAAGGTGGTGACAAGGAAGAAGATGAGCTCCTCTTCAGCTTCAGTTGGCCTTCAAGGTTGAATTCAAGTATAACAGAGCAGTAGGGTCCAAGTTACTTATTTCCAGTGGGAGTTGTAAGTGCAATAGTGTCGTCTAGGATCAATCCCCAAGTGGGAGATTGTGTTGGTGTGGATCTTGATCAGTCTCCAAGGGGGAGATTGTTGGTATGTGGCGACTGATCATGCTATATTGTACACCTCAGCATGTATCCTTGTTGGGGTCCGAGGTTGGGTTAGCCCTTGGGCAAGGGTTTAGGGGTGGCAACCCTTGAGAAATTTTTTCCTCCTACTTTTCATGTCATCACCAAAAAAGGAAAAATCAATGAAAAAAGGGACAAAAACATTGACTTTCTAGAACCCTAATCTGGAAGCTTCTAAGCTTGTTAAAAAGGGGTTCAAATGGGGGTTACAGTATGATGAAAAACATGATTATTCACAAGATTGTAATAGGTTTTTCACTGGATAATAAAATCATTGGATGGTTGCGGTTTGGTGGATGTAGCTTGGATTGGGTGAACCACGCTAAATTTCTCCGTTTATTAATTAAATCTACATTTAATTGTTAGATATCTACCTTTCTAACCCTAATAGAAAGTTCTATACTCAACAAGTTCATTATGTACCACATGGACTTTATGAACAAATGGATTGATTTGTTTGATAAAAAGAGAGAATAAGTGTTAGAAGCAAGGAGATAGTTTAAGAGATCAAACCCAAAGAATACTCCAATTCCCACTCATCTGCTTGGGGAATGTGAAAAATATTGCACACTAGAAAGGGTTACTAAAAAAATTCAAAATCAAATAGAAGATGCAGGTACAGATTCAAACATAACAGAAGATGAAATGAACATGTCTAGAGGATGTGAAAGAAAGGTACAATTGGAATTTTACAAAATGTTGCTTCCTTATAGTTTTGACAGTATTAACTATTTTAATATTCATCATTATATTTGTTTTCACTGAAATAAATGGTCTTTCATAGGTGAGTAAATATCCAACAATGTGGGCATATGGTCAACATTATCATGTAGAAAGTGTAGACATAAAGAGATGATCCTTCGATTGTGGCATCATGGCTGAGTTTGAGCAATCTAGTTGATCAAGCTCAAAAGATAAGAATATAAATGAAGGGAATCTACAATATGTTGGGAAAATACAAGAAATTATTGATTTGGATTACCGCTCTTTTAAATGTTGTATTTTTAAGTGTAGATGGTATGAAGCATTTGAGAGGACATGAAGACATGATACCCATATTGGATTGTTTTCTATATATTCCTCATTGTTCCTACTAGAGGATAAGGAGCCTTATGTTCTACCAATTCATTGTGAGTAGGTATTTCTTTAACTCAAACAAGAAGTGGTAGTGATCATTAATCTATTAATTCATAGCTTATTTGCAAATACATACATGTGTTTATTAATCAATAAAATTGTTATAACATACGTCTAATATATGTATGTCATTCATGTGCAAGTATTTTCCTATGAAGAAATTTTGGACCCGAAATGGATATTTGTCATGCATTATGATCCAATATTAAGGCATGTATTTGATGATACATTAGTGGATACTGAGAAAAAAAATGATGGCAAAAAAAATGAGAGACAAATTAGAGAACAATGAAGAAATTGACATCCACAATGATGTTGAAGATGGTTATGTTTAGGCACAAGAAGACAACAATCCCGAGTTATATGATGTTGTGGAAGACAACAATATGGATGGTATAGAAAATGATGATCCAAATACATCTGGTAACAATATAGATGGTCTACAGTCAAATTTCAATGATGATGAAGATGATGTAGGTCAAGATGAGGATGATGATAATATTAAATACTTGAAAGAACATATGAACATTGACAATGATACACTGGATGGCATTGTAGTAGACAATAATGTTAATGACGAAGACTTTTAAATTTTCAAAATTAATTGCAATCCATGTTTAAAAAAGGATGATTCTTATGGCCTAAACTTTGAAATGATTTAGTAATATTATTTTGTACTTGGACAATTGAAAACCTATTTTATTCTCCTAGCAAGTTTTTTTTATTTTTATTTTCCATTATAATTCTAGACCAAACAACATTTGTGAGGATGGCCTTTTACAAAAATCTTATTTTGTATGAAGTTCAAAAACCTGTTGTCAAGTAGTAAATTTCTTTCATAGATAGGAAATGTAAAGGCTTCATTTAAGAAAAGATAAATATAAGTCTCTTTCTAAGGGTAATCCACATGCAAAAAGTAAAAAGCACATAAAAACAATTGTACAGTGGAAAATCAGATTCAATCTGTTATGTCTTGTTTTACTTGCAAACTTATCTGAAAGACATAAGGTATTCACCATACATTTCCCTTGACAAAGAAAACATGTTCTTTCATTTATTTTTACTATATATCTTAGAAGTTAAATTGTTGTTACATTATGATGCACTGAGAACATAATATATACAAAAAAACTCAAAGAAAATGTTTGAAATTTAACATGCAACCTACTATGTTGCACTGAAAGGAATCAATATTAATTGGGACAAGAAATAAAAATAAATTTTTGATGGTTGTACTTAAAATTGAATAGGATATGAAAAGTGTGGACAATGATGGTGCTGAAATTGAAAACCTTGGGTGTGATGGCATTCATGTTTTATGTCATTAGAGATAAAGAGCACATACAATTTTATATACATAGCAAATGAAGATTTGAAACTAGTAAATTGAAAATGTAAACACTGTAAGATTTTTCCGTAAATAATACTTCACATACTCACTTACAAAAAAGGGTGAAGGATTTTTTATTCAAACTCTGTTTTCTTTAATAGACATAATAGTAAAAGAAAATTTACAAGTACAAGAATATATACACTATTTCATAGAATATACAAGTACAAGAATATATACAAGAATATTTACAAGTACAAGAATATATACACTCTTTCATAGACTTCTAAATTTTTAGAGTTATTTGCAATTTGTTGGGTCTCAAAAATGTAGGTGTTTAGACCATAAGAGGGTGCCAATCTCTAAGAGGACCTTAATCCTCAATATGAACCAATTAAAGTAAATTAGTTGAAAGGAGTTTAATTCACACCTAACCAAAAACCAATCAAAGAATCCACACAGTATCAACAAATGTGCCTTGATAAATCTTGCAGATTTAAAAACAACTTGGAAAGACCACTTTGGAGACAACAAAGCAATAAATAAACATGAAAATTGACACAACAATTGAACACTGAAAATGGATTATGAGTTGTAATGTATCTACTCCATTATATTTCTCAAAATATAAACATACATAAAATGAGTTCTTTTGATATAAGTGGATGAGAAGGTCTAGTATCTATTCTAATGGATTGAAATGATGATGATATGATGATCAAAATTGGACCTTGGTTTCCTTATTTTTTTTGGAAGCAACAAGCTTTAGGTGCATTCACAAAATTTACATCATTTCTTAACTAAATCATAATTAAAATAACATAGAAACTTAAAAAGAGTTTAGTGGTGGATGCACCACATTCCGTTAATCATTAGCAAGCATCTGTGACCACCTAAGATCTGTTCAAGGCTCAAGCACCATGTTAATGCGTCCACAACAACCAAATTCTAACTACCTCCTCATACAACTTGTGCAAGGAACAAATTAGCCTTTGACATGTGATCAATGCATTTCTGCTAGGCATAAGTGTTTGCATTCTGTAGAGTGTTTGTCATTACATTCTCCAACCCAACAATCCTCTCGAGTTGCTTATGCATTTTCCTGAGTACCTTATCCTCATCATTGATGTCATCAAGGATTCCTAGAAAATATTTTGATATCTCATTTTTCCAAGTTTCTTGATCCTTCAAATTTGTTTCTTCAAAGAAATATTGCATGGCCATACATAGTGGTTGGCTAAAGTCCCTCAATTCCTATGTCAAGATATTATGGAAGTTTTCATGTGTATTCATGAGGCTCTAACATTCTTGGAGAAAATCATTATTAACTCAATATTTTTCCTTAATATGGGATTCCATTTCCTTCATCCTATCAAGTAGACTTCCATGCTCCATGAGGGTCGTGTATGTTCCATTGTGAGCACACCAGACACCCTAGATCTACATGTTGGCACATATCTTTGAATTTCATACAAATTATCCCTGATGCTACTTCAAAAGTAGTAGCCTTCAATTTTCTTTTTAGTTCTTCTTGTTCCTTTTGAGCCTTTTAAAATTTATGCTTCCATTGACCAATCTCAGACATGGCCTTTAAAATTTTTCTTTCATGTTCAATTAAAGGAGATTAAATCCTTGGAGAAGCAGACAACCTATCTTTGTAGTTGGTTAATTCTTGTTTCAACCTATCATTTTCCTCTATCAATCACTGGTTATCTCTTACTAGCTTTTGGATCTAGATTTTGGTGAATTTGGCTACATTCACATTCAAGTCAGCAGTCTCCAAGGGATTTGTCTCCCCTACTCTTTTCACTAGGAGATGTACAAAAATATGATCATGGTTAATGAGAGAAGGCTTCTTGCTTGGGGGGTAAAGAGCCCAAATTTGCAAAGTGGTATTATCAAGATTGTATCCTGACTCAATATACACCCTATCACCTGCTTCATCTTTTGTTTGCAAAGTTTTATTCTTTCTCTTCAAAAAGTTGTCAAACACAATGGGTGAACTAATATCCCACCCAGGAAGGAGCATAACTCCAACTTCTTGCAATAATGCTCTTCCTCTCTCAGCAGTCATGTTTCTCATTTCCCTATCAAATTCATATTGCAACTCATTCAAGGCATAAGCTTCTTTCTTAGGGTCAATGTCCTTTAAACTTTCTCTTATTAGTCTTCCTTTATACTCATATATAAAGGACTTAAATTAAGGGGTCTGCACAAAAGTATCATCTACAACAAATTACTAACTTGCACAATTCCTCACATAATTTGATAGCTCATCAGAGGCTTCAAAGGTGATCACACTTCTTTCCAATGGAATCTCATATTGGGGTATAATAGGATAATTAAACTGTGAGACTCCTTCTTCCTCCTTAATGTTATCTTCTTCCATGGATGGGGAACCAACTAAAAAGCTCACTTCAGGAGTAGGCTAAGGTGATAAGTGATCTAGTCATGTGATGTTTTCTATTTGCCTCCTAGGATTGATGCCCATTTCTCTTTCAAATGCCACAAGTGGCACATCTCTTATTAGTTCTTCTTCATCGAGGATTAACTATTCAATTATTTCTATGGGATCATGTATCTCATGGAAAGCCCCTACGTAGCCTAGGTTATTATTCACCTTCCAAGCCTCAACCATCATAACCCTACTATAGGAATTCATTCTCATCATGTTTTGTTTTTCTTCACAATTTCTAATGACATCTTCTAAAAGGAAACTATGCTCATACCCTTTCAATTTATGAAAACTTTTGGCATCATAAATGAAGTGTTTAGGATCAAAATTTTCCCTTATGTTGCCAATCGGCAAGCCATAATAATCCAGTTTACTACTAACCAAGTCATAGCCTGAATCATAGATAATAGTGAAATCACCAAAGCATAAAGTGGAAGGCATGAAAGTCTGCCTCCCATAGCTCTTTAAATGCATGAAAGCTGAAAATGACAATTGCCTTATGATCTCTAAATAAGCAACTCTATCTGGCATAGTCTTAGGAAAAAAATAAGGTGCAACTTCAAATCCATAAACCCTGATAATAGTACAATCCCCAAACATGTACCAGTCACCCAATTGTGATTTATCCCTACTTCATGACCCATATCTTTTGGTCACAAAAATCTTAAGATCTCTGCAGAGAGTTTGTAGTCACATTTGTGGTCTAGCATCTTGTATAGTGGTTTGACAAAATATTCCTCAAAATATAGGTAGTGGGACCTCCCACACCTAATGTCCCACATAGATGTCTAAATTTGTACAAGCCTTGAATTTCAATCATTATCTAAGTATTTTATTCTTAATTCCTCACCCCATATCCCCATCACCTACCCTTCATATAATATCATGTGCATGAAAAGAGAATAGTGCTTGAAATTAATGGCTTCATTGTCATTCTTGATGATATTGAGGGAATTATTGATGGCCTCCGATAAATACTCTACATAAACATAGGGTCCAAAATTATGGCTCTGGATGTCTGTGGCTAAAACCATGGGAGCAATTGTCATGTTCTCAGGAACATCAATTCCTAGTACTTGACCAGTTGAGTAATAAGTGTATTGAAAGTATTCTTCAAACAAAGCTATAGAGAATGGGGGCTTATCTTCACTGGAGAACCTCATAGTTTGGTTACCCACACCTTTAACCCTATGTAGAGGAAATTTCCACCTTTTGTAACTTGTGTCCATGGTGTGGTATTCCTCCAACAAGTTTTTGATTCATAATTTTGTTTTCAGGGAAGTGTTTAGCTAAATAATCATGGAAATATAATCTAGATTTATGACCATGAACTGTGACCCATCAGACAAATGAATCTCTCTCATATTTTGATTGTAATTCTTTTTCAACACCTTGATTAACTCTACATTTACAAAGACATTGGGTACTACAAGTTTACCCAAATTCAAATTCCATGGGTTTGATAGTGGGCTATGCCAAAATTTCTTCCTATAATGATAAATAAAGAGGTCGTAACCCCTACACAGAATCCATACATCTCTCATATTTTTGTGTTTATCCACTAATGTCACACACGATGGGTTATGTTGTGCTATTCTTCTAGATTTTGGCCCAGACCTAGGACACTAGTTAATTAAGTCTTGATTCAATTACGTAGCTTCAGTTTTCTATCTTTTTGCTTTTTGCCTGGGGTTTTTTTCCATCTCAGCCCTACTCATGCAATGCCTTGATCTACTTACTAGAAAATAATTTGAGCTGAGTCTAGACCACTTACTTGGATAAATGCTACAAATTTCCAACTACCTACCATCGTCCAACTTGGTTCTCCAAATCCTTCAATTACAATTCACAGTGATTTCAACTTCTTTGAGGCCATATTTATCAAATTTTAGGACACTTCATCCATCCTTTGTTCATAAATGGTGCTCACGCCACCTTTATGATCAATTTCTTCATTAATAGTGGTAGTCTCATCAATATTTTCATTAGTCACATCAATCAAACTAATCATCATTTCATAATTGTTGAAGAGACTTTTAATTAAAATTCTCATTTTTTCTTCGATATGCTAGTATGGTGTTTTTTCTCTTCCCTTCTGGTGTATACCACTCTACTACATATGTTGCTCATCTTCTCAGTGGTATAGTAGTGTATACTTTTGATCATTACTTGAATATTGTTGATGAGACAATCTTATTTGTCTTATCGATATCTCAATGTCTCACCGACATTAGATCTTATGTTCTTCAATGTTGGTTTCCAGTGTTGATGAGACAAGTTAATGTCTCTTGCCGATATGCCACTATCTCATTAACAATCACTTCCTTATATCCAAGAGCACTTGTAGATATACCTTTTCGATGTGACATAAGTGATTCTCTTCTCGATATGCCCATATCTTGTTGAAATTCACTATTTTACATCATCAATGGGGCATATAAATAAGTCTCTTTGACATAGGGGTGTCTCATCTACATTTCTGATCTATGCTTTGTGCTAATGTCAGGGAGACTTTGGAGGGACTCTCATCGACATGGTGTTGCCTTGGTGATATGGTATGAGCAATCATAGGAGTATTTCAAAGGAGGAATACACTTTGATGTTGTGATCAAGGGTTTTATTTGGAAGCTCACGTGAGGGATTTTATTAAATTTAAGTTATTATGATAGGAATTCTATGCATATGGTGGATGTAAGAGATGAGTGAAAATGGAAGTATGCAAAAATAATTATGATGGAATTTTGGCTACAACACAATCCATGTTTTAAAAAGGGTGATTCTTATGGCCTAAACTTTGAAATGCTTCAATAATATTATTTGTGTTGATAAAAATTACCTATTGCAATATTCTTAAATTGTTCACTCTTTGGTATGAATTTTTGGTATAAAAATTTAGGATTACTTGGATGCTTCTTCCATTGATTTTGTATCAACATATGTTTGTGAAGACAAAAAAGTTAATAGCTCAATCAGGTAGAGCTTTTGTGATTTTCAAATGAAGAGTAAGGTACATTTTTATTTTTTCTACATTACATTCATGTGCATAAACAAAATAAGAAGATTACATTACTAGATTTCACTTATGTAGATGCATATAATATAGAAAATATTGCACAATCCTTTCAAAAATGTAGTCTTTATTGATAATGCAAATGCATGTTGTTCCACACAAAGTTGTGGAACTAACTATTTGAATGGATATAATAAAAAAAAATATACATTTATAGATACAAAAGAGAAAAATGCACATAAAGAGAAAGGAGACTCGTCATTACCTCAATGATGAATCTCAGTTGCTTTGTTCTACATCATCTTTAGTCTTCTTGCTTGCCTAAGCCTCCTGCAAGTTGATGTATTCCTTGTTGCTCCTATGTTCCTTGCATTTGAGTGAGAAGAGTTTTGTTAGAGCAATGAAGGATCACCAGTCAAAATATGTGCATACATCTATAAATATATAATTTTATCATCACATGCATTCAAATAACTTTCATACTGTAGATGTCAAGGAAAAAAATAAAGTTATCAAACATATCTATCATATGCTTAGTTTTATCTAACATGTTTTCTCATTGTGTAGGTATAGATAAAATTAGGTTGTTTTGTTTATCTAGTTACAACATGTGGGGTGAAATGTGGCTCCCACAAGGGCTAAGCCCAACCTACTACCCTATTGTTTCATTTGAGAAGGATAATCACAAGTAAACCATCCATGAAGCATTAAAGATCAATCTTTGCAAATATAGTGGAGTATGTTGGTAAGGGGTAATCTCCTTATTGATAAAGATTTATCCTTATTAATAAGAAGATTCCAATATCAACATAGCCATGATTTTGACAAAACTAATCATCAAGGAAATTCCAAGATAGTTTTTGAATTAATAGTCTGCTTAAAAGTAAACAATCCCAAGCATCGTACCAGTCACAAGAATTGAATATGAGGGGTAGTCATGTAGATTAAAAGCTTACACAATAGTCATCACTTGCAAAGAAAAAGACAACATGTTTCCACATAACAAATTAAATAAAATGCATGAAAGGTACAATGATGAAGTCCATAATAGTGAATGTTGCTTAAGAGGGATTGAAGGACAACATTTTGTATCAAGGAGAACAAGGTAACCTCCAACTTTGTTGTACATGAGTATGACAGTACCTGAGGTTTTGGTGTTTCTAGATGGAACCTATAGCAAAAAAGTGTGGTCTCCATCTGAAGGAACCATCTTTGGAGCTCTTCCCTAAAATGAGGGTTGAAAAAATTAGAAGAAAATAAATACCATAATTCTAAAGTAACAATTTGTATCAAGACAAATGTTAGAAAGTATAATTAAAAAGAAAAATCCTTACAATTGGACCAAATAGATTTATGATTTCATCTTTAGAATGTAGGAACTTTCTTTGTTGGAGCTTCATGACCTGAAATTGGATCTCCAATTGGACCAATAAAATTTATGCTTTTATCTTTAGAATATAGGAACTTTCTCTGTTCGATATTCAAGACCTCAAATTAGATCAAAAGATGGATAAGCAAATTTATGATTTTATCTTTAGAATGTAAGAAATTTCTCTATTAGATATTAAAGATGCAAGGTTGGATCAAAAATTGGATAAGTAGATTTATGATTTTATCTTTACAATGTAGGAACTTCCTTTGTCAAATATTTGGAAATTCCTACACACAAGTTTTGCTTCTGAGCTAAAACACCCAAAAGTGTTTCACACTAGCTCAAGGTACAATCCAACCTACTTATGACATTGATATCAATCCAATTTTTCCTGAACCATCCATACTAGAACGTTGCATTACAATATATTCTTCCTACACATAAAAATGCCACATATTAACCCCTTTTAAATAAAAATAAAAATACTATGAAACAATGAGTCCCCTATATTAGTAAGTGGGTAGTCTATAGGGAATCTAGTTTGATTTTATACAAGGATGCTCATGAAAGGAATCTTAAAGTGACAGTGAGTGAGTTGTTTTAGATTGCAACTGATGACCTACAATATCTAGCCTTAAAGGTAGTTAGCAAAGCAATAAATGTGCAAGAAAATAAAATTGTACACAGCAAAAAATTCACAATGTTATCTTGCATAATGCCTTAAGTTTTGAAGATAAAAATCTCATTTTATCTTGATGAAAGTAGTGACCTTAATGGTCAATCACTGGCAACCATGATTTTAAAAGATGCTATTCTACTTATGGAGGTAGCATTTTAAGCAAGGCGGTGAGTGGTGGTTTGGAACAATGGCAGGTATGAAGGACTTAATTTATATGCATACTATGTAGTCTAGCTTAAGACAACATTCTTACAAGAGATTGAAGATGGATTATGGAACTCAAGGGTTACATGATAAATATTAAAGCAAAGATTGAGATCTATTTAAAAGCCACTATCATGAAGATATTAAAGATGTCAAATGCAAAACCCTAGTAGCTAGAGTAATGAACATAGTGCAAAAGAGGACAATGTGCTAGGGAAAATTTAGATCTCCACATTATCTAATCACAGGAAAATACATCATTTATTTATTTTTTAAAATTAAAATAAATTATTCTAAACCCTATATAGGCCACATTGATACTTCAAAAGAATCTATTTTTTTAAAAAATTAAAAGAAGTCATTTGAAACCATATATAGGATACATTGATACTTCAAAATCATTTGAAGGAATTTGAGATTATGCAAACATATGTCAATTAAATACCTGGATTATAAACAATAGTGAAAACATTGTAACCCTTGTTGATTAGAGTAGGAATGAGATAAATAGCAATGAATCATATGCCTCCTATCACACACATCTCCTTACCATTCTCTACCATTCTTTATTGAAACAATTCTCCGTTTTGGAAAACTATGCCTGAAAATAAGGTTTCAACAAAGGTTTTATTGTATGTTTATTAAAATGAAAACTCTATTCTGGCGAGCTATGCCTGAAAATAAGATTTTGACAAAAATTTTAGAGTATGTTTATTAAATTTTTACAATATTTAGGCAAGCTATATTCTTGATTCATTAAATGATTTATTCAAATGGATTGTGACTGACGTGATTTGTTGCATTTAGTGTTGTAAATTGTAATGATGCCATGATTACCATACTATCGTCAGCCCTTATTATATCGGCTATGGTATGGTATGGTTTTTCCCTTCCCTTATGCTATTTACCACACCATTTCTTTGCTTAAGGCTTCCTACCATGGGGTTGCAGTGTATATCGCTCTACCGCATATGTTGCTCACCTTCCTGATAGTATAGCAGTGTATGCTTTTGATCATTGCTTGAAGATCTTGTCTTACCGATATCTCAATGTCTCATCAACATTACTTCATTATATCCAAGAGTTGTGCTTTGTAGAGCACTTGTAGATATACCTTGTTGATGTGACATAAGTGATTCTCTCCTTGATATGCCTATATCTTGTTGAAATTTCACTATTTTACATCATTGATGAGACATATAAATAAGTCTCTTTGACATAGGAGTGTCTAAACTGGTGCTACACCCAGAGCTAAACTCAAAGCTAAAGCTGGAGCTAAAAGTGGCACTAAACTTGAAGTTAAACTCAAAGCCAAGGGGTGTCATTAACAATAGTGCCACACACAGAGCTAATATTGGTGCTAACTATGATGCTACTTGTAGTACAAATTAACGCCTTAATTAGCATTGACTTGTCCTATTTGGCACAAATAAATGCCAAATAAAGTTCCATCCTGATAAATAGTGTCAATGTTTTCAAAAAATTGGCAAAAATTACATTAAAACAGTGGGTGGAAGCAAAAAACATAGCAAAAAATGGAGAAAATCATAGGAATTTTTTATAATGCACCCTACTAGAAGAAGGAAATATGATCATTTGTAAAGCTTCCTAAAGCATACCTTGAATAATTAGAGTAGACTAGAGCAAATCCCATAATGAGATCTTAGTCAGAGTAACATGAACTTGCTTGATAAAATCATAATCACTAGGCGATTTAGTTTTAGGCTTAGGTGCTTGAGGGAGGCTTGGTTGAGAAGGTGGTAAAGAAGTTGGTTGATTGAAATTTTTCTGATTCCTTCTATTTTTGTAATTATGAGCTACAATTTTATAGGAAGAGGCTATAGATTGGAAAAAATTTGTGTAAAGGTCTTATTCAAGTCAATACTGACTAGAACCCCACAAATGGAATGAATTATTTTAGGAGATGGGCTAGTTAGATTCATGTAAATGATGGGTCTTTTATGCCTTTGAGGAGCTGCAAACTATAACTACACTCATAGACTCTTAGACTTGTGAAGATTAAGTAGATGGTTGTTATGAAGAAGTTTGTTCAAGAGATCTAGAGATAGAAGGAGATTCCTCTAAGAAATCATTTAGGGCATCATCCAACATACCAAAATATGTTTTAGATAAAGCATTATCAAAAGCATTAAAAATTTGAAGAAAAATATCCGACATGATAAGGTTCTAGGACAAGAGTTTGCATGGAGTGAATAGCCCTCAATTACCTCAAAGTACAAGGTCAAGTGACTGAATGCAAGATGAAATATATTCAAAAAAATTAATTAAATGAAATACTAAGCTATGAAGGGAAAACTACAAATTAAAAGAAACTGGTAAATAATTATAGAAATATAAAGGTAAGGATTTATAAATTCTTTGAGCTCAAGAGTATAGGGTTGTAGTCGATGGATGCCAGTGTGTTGCACTATTGTCCCTATCAGATCAGGGGCTAAAAACTAGAAACCAACAAGTACCCAATGAGCTTCAAACTTGAAAACCTACACATAACAAGGAAACGAAAAAGTGTTGGGGATATTTTAAGGCTTACCTTAGTCAAACTCCTATTTTGGTGTTTCCATCTCCATGGATAATGAGATAGATAGAAAATAGATGAGACATGTAATAAAATAAACAAGATGTGTGACAAAGAAAAACCCCACTATGGATGGGAACTCGTGCCACAAATAAATAGACAATACAACATAAAGCAACAAGAGATCATAACCAATAGTTTGTGGCTCCCTCTTGGATTGATAGACAAGATGTATGCTTGCAAGAGAGCCTTGGCTGCTAGTGAGATGTGAATCTAACAAAGATTCATCATGCAAAAGAGAAGAGAGAAAGAGAGCCAATTGGAATGAGAAGAGGTGAGAATGAATGAGAATGGAGGCAAAAAATGGAGTGTTGTGAGGTTGCATGGGCAGAAGGATCCATTACACTTGAGATTTTGTTGCAATGACACATGTCATGGGTAAAGTTCACAAGATTCTCTCATTTAAAATTAGAATTTCAGGGATGCTTATGCATTGCATAGATGTCCACACATCATGCAAGCGTCCAACTCAAAAATTTATAGGTATGTGTAGGATAATCATGGAAAAAATAGGCCCTTAAGTGGAAAAAATTCAAAAAAATCAAAGTTAGGCAACTTGATGTAAAAATTTGAATAAGTTATCTATACTATTTCAAAAATATGTAAGAATAGAATATGTAGCAAATTGAATGTAGTTTCTAAACTACTAGGTTTTTCTTAAAAAAATCTATTTGGTGAAAATTTGAAATATCAATGCAGTTGTACTTAAATTTTAAGGAAAAAATAAGTAGGTGTCTTCGACCACCCTAACAACAATAAAATGATAATATTTTTTATAATGTAGAGGGACTCATTCCCCGATGTGATGCATATTTTTTGTAATTTTTCCCAAGTAAATAATTAATTATGAATTTTTTATTACAAATTTTTAAAAATTATAAAAACGTGTATGTCTAACCACCTTAACTTGGTAAAAAATTCATGAAATTATTTTTTTATTTTTTTAATCCTATAGTATACGAAGCATAGAATGTGATGCATGTTTTGGATTGAAAAAATGTGATACTATTTGAAAGCTATAGATGTTTTACAATCAACCTATCAATTAGGACTTTAGTCATAATTTGAATATAAAATGAATAATAATTACTAATTAAATTCAAAGTAAAGCATAATTTCTATCGGTGGAAAGCTGGGAATCTCCTTTAAAAACCCTTTTCATTTCATCAATTTTGGGTAAAAAAATAATCGTCAGCCACATACCCATCATGTTGCCACTTTTTGGCCCATCATGATCCTGCACATACCCTTACATTAAATGAGGTGGTAGATTGCTAATGCTTCATCATTATCCCTTGTGGAGTTGAAATCATGAAATTATGACTCATAAGGTTTTTGTCAGAAATATGGCTAGGTGCCATAAATTTAGTGGGCTAAATCTACAAGTGTGAAATTGCCATAAGGTCCAATTTTATGACACTACAACTAGTTAAAATAGTGCAAATGTTGAGAAGAGAATTTAAAAATTAATAAATTATAGATTTTATGTTAATAGATGTGATTTTAATCCATGCAATGGGTCTTGTTAATCAAGTAAGGCCTCATGGAGATACATTAGAGAACATAAAAATTGTAGAGAATATTTTAATGAGTCTTTAGATAGTTTCATGATTTCCTGACTCAACTAATACTATATTATCCTAGGCAATATTCTATAATGCACCATCGTAATCCTTTTAGGGCACACTTTAACCTTGCCAAATATAAATAATAATATTTTTCAAACAAGGGGGAATTATTAAAATAAAAAAACTTGAGGTTGTTCAACCCTAGTCTACTCATTGTCTTTCCCTAGTCTCTATGTTCTTAGGATTCAATGGAACGTTTACACATGTCTAAGATATTTTTTCTTTCATTCTATGTGTAATTGGACTATATATATTTTAAATTATTCAATATAAGAGGATGAGATTTTAAAAATCCTAGTTATTTTTTTATTGATAAATTATCATTAATGCATTCTTGTAAATCGGACTTATGTTATTGCTATATGCTATTATTTACCAAGCTACAAATCCTTAAGACTTGGACTACAAATGGAAGTATATCTTTGTTTATGGCCTTCTAATTTTTAGTTATTTATTTTTGCTAGTGGAAATAGAGTTATTATTGACCTAGTTAGCAAATCACCTTTCTAGGATTGACATATTCACAATTAGCTTAAGTTTACTTAGTCTATTTCATACTTTTGTATCACTTCATATGGCTGAGACATGTCCTCATCACTTGAGACACCTATTACATGCATACAGTTTGCCACTTTCTCACACACTTATCATGTGAGATCACAATTGCTCCACATTTGGAGGGGTAGTAAATCATTGTCCCATACCTTCTCACCCCATCCGCCTTTCCCATATATGCAAATTTCCTCATTCTATTTATACACTTTTCATTCATATGATAGATACCCTATTGTGTTGATCTTTTCACTTGTGCATTGCTATCAATTCATGCTTTCTAACCTTGGCATCCTCCATCATGGTATCAAATCCATGGGAACACATTCCTTCCTACATCATAGTGAATCCCACACACATCCCTATCATTAGAGCATAATCTAACCAAATAAGCACTTTGATTGCATCTGAAAGGCTCAAGAAATGAAGAAATACCTTTCATTTTGTCATATTTGGTAATATTTTATTTTTGTGTTTTTTCCATTGCATGAAATTTATAAAAAACAAAAAGAAAATAGCAGAAGGCCAAGGGTATGTGTAGGATCATGATGGGCCAAAAAGTGGCAATATTATGGGTATTTGTAGGGTATGTGGTTGATGACTTTTTTTTACCCAAAATTGATGAAATGAAAAGGGTTTTTAGAGGAGATTCTCAACTTTCCACCAATATAAATTATGCTTTAATTTGAATTTAATAAATAATTATTATTTATTTTCTATTAGAATCATGATGAAAGTCTTGATCGATAGGATGATTCAAAAACATCTATAACTTTCAAATGGGTGGGTGCATGAAGATGGTCACACTTTTGTGGCCAAAAAAGTTTTTGGAAAGAGATAACGCGAGCGTGTTATAACACGCTTGCATTATGTTGTTTTAAAAGCAAAAAAGAAGTTAAAACTATCATTTTCTATTTACTATTTCTCTCTACCTGCGGCCAAAAACCCTCACTTTCACGCTTGCATTCTAGGAGGAAGGATTTCTACAAATTTTATCAACAACAGTTGGATTTTCTTTGCAAATATGGCACCACAAGGAAAAAGAGGTGTGGGAGGTAAGTATTGTTTGCTATTTGTTTTGAATTTCTTAGTTTGAAATTGATTTTGTTTGTTTTAGGTTAGATTTGATTTTTTTAAAAAATTTTGTAGGAAATCCTGCAAATCCTCAACAAGAAGAGGAAAATCCTCAACAACAAAATCCTTAGGAAAATCCTCAACAAAATAAACCTCAACAATAAAATCAACCTCCCCCACCAATCACTCAATACCCTCTTGGCACTCAAGAAAATCTGAGTGAAATTGACAAGAATAGAAACCAACTTGAGGATCTTATCAGTAGATTGAGTGATCCAAATGCTTCAAGCACACAAAGAATGCATCTAGAAAATTCATTGAAAGAGATGTTAAAAAATGTAGATGCAATTACCCAACAAATATCTAGATGGCAAGATAGGAGGTAGGAAGCCAGGGCATATTAAGTAGACAAATTATCATATAAACAAGTAAAAGATTTAAAAATTACTAAAGGTGATTTGTGCTCTCTATTCATTGACCCTAAAAAAAATAAAAATATTACCCTCAATGTAAAGAGGTTTCCTATTCATTGGTGCCACCACCAAGATATTATGAACCATTTTTATGATAGATGGTATTTGGTCTTGATTACCCATTGTGCAATAATTGTGAAGTCCCCCAATATTTTCTTAGGAAACTATACAGTGAGTTTGTATTGAACCAAATCCCAAATTATTTTGATATGAGGGAGTTCCAGGGGAGAGGTGGGGGGTCGGCTCAGGATAGGCCCAGTGCACAGCCAAATCCTGTGTGGCAAGGGAGATTACCTCTCGCTAGGCCACCTCATGAGCACATTGTTATGCCTGTTGTTGCGAAGGAGAGTGCTGACGTAGAGACATTGTCAGGTGAACAACACTTTGACCCGGAGTGTCATCCATCATAGTAGCCCTATTGTACAATGCCATCCAGGGGAGTCTTCGGGTGGTGGCCTTCGAACCCATGTGTGTCAATCTTGAGGGACGACATGCTCATATGACCCCACCGACACACAGGAGGCTGCTACACAGGATCCGTATGCTGCTATGCAAGATCTGTATGCTACTATGTAGGATTCGTATGCTACTACACAGCATTTGAATGTTGTTATGGGGATGGAGAGGATAGCTAATGTTTTGCATTGTGCATATGGCATTGATAGTCAGGTAAAAGTCAGCATGTTCATTGAATTTAATTTATTAAATTCCAATTCTGAAATGCATGATTAACTAATTTAGTTTTATTATTTTAATAAAATTTCAAGGTCATAGTGTTGAGACTAGATACACCAGTCCTCCACCTACTTATTTCTGCAGTACACCTATTAGTGGGGTATGTAACTAGTAAACAATTATAAATTTATTACATGTTAATAGCATTGTTTTAAAAATGGTATTTTAATACATGTGATTTTGGATGTTGAACAGGCTAATATTGGTGGTTTCAAGCAAACACCTCCTAGTGCTAATGGATTCACTCAAACGTACACAAAGGTAATAGAATAAAGAGAACTTAACTAATGAATTCTACTTAATAGATTTGTGTAGTTTATATTCATATTGTTGGTTACGTTGCATTACACATCATTCAAACTCAAAGCATTAGTACTTCAAATTCCATAACTAATAACTAGATGTTGATAAATGACAAAATTTCAATTGTACAATATAGTTGTTTAGAAAGTCAACATAAGAAACACGATGCAATTACTTCACATTGAGGCATGTGCTTGTAAAGGTGCACCACCACGACAAACTATGGATGCTTGGAAAAAATCTATGAAACCATAATAGTAAGCAATAGCATAGACAAGGTAGCTATTGATGTAGAGCATCATATCAAAATACTCAATCATCAGGGTACATCGGATGTAGAGCATCCAAAAAACACCATTAACATCATTTCTTCAAGGGATTTCAATCCCAAATAGAATCAGGAGAAGATAAAATATAATTTCATCATAAATCTACTTTTCATTCAACCAAAATCCACTCAAGTTCTCTTAGCCATTCCATAGGCCATCATTCATCATTCCACTAATCAGTATTCCAATTGATTCATTCAAAGAAAAAACCATATTAAAGAAAACTTTGGCTTAATCAATTAGATTCACATCATTCTCAACCACCATAAAAATAACATAAACTTGATTATTGACACTTGAACAATTCATCCTTTCATTTATTCACCAAGGCAACAAATCAATTAAACCATACCTCACTATTATCAGTCCATTATCAAGCACTGTACTCACCATATTTTAACTACAATAATCTATTTATAGGTTAAAAAATCCTACTACGACAAAATTTTGATTATCATCTTGTGGTTAATCACAAATTTGCTCAAAGGGCTTCATAATAGTCACCCATCCAACCATCAAAGTCACCAAACCTATCTTATACACCTTAAAAAAAATTAGTAACATCAATCATATCATTAGTTTGATGGTAACCAAGCACTCAATCATGTCACAAAAGCTTTGAAAGGATACAAGTCAGAAATGTTGAAGATAGGAGAGATTGGCACCCCAAGAGGTAGCTCTATTTCATAAGCATTTTAGCCAAACTTGTAGACCACCTTGCAAGGTCCTATCTTCTTCATCATGAGTTTGGTATACTTTCCTTTTGGAAGTCTCTCCATCACCAAGTCTCCAACCTTGAATTGGACATTCCTCTTCTTTAAATCTTCCTTTTCCTTATACTTCTCAACATTCTTTTGAAGGGTTTCCTTCACTTGTTGATGAATATCCCTGATTGTAACAACAAGGTCCTCACCTTGAGCACTTCTCCTAGAAAATCCTTGTAGATCTCTTAGTTCATAGACCCCTCTAGGGTGCATGCCATAGACTACTCAAAAGGGCTTCTACTAATGCTCCTATTCATGGAGTCATTATATGCAAATTCAGCTTGAGGTAAAATCAGATCCCAATCTTTTCCATGCTCCTTGGTAAGGCATCTTAAGAGGTTTCCCAATGATCTATTCACCACTTCAGTTTTTCAATCCATTTGTGGATGGTATGCTGAACTAAAGGACATATTTCTTCCTTGAGTTTCTTCCACAAGGCTATCCAAAGGTGACTAATGAATTTAGAATCCCTTTCAGAAACAATGCTTAAAGGTAGTCCATGTATCCTACCAACCTCCTTAAAGAAGAGACCTGCTATATGAGATGCATCATTGGTGCATTTGCAAGGAATAAAATGGGCCATCTTACTAAATCTATCAACTACCACAAAGATACTATCAAAACCTTTTTGGGTTCTAGGCAACCCCAAGACAAAGTTGATACTTACACACTCCGAAGGCCTATTGGGAATGGGCAGTGGTTGATAGAGTCCTACATTTGATGAAGTTCCCTTTTCCCCTTGACGTATTATGTAGCCTTCCACATACCTTCTCACATCCACCTGTAACTTTGGCCAATAGTAAAATATCCTAACTTATTCTAAGGTCTTGTCAAGGCCAAAGTGACCTCTAAGACTCCCACTGTGTTTCTCCTTTATGATATTCTCCCTCATTGAGAATTTATGCACACACAATTGGCTTCCTTTGAAGAAAAAACCATTCTACGATAAAAATTCAGAGAATTCACCATGAAAAGAATTAAAATGTTGCTAAAAAACATTGTATACCTCCTTGAAATATGAATCTTCATGATACATATCCTTCAATGCTTCAACCCCCATGCTTTGGAGTTGGATCTCTTGCACTACAAGTGACCTTCTACTGAGAGCATCTCCCACCTTATTTTCTTGGCCCTTCTTCTACTTTATTGTGAATGTATAGGCTTGCAAAGACTCTACCCACTTCATGTGCCTATAACTGAGTTTGTCCTATGCATTCAAAGAACTCAAGGCATGATTATCAGTATAAACAACAAATTATTTACGTAACAAGTAGTGCCTCCACTTTTTGAGGGCTTGGACCATAGCATACAATTCCAAATCATAGGGAGAATACTTCCTCTTTTCTTCATTCAACCTCTCACTATAAAATGCAACCACTCTACCTTCTTGGCTCAAAATAGCCCATATTGCTTGATTGCTAGCATCACACTCAATGGTAAAATCTTTATAAAAATCATGGAGCACAATTATAGGCTATTGTGCTACTCTCATTTTCAGATATTCAAACCCTTTATTAGCCTCATTGGTCCAAGAAAACTTACCTTTGTTACCTCCTTTGATGGAGTCCAAGATTGGTGCACAAATTTGGCTAAAGTTCTTGATGAACTTTCTATAAAAGCTTGCAAGTCCATGGAAGATTCTCACATTTCCCATGGATTTTGGTGATGGCCTTGAGTAAGAATAGCATGCACCTTTGAAGGATCCATCTTCAAACTTCCCTTGGAGATGACAAAACCAAGGTAGACTAGTTCTTCCTTCATGAATTCACACTTTTCCATGTTGATCAACAACTTCTCCTCTTGTAACCTCCTTAGTACCATGTCAAGGTGCTTCAAATATTCTTCTTTAGACCAGCTAATCACAAGGATGCCATTTAAATAAACTAAAACAAAATTTCCAATGAAAGGTCTCAATACCTTATTCATAAGGTGCATAAATGTACTAGGGGAATTCGATAACCCAAAGGGCATCACCAACCAATCATAGAGCCCTTCATTAGTCTTAAAATTTGTCTTCCATTCATCCCCCTCTCCGATCCTTATCTGATGGTACCCGCTCTTTAGATCAATCTTGGAAAAGTAAGTTGCTCTTTATAGACAATCCATGAGGTCCTCCATTATTGGCATCAGGAACCTATATTTGATTGCATGATCCTATTAATGGCTCTTGAATCAGTGTAAAGTGTCCAATTCCCATCCTTCCTTGGTGCTAGGATAGTAGGAACAACACATGGGCTCAAACTCTTCCTCACTAGCCCTTTATCCGTGAACTCTTGCACTTGTCTTGCAATCTCCTCATTTTGAGTAGGTGCCATCTTGTATGCAGCCTTATTAGGAAATGCAGCCCCTAGAATCAAATCAATATGGTGGCTTATATCCCTAATGGGAGGTAGGGAACTAGGTAATTCATTCACCATTATGTCCTTATACCTTTCCAACAACTCTTGGATTTCATTTGGTGCATCTTCCTTCTTATTTTTGGGCAGATCTGCTTCACTTTTTGGCTTCATAATCAAGAAGAATCCTCTTCCTCCTCCTTCGTTCAAGGTCTTCATGAACTCCTCATCCACCATCAAAACACTATGCCCTTCATGCATTGCCTTGTCTTCTTCTAGGAGAGGTGAAAGGTTGTAAGTCTTTCCATCCTTCAAAATGGAGTATGTGTTCTTATCCCCATCATTCTTAGCCTTCCTATTGAAGTGCCAAGGCCTACCAGAAATATATAGCTTAATACTTGTACTCAAAATTTTGTTCATTAAATCTCATACATTATAAGTCATGACATGGATCTCGCTATTGTAACTTTTTTGTGATTGAATAATTTGTTGTTTTATTTTTAGATGTTGGTTGTGGGAACACCTCCAAATGTTACAAGGGTAATGGATATCGGTGTTTCATCCACTATACAATCCTCCATGGCTCTGATAGAGGAGGTATGAGGAAAATTACTAAATTTCAATTTACATTTGTTGTTATAGATGTTAATTCTAGTGAAAAATCAAACCATTATTGATTCCTAGTTTAATTCCTATTTGGATGGTTTATACAGGGCTTGAGCATGCCTAAGCATCATCATGCAAATATTTTCATTGTGGAGAGTGATCATGAGATGGCAGTAAGTGATTATTTTGTTAAATATATCATTTCTTATAATGTAATTTCTATATATTAATGTCTTTACTTCTTATTGTAACAGTTAAGACTTCACCAGGAGCTAAACTATAGGAGGAGCAGCAAGAGAACTCCTCGAGCACAACATAAATGACAGACAAACTTATCGCCATTAGATCACCAAAAAAAGGGAAAAAAATTATTTCCAGAGCATGGAGAGAAATTAATTTTGATTCCAGAGCCCTTTCTTGTATGCCTAGACATGGAAATTTTGTACATATCTTGTACTGGATAAATTTGACATTGTATGCCTATATGGCATTTGAGTGTAAGCCTATATGGCTATTTTGTAACTATATTTTATACTTATATCAACATATATTGATGTATGTGTACATGGCTATTTGGTTAATACAAATCTTTTTTATCAATGGTGTCCATATTTACTTTTTTTGATAATGTCAAAAACATTGCTGCATACAGATTAGGCAAAAGACTTTTCCTTTTAGATTAGCAATGCATGGAAGTTTCAAAAAGTATCCTTAATATTAAAAAAAGATATGTGTTTATACCATAGCAGCAAAAATATTTTGGGGAAAAATTTGACAAACCAAAAGTATAATATTTTTTGAAAAAATCAGGAAAAAGACTAGAAAAAATCGGAAAAAAATTAGATTTAAAAAAAAAGTTAACAAAAAGTAGAACAATTTCTAAGATAATTTAAAAAAAAAAAAATTTAAAGGCATTTCCATAGCATAGAGATATAGAGAGAAAATAAAATAAAGAGTTTAACTAATAAATTGTAAAAAAAATTATTTTTGTAGTTTATATTCATATCATTGATTACATTGCATTGCACATATTTCAAACTAAAAGCATTGCTTCAGATTGCATAACTAATAACTAGATGCTGATAAATGAAAAAAATTCAATTACAATATATAGTTTTTACAAAGTCAACCTAAGCAGTTATGCAATTACTTCACATTGCATAACTAATAACTAGGAGCAACTGCCAATTGCATTTGCTTATCATGGCATTCTATGAGACCACACTTATTTGAGGAATTTTTTCAAACAATTCACTTCCTTGTCTATACTACCACATTTTTGATACGTGTCTACCAAAGCATTTTGTCAAATAGTTCACTACCTTGTTTCTATGGCTGAAAGCCTAAAACAAGTGCTTTCGAACAAGCTATGGATGCTTTGAAAAAATATATCAAAAGCATAATAGTAAGCAATATCATAGACAAGGCAATGAACTCTTTGAAAAAATTCCTCAAAGAAATGAGGTCTCATGGTGATGGAATACCATGACAATGAAATGCTTTTGATTGTCATGGAATTCCATCACCATGAGATCTCATATCTTTGAGGCATTTTTTCAAAGAGTTCACTGCCTTGTCTATGCTAACACATTTTTCATACATGTCTATCAAAGAATTTTATCAAACATTTCATTGCCTTACTGCAATGGCTAAAAGCCTAAAATAGGTGCTTTCAAACAAGCTATGGATTGTCATGGCATTCCATCACCATGAGACCACATTTCTTTGAGGCATTTTTTCAAACAGTTCTCTGCCTTGTCTATGCTACCACATTTTTCATACATTTTTACCAAAGAATTTTATCAAATAGTTCACCTCCTTGCTGCTATGGCTAAAAGCCTAAAATAGGTGCTTCAAAATAAGCTATTTATGCTTGGAAAAAATCTATCAAAGCATAATTTAATAAGCAATAGCATAGACAAGGCAACAAATTATTAGAATAAAAGCTCAAAGAAATGTGGTCTCAATGGTGGTGGAATGCCATGACAATCCATAGCATTTTTCTTTTCATGGCATTCGTCATGGAATTCCATCACCATGAGACCACATTTCTATGAGGCATTTTTTCAAATAGTTCTTTACCTTGTCTATGCTACCACATTTTTCATACGTGTTTACCAAAGCATTTTATCAAACAATTCACCTCCTTGCTCCTATGACTAAAAGCCTAAAATAGGTAATTCCAAACAAGCTATGGATGCTTGGAAAAAATCTATCAAAGCATAATTTAATAAGCAATAGCATAGACAAGGTAGGGAACTATTTGAATAAAAGCCTCGAAGAAATGTGGTCTCAATGGTGGTCAAATGCTATGACAATCCATATAAATTTGCTTGTCATGGAATTCATCATGGCATTCCATCACCATGAGACCACATTTATTTGAGGCACTTTTTCAAATAGTTCAATGCCTTGTCTATGCTACCACATTTTTCATACATGTTTACCAAAGCATTTTATCAAATAGTTCACCTCCTTACTACTATGGCTAAAATCCTAAAATAGGTTCTTCCAAACAAGCTATGGATGCTTGGAAAAAATATATCAAAGCATAATTTAATAAGTAATAGCATAGACAAGGCCCAATGAACTATTTGAATAAAAGCCTCAAAGAAATGTGGTCTCAATGGTGGTGGAATGCCATGAAAATCCATAGCAATTTGCTTGTCATGGCAATCATCATGGCATTCCATCACCATGAGACCATATTTCTTTGAGGCATTTTTTCAAACAGTTTGTTGCCTTGTCTATGCTATCACATTTTTCATATGTGTTTACCAAAGCATTTTATCAAACAGTTCACCTCCTTGCTCCTATGGCTAAAATCCTAAAATAGGTGCTTCCAAACAAGCTATGGATGCTTAGAAATAAATCTATCAAAGCATAATTTAATAAGCAATAGCATAGACAAGGTAGCGAACTATTTTAATAAAAGCCTCAAATAAATGTGGTCTCAATGGTGGTGGAATGCCATGATAATCCATGGAAATTTTCTTGTCATGGCATTCGTCATGCCATTCCATCACCATGAGACCACATTTCTTTGAGACATTTTTTCAAACACTTCACTGCCTTGTCTATGCTACCACATTTTTCATACATGTCTACCAATGCATTTTATCAAACAATTCACTACCTTGCTGCTATGGCTAAAAGCCTAAAAAAAGTACTTTTGAACAAGCTATGGATGCTTGGAAATAATCTATCAAAGCATAATAGTAAGCAACAAGCTATGGTCTCATTTTTTTTTCACGTGAGAAGCAGTGTGATTTTATTCACATTTTTTTGGAGGTTATAAACACTTTTTTTTGCCAATTTTGTTGTTTTAAATGACATTCAATTTTATGGTGATTTTTTTGTTTATATGATCATATGTGATATTCTAATCCTAATTCATTCTTCTAGGTTGCATAGATATATATTTTGTTTTTACATGTTTTTTGTACCAACGAACCCAAAACAAACTAAACCCCCCTCCAATTTTTTTGGCCAAACCAACATGTTTGGGTGAGAAAGAGGACCATGCCTAGTGTGAATATTCCTATTTGAACACGTTGGAACATTCCATTTGGTCACACGAGTTGCAGAATGAAAGTTGCACCACTTTGCAACTTTCCACTACTTCCATTTGACACTTTTTCCATCAACTAAAATTTAGACACCATGGGAAAACCACTCCAAGATAACAAAAAACTGAGAGATTTTATTGTAGAGGGGCCCAACACAATCCCATGGGATCAGACGAGAAGTTTCTAAGCATCATAGTGTCTAAGTAACCTCATACTGAAGTTTGTAGCAATTTTTTCCTATGGACACTTAAGGGATCGATCCAGTTGAACATAGCTCAGAGTGATTCCGCATGTTTGGGTGCAAAAGAGGACTATGCCTAGTGTAAACATACCTATTCAAATGCGTTGGAATAGTTTGTTCAGTGAGATGAGTTGCATAACAAAAGTTGCACCACTTTGCAACTTTCCACTACTTCTATTTGACACTTTTTTTATCAACTGAAACTTCGACACTATGGAAAAACCACTTCGAGATAATATAAATCAAGAGAGTTTATTGTAGAGGGGCCCAACGTGATTCCATAGGATTAGACGAGAAGTTTCTAAGCATCATGGTGTCTTGGTAATCTCATGTTGAAGTTTGCAGCCATTTTGCCCTTTGGACCCTTAAGGAATCAATCCGGTTGAACGTAGTTCAGAGCGATTCCATGTGTTTGGGTGTGAAAGAGGACAATGCCTAGCATAAAAATTCCTATTTAGATGCGTTGGAACAGTCTGTTTGGTCACACGAGTTGTTGAACAAAAGTTGCACCGCTTGGAAACTTTCCATTACTTCCATTTGACACTTTTTTTATCAACTAAAACTTCGACACCATGGGAAAACCACTCCGAGATAATGAAAACTAAGAGATGGTATTGTAGAGGGGCCAATGTGATCCCATAGGATTAGATGGGAAGTTTCTAAGCATCACGGTGTCTGAGTAACCTCATGCTGAAGTTTGCAGCCATTTTTCCTTTTGGATCCTTGAGGGATTAATCTGGTTGAACATAGCTCAAAGCAATTCTGTGTGTTTGGGTACTAAAGAGAACCATGCCTAGCATAAACATGCCTATTCAGATGCATTGGAATAGTCTGTTTGGTCACACAAGTTGCAAAATGAAAATTGCACCAATTGGCAACATTCCAATGCTTCCATTTGACACTGTTTCCATCAACTGAAAACTGGACACCACAGGAAAAAAACTCTGAGATAATGAAAAATGAGAGAAGTTATTGTAGAGGGGTCCAATGTGATCCCATAAGATAAAATGAGAATTTTCTAAGCGTTACGGTGTCTGAGTAACCTCATGTTGAAGTTTGCAGCCATTTTTCCCTTTGGACCCTTAAGTGATCGATCCAGTTGAATGTAGTTCGGAGCGATTCCACGTGTTTGGGTGTGAAAGAGGACCATGCCTAGTGTAAAATTTCCTATTTAGATGTGTTGGAACAGTTCGTTTGGTCACACGAGTTGTAGAACGAAAATTGCACCACTTTGCAACTTTCCACTACTTCCATTTGACACTTTTTTCATCAACTGAAAACTGAAGACTATGGAAAAACCACTCCGAGATAACAAAAACCGAGAGAGGTTATTGTAGAGGGGCCCAACACAATCTGATAGAATCAGTCATAAATTTTCTAACCATCACGGTGTCAAAGTAATCTCATGCTAAAGTTTGCAGGCATTTTTCCCTTTGAACACTTAAGGGACCGATACAGTTGAATGTAGCTCGGAGCGATTCTACGTGTTTCAGTGGATAAGAGGACCATGCCTAGCGTAAAAATTTCTATTCAAGTGTGTTGGAATAGTTCATTTGGTCACACAAGTTGCAGATCAAAAATTGCACCACTTTGCAACTTTCCACTGCTTCCATTTGACACTTTTTCCATCAACTGAAAACTGGACACCACAGGAAAACCCCTCTGAGATAATGAAAATTAAGAGAGGTTATTATAGAGGGGCCCAACACAATCCCATAGGATTAGACGAGAAGTTTCTAAGCATCACGGTGTCCGAGTAACCTCATGTTGAATTTTGCAGGCATTTTCCCTTTTGACCCTTAAGGGATCGATCTAGTTGAACGTAGCTCAGAGTGATTCTGCATGTTTGAGTGAAATAGAGGACCATGCCTATTGTAAAAATGCCTATTCATATGTATTGGAATAGTTTTCTTGATCACACGAGTTGCAGAATAAAAATTGCACCACTTTGTAACTTTCCATTGCTTCCATTTGACACTTTTTCATCAACTGAAAACTAGAGACTACGGGAAAACCACTATGAGATAATGAAAACCAAGAGAGGTTTTTGTAGATGGGCCCAACGTGATTTGATAGGATTAGACATGAATTTTCTAAGCATCACGATGTCTAAGTAACCTCATGCTAAATTTTTCAGCCATTTTTCCCTTTGGACCCTTAAGGGATCGATCTGGTTGAACGTAGCTCAGAGCGATTCCACTTGTTTGGGTGTGAAAGAGGACTATGTCTAGTGTAAAAATTCCCATTCAGACACGTTGTAACAGTCCATTTGGTCACACGAGTTGTAGAACAAAAATTGCACCACTTTGCAACTTTTCACTACTTCCATTTGACACTTTTTCCATCAACTGAAAACTAGAGACTATGGGAAAACCACTTCGAGATAATGAAAATTGAGAGAGATTATTGTAGAGGGGCCCAACATAATCGCATAGAATCAGACAAGAAGTTTCTATGCATCACGGTGTCCAAGTAACCTCAGGTTGAAGTTTGCAGGCATTTTTCCTTTTGGACCCTTAAGGGATCGATCTGGTTGAACGTAGCTCGGAGTGATTTCGTGTGTTTGGGTGCAAAAATGGACCATTCCTAGTGTAAACATGCCTATTTAGACTCATTGGAACTATCAATTTGGTGACACGAGTTGCAGAACAAAAATTGCACCACTTTGCAACTTTCCATTGCTTCTATTTGACACTTTTTCTATCAACTGAAAACTGGAGACTACAGGAAAAACCATTCTGAGATAAAAAAAAACCAAGAGAGGCTATTGTAGAGGGGCCCAATGTGATCTCATAGGATTAGATGAAGTTTCTAAGCATCACGGTGTCCGAGTAACCTCATGCTGAAGTTTGTAGGAATTTTTCCCTTTGCACCCTTAAGGGATTGATCAGGTTGAACATAGCTTGGAGCGATTTTGCATGTTTGGGTGTGAAAGAGGACCATGCCTATCATAAACATGCCTATTCATATGCATTGGAACTATCCATTTGGTCACATGAGTTGCAGAACAAAAATTGGACGACTTTGCAACTTTCCACTTCTTCCATTTGACACTTTTCCATCAACTGAAAACTGGAGGCTATGGGAAAACCACTCCAAGATAACGAAAAATGAGAGAGGTTATTGTAAAGGGGCCCAACATGATCCCATAGGATCAGACAAAAAGTTTCTAAGCATCATGGTGTCTGACTAATCTCATGCTGAAGTTTGTAGGCATTTTGCCCTTTAGACCCTTAAGGGATCGATTCGGTTGAGCGTAGCTCAAAGTTATTGCACGAGTTTGGGTGAAAAAGAGGACCATTCCTAGTCTAAAAATTCCTATTTAGATGTTTTGGAACAGTCTGTTTGGTCACATGAGTTGCAAAAATAAATTTGCACCACTTTGCAACTTTCCACTGCTTCCATTTGACACTTTTTCCATCAATTGAAAACTAGAGACTACGGGAAAACCACTATGAGATAATGAAAACCAAGAGAGGTTATTGTAGCGGGACCCAATGCAATCCCATCGGATTAGACCTAAATTTTCTAAGCATCATGGTGTCCGAGTAACCTCATGCTGAAGTTTGCAGCCATTTTTCCCTTTGGACCCTTAAGGGATCGATCCGGTTGAACGTAGCTCGGAGTGATTCCACATGTTTGGGTGCGAAAGAGGACCATTTCTAGTGTAAAAATTTCTATTACGTGATAAACAGTCTGTAAATCCCTTATTTAACACAAATAACCCTAAAAAACTTAAATTACAAGGTCCACCACATGAATCCCTTTATTGATCAACTTTTACATCATGACTCAATTGACCTAATACATACAAAAATGGTATTGAATCTTTATTAAATGAAATAGAATGACCTCAAACCATCTAAGAACACCCTAAATGATCAAATGACCAAATAATAGAAACCACAAGGGTTCAAGTGTTGAAAAGATGGAGTTGGTGCTCCTGCTTTCAAAAGTATGATTGCCAACAACATACAACATTCACAAGGCCTTTTTGAAGGAATATCAACCTTCTCAACTAACTACAACCACTTTTAAACTTCTTTTACAAGTGTGACCCTTCAACTTCTAAGTATTTGCAAAATGACAACTTTTGGTTTGACAACATTACATTTTTATGTGCAACTTTTGACATATTGATGTAAATGACTCCATACCTAAACTAGTGACCTTATGATGGCCTCATTACATCATCTTGACCCTTACATTATGAATTTACATACATTTTCACATTTAGGCCATTCAAGGCTTCATTACACCAAATTGACAACATGCTAACATGAGATTGCAACCTCATATCCTACCAACCTAGATTGAATTAAAACACCGTTGTGCATATTCTTACAAATTAATCCAATGAACCATCTGGGTCTGCTCTACTCTTTATTGAGTCAACTATTGCCTCATGGTCAGACTCATGGACCTTCCGTAAGGTTTTGTTCAAAGGTCTACCCCAATATTTGCTCAAACGAACATTAGATGCCATGACAAGGTTTGAGTAATGAAGAATCTTACGATGCGTGTCAAATTCCTCAAACAACCAACGTTTAACACTCTTATGTGGGTACCTTCTTAGCCATGTTCCAATAACAACAACTGAGCCTATATGGTATTCAATGTTTTCTCCATCTATAATTGGGGATTCCAATTTCTTTTTTTATCTCAACACAATGACACAAGTAATAGTCTATACCCTTTTCATTTTCTTCATCTGCATTAACTACATAAAAATTCCCTTCATTTATATGTGCAACATATCTCTTGAAATTAGTCAACATTATGAATGTAGTACAAAGTAAGATAACAATATGGAATTTCAAATACTAAGCAAGTAGATATATTACCTTGTTGAATTAGATCCGATACATGGTCAAAGTTGACCGATGATTCCATCTGTGTTAGGTCCAATGCCATCGGAGGGTGATACTTGTGAAGTGGGCTAAGATAACTTGTCAACCATTTGTCAACCCACTCCCCTAGCTCACAATCATTCCAAGCTTGCATTGTACACGAAGAACAAAAGCATGCCATCTTATGTGTATCGATACTCCATGAACTTGCATTTGAGCTAAGGAAAGAGTGCAAATCACTCGATCCTGTTAGTGTACAACAATCCTCATATGGTGCAATGTTAGTATCATCCATTAACTAAAAAAATCTATGAACTGAAGATGTACCTTCATTACCTGGACCCATCAAACCATTACACCACTCGATGATTGATCTTGCATCTATCAACTGTGCACTGTCTTTATACTTTAACTCTTCTCGTGCTAATGCTCTTTTCACGCATGCTCCTGCACTGTCATGCTCCCCCTTTCCATGTCTAGCCTCACAAAAGTTCCTCATATGTTGAACATGTGTACTGAGATGCATCCTGCACAACCAGTAGAATATGCGCGTGTTCTTGAACTGTGCTGCATAGTTATGTAACCATATTATATGTTGATCATATGATATGCCCCTCTGAGCCAAATGATTGTAGAACATCTGGAAGCAACTTTGCATGAAATCTAGAGAATGCATGCGATCATCACTAATATAAAAGTGATACTCCCTCAATACCTTCCTTTCTTCCTCTGTACTTTCAGCTGCATGTATGAATGCTATGTGCACAAATATCGAAACTTGTGTGGAGTTGTAATACTGTGACTGCACCTCATGTTGTGGCTGTAGAGTGTAGTTCTCTACAAATTCAACCACTGATACTATGCTGCCAAGTGGAAAGGTGTCCTTGCATTGCTTGAATTGCATGTCTAGCCATCAGGCTCTATGGGTATGCCTTGCATACTCATACACTAGATTCTCACGAAACATGGACATGAACTGATACTCTAGAATATTCCGAATAACCAACTCACACCTTTTTGCTTTAGACCCATCTTTTGTAGCATATGCCACTATTTTATACTTCCCAAACTCTACTATTTTTTGTCCCACCTCATATGCACTTTCCATATGTTGACATACTAGAATTTGTTGCAAGCCACCGCAACACTCCATGAACCATCCAAGCATGTTGTCTTATAGAATATTTGGCCATCCTCTATTTCACATAAAATTTTTGGTAAGAACTCTCTTGAAGATTTTGGTGGGGCTTCTATACCACAATCTTGCAAAACATCATTAGTATGCAAATATAAAAATATAGAACGATAAACATCATAATGGTTAGAGAATTCAATATGTAGTTTATAGCAACAAGTAGTGTGTGTGTGATTTATCTTGACATAAAAAGGTTTAATCATTTCAAAAAATATTTGAGAAATACTAATTTGAGGATAATCATTTTTAAATTTATGAAAAAATTGGGTTTGAGTCGTATCCAAAAAATGCTTTGGATGTGGCTCACGGTTTCAACTACCGATTCTCCTTCTTATGACATCCCTTTGATTTAGAGATGGCCTTGTATTATTCTTCCAATAATCTTCAATTAGTGTTCTCAATTAGTGAGAATCGGTGCCCTCAATTCTTTGCCACCTTTGAATGGCTTTTTATAAAGTTTTTATACTAATTCCCATTTGTTCACTTGTCTTTTTAATGAGGCGAGATCTTTTTGTTTGATAGCTTACCAAAGTCGATGTAATGACACGTCGGGTGACATTACTATCCTTTGAGCGTGAGGTCTTACCCACACTATCATAAGCATCCATTAAATTCTTCACAGTAGTGTTTTCATTTGATGCATTCGATGTTCTCAACCCAAGAGTCATCATGATGTTTTTGTACTTTAAACCCTGCATCATTTGAACAAATAGTTAACATCTTGTAGTCT
Organism: Sequoia sempervirens; assembly: GCA_007258455.2. NCBI lineage: Eukaryota > Viridiplantae > Streptophyta > Pinopsida > Cupressales > Cupressaceae > Sequoia > Sequoia sempervirens. Next base: position 140,619,661 of record VDFB02168118.1, on the reverse strand, counting down.
CATTTAGCCTTTCAAAGAAAATTTTCCAAATCTTATCAGCATATCTTCTACAAGTGTGTTCTAGAATCTTACCTTCCATGTGTTGCAAAATATCCTCATCAATATTAATAAAAAACTTTGGCTTTCTACGCAAAATTCTAGGTGGTGTTCTCTTAGGTACATAAATCTCAACATTAGCAATTTCATCAATATTGAATTGAGGTGGGGTAGATTACGTACCTTCGATCGAGGGTGGAATAGAAGACATACCTTGAGGTTCATGTGGGGATGATGGCATACCTTGTTCCTCAACTCTGGGTGATGATGTACTCTCAACTTCAGATGTGGTGGATGGTGTCCAACCATACTCACTTGTGGTAGATGGTGTCCCTCCATATTCACTTGTGCTTAATGGTGTTCATTTGTATTCACTTGCAGTAGAGGGTGTGTCTCCAACTACGACATATATATCTCCCCTAGCATGAATCTTTCGCATTCATGCCCTTTGTGCTGCCAATTTCTTTTCTCTTTTTGATAGTTGAGGTTCCTCTTCAACTGGCTTGTTTTCATCAATCGTTCCCAATTTCTGCTTTTCATGATATTTCCTCATCTATTTTTTCTCGTTATCTCTAATGGCTTGGAGTTGATCATCTATTAGTTTTTTCCTTTTAATAGTTCATTTCTTTGTCATGATGAATAATTTTACTTGTGCAAAAAGTGCTAATTTGTCAAATTAACTAATTGAAAGCTTTGGAAGCATAACTCAATGAAAGCTTTGGAAGCATACACAAAGAAAGTCAATGAAAGCTAGTTTGTATAACTATTTGACAAAATAACTCAATGAAATCTTTGGAATCATACACAAAGAAAGTCAATTGTTAAATTTAATAAAATTCCTCAAAGAGATGTGGTTTAAAAATGTAATAGGAAAGTGTATCGAATTGTGTGATTTAAAATGTCCATTGACAATGTAAGGTTGTAACATGACAAACTGGTGCAAGAGCACCTAGGTCATGAAATTCCTTTAAAAGGCTAATTTGTTCAATTTCAAATGTTCAAGTAAATATGATGAGTGAAGGTCATTAAATGATGAATTTCAATGTATTTGCACCATGAAATAGGTCACTAGGTGATATTATTGAAAAGTTGCTTTTTATAACAAAAGTTGTCAATTATTATAAAAATGTAAAATTGCACAAAAGCAGGAAGGTGAAGAGTCTTTTCATGGAAGGGAAAGAATGGGTTGATGAAGATGAAGAGGTAGTTATTTCAACTAATTTAGACATCTTTAAAAAGAATTGTAAGCTCATGAAAGGAAGATCTTGTATCCCAAAAATCCATAAAAAAAAAAACCTTGCTCAGTTATTTTGGAAAGCTTTTCTATTCTTCTTTTCAGGTTGCATAGTGATTCAAGCATTCTAAGATTTGATTCTTGTCAGGGAAAGAGACTTCTTTCATTCTTGAAAGTTGTAGGAATTGTAATTCAAATAATCAATCTAATTTGAACTTAGTTTCCTAAGTCTCAATCTATGGTTTCCTTAGAATTGTTTTGAGAGTCTAAAAAGTGATTCTTAGACATTCCACCGATGTAGGGCTAGTAGGTCAGTGGAATAGATCATATTTAGTGTCTTTTCAATTTGAAGATGTGTGTGGGAGGGGTAAATAGAAATAAGTCAGGATACTGTTGCATGAACAAAATTATGAATTTTCTCATTAAAAAAATGGTGTTTTCAAGTAGGGTTTGAGGAAACAACATGTAGAGTAGCTTAGAAATGATTTCAAAATAATTTGCAGACATAGTGAAGCATGTTTCAATTGTTGGGTGGAGTATAAAATTTTATAGTATGTTGAAATAAATGTTCTACTCTGTTTTGTGAAATAAGTGTATAAAATTTTATAGCATGTTGAAAAGGATCAAAATAGGCCTGAGAATCTGTATTGGGATTGTATAAATGGTTTATGATAGAAAAGGAATCACCTAATTAGATGGAATGTTGGCCTCCTAGAGATATTTGGCATTGTTTTCTATAAACATAGAATATGTAGAAACAACGAAAGGAATGTTGTTCAGTGCTTGGGAGCAATCTCATTTGCGATGCCACAATTTTGTCTATGCTTGGTAAAGTTTTGAAGGTAGATTGTGAAATATTTGATGATTTTGGCATACGTTTCCAATATATGGAAATGGTTTTTTGAATGCAAAGTAGTCAAAGTGAAATATTTGATGATTTGATGATTTTGGTTGAATGAAAAGTAGTTTTGGATGAATTTGACAAAGTTTGTATAAATTGATCTTTTACTCTTTATTGATTTGGGAAGGAAGTTCCCTAAAGAAATGATGTTGTTAAGTGGCTTTGAAATTTGATATTGCATCACAAACTAACAATTTGATCAACATGGAATAAGCAAAACAACAAAAATGAAAGCAAGCCATAATAGAATGAAAGAAAATGTACAAAGATTTCACATACCTAAAAAAGCAAAGTTTCAAATAGAGGAGTTCTACCCAATTATGTAGCCTTTGCTTCTTCCTTCCTCAAACTCATAAAAGATTTGACTTCTTCAAAAGCTTGTTCCTCTCCAAATTTCAATTGTGTATCAATTATCACTATAATTCAAACTTGAATTGATATTATATGCCTCTCAATGTGAAAACTCTGATATTTCATGCAAAGGTGATGGAAAGAACATTTAAAAGGTGATGGAATCTCAAAATCATGCATGCACACTTCACCCAATCACTAAAAAGCTAATTTTTGTCAGATCACACGTAAAACCAAGAGAATATGTAGAATGTTGCCCAACATCATAGGTATATTGTGATTTTTTACCCTTTTTAGTGATAACATGAGTGTGTTATTTAATCCTAAATGAACATATCTCTACTAGTTAATAATGTGCTCACATTATGATAAATTTGGTTTTTTAAAGCTTTAGATGGTACATTTATAGGGTAGAGGATTAAAAATCAAAATCGGGCGTACTAGGGAGAGGCTAAATCAGATCGACCTCCAAATCAAATCAAAATCAGGATCAAGGATCCGTCAATCCGGATCCGCGAAAAATCAAGGCAGGATCAGGATCTTTGCGTCAAATCAGGATCCGGCATCAAACAGGATCCGGCAAGATCAGGATCCGGCAGGATCTTTCAAATCCGGATCCGCTTAGATCCGCTGCATCAAGATCCGCTTTACATCCGGGATCCGATCCGAAATAAAAACAAACAGAGATCCGCGCAGTCAGGGATCCATCCGTCGGATCCAATCCGACGCGAGATCCGCTTTTGATCACGACCAGGATTGAGAGAAATCAAAATCTCAAAGGGCAGATCCGCGCATCCAGGATCGCGCGTCGAAAGGATGCTCATCAGAAAGATCAGGATCGCTCAAGAAATCATCAGAAAGGTCGCGTAAAAGAGGTTTCAGAAAGGTCATCCGAAAACAAGAAAAATCTCATATCATTCAAAAATCGAAATCCCAGAAGTTAAAATCGGATAGATCCCATCCACCCCGCCATCCACCATATCATGCTTCCCCCTCCATCACATCCATCTCCCTCCACCACTCCATTTCCATGCTCCATTCCCCCTTCCCTCCACCACTCCTCCACTCTCTCTCCTCTTTCTTCATTTCCTCCTCTCCCTCCCCTCCACCCTCCTCTATTTGCCTCATCTCCACCCTCCCCACCATTGACTCCTTAAACTCTCTCTGACTCCACTTATCCACCGGTTCCATCGCGGATGTTTGATAAATATCCCCATCATCGCCATCGCCATCCGCCATCCACCCATCGGTGATCCATGTTCATGCATCATTTTCGCGCTCTGCTTAATCTTGCATTAACGTCATGTTCGATGTCACCCCATGGCAAATAAATATCGCGCCCATCTTCTTGCATCGCAGGTCTGTCGATAACTTATCGATCGCCATCCGCGGTGTTCATGCATCGTCATCATGTCGCTTATCCCCATCGTCCGTATCCATGCATCATTCGCCGATCTGGAATATGTCCCGGTATCGCGTAATGGCATTATGTCTCTGGATCTGTCCGGCCATCAGGTCGGATCATATGTATCCATAGCATCATCGCCCACTCCCATCGCCATAATACCATCCGATCATCATGACCCTTCCCCATCCCCGCATCATTATGCGGACCCCCACCCTCCACCCCCACCATTTACCCTCCACCCTCCCCACCCTCCCCCCAACCCCACCCTCTCTCCCACTCTCTCCCACCCTCTTCCACCCTCTCTCCTACTCTCCCACTCTCCCACCCTCTTGCACCCTCTCTCATCCTATCTGATGCTCTCCGACTCTCTCCCATGTTCTCCCACTGTCAAATAACTCTCTTCCATCTTCTCCCACTCTCTTTGACTCTCTTCTACCTGTTAAAACTATAAAATTCTAGATATTTTACATGTTCATACTCATAATTTTCCAAATAAGTCCTACCATGAGCATATTTTCCCCTTTCTGGCCATATAATCGAAAGAAATCCATCTAGGTTTGAGTATTTTACATTATAGTCCATATCGACATGAGATTATCAAGGTCTCTCTGATCCATAATGCATTCCTGTTAATATACATTTGTTGTTGCCTATCGGCAAGACCTTAGGGATGTCACATCAATCAAAATTTACCTACAAGCACCTATCAGTAGGACATACATATTGTCTTGGCAATAGAAGATTCATATCAGCCAGATAAAGACTTCAGGGTGAGGTCTTACCAATCGCATTGTCTCATTGACTAGCTTTGAGTAATGTATCACTAGGAGTTATGTCTTCGGTATGTGGTCTTGCTGAACAATTCATGTCTTACCGACTGGCAATAGAAGGGGCTTATTTTCATTGGAGAAAGGACTTGGCGAATGCATTGGTTCTCACCGACAAAACACAAAAAATATTATATTGGTGTGAGGTCTCACCAAACGCTTGTGGTCTCACCGACAAAGCAAAAGGGAGTTATATCAACAACTATTGGGGTGAGGTCTTGCAGTCTTGCTGATTTTTTTTTTCATGCCGACATGCTACTTCATCGGTGTGAGAATGATTATGTCTTGGTGACCAGAACAAACATTAAAGAACACATCTCAACGAGACTAAGTATTGTCTATGGGAGGTCTCCCCGACTCTATGGGTTAGAGCGAAATGTATGGGTGAATGGATTTCTTTCGGCAAGACATGGGACTTTGATATAACTATAGGATGTCACAAAGAATGTTTGGCTAGTGTTAGAATCCTTTTGTGTTTTTTCAGAGAGACCCAATTCATTCGCCAAGACCTTACTCCGAAGCACTTTAGTCTTACCAAAATACCCCGTGATGCATTCTTGTCGCTGAGACATATAAGCTTTCTCACTAATGAAACAACATATCGGCGTGGCATTCAAGTCCGTAAGATTGTATAACCTTACCCCGATAACCTTTGGTAGAGCACATTCACATTGTCAATGAGACCAAAGCCACTTGCCAAGACATCTCTCCGATGCAAAAGTTTCTCACTAAGATGTATATCCTTATTGGCGGTCAGTGAGACAATAAGATCTCACCAAGACATCATGCCGATAACCACTTGTCTGGCCAAAAAATGTCCACATGCACATGGTTGGTGAGACAAGACCCATTCGATGAGACCACATACCGAAGACATAACTCTTGCTAATACATCGCTCTATGTGCTAGTCACTGAGACATAATGCAATTGGTAAGACCTCACCACGAAGTCTTTGTCTGGCCAAAAATAATCCTTTTGAGTCACCAAGACAATGAAAATGTCCTGTTGATAGGAACTTGCATATGAATTTTAATTGTTGTGACTTCCTTGAGGTCTTGCCAATAGGAAATGATAGAAGTATATAAACAAAAATGCATTGTGGATCAGGGAGACCTTGATAATCTCATGTCGATATGGACTATTATGTGAAATACTCAAACTTAGATGGATTTTATGGGATGAAAATGGGAAGAATGTGAGAAAAATCTTATTATGAGAGGCCCTGAGCATATAGTGAGGACTCGAATGGAAACTTAGGGATATGAAAAGCTTCTAAAATTATTTATAATTTTATAGTTCTAATAGAGGGTAGGAGGGAGAGGGTTGAGAGAGGGAGATAGAGAGACCTAATAGAGGGAGAGGGGGTAGGAGGGAGAGGGTTGAGAGAGAGAGAGGGA
>VDFB02168118.1:140549034-140613486 GCA_007258455.2 Sequoia sempervirens | reverse complement strand
CCACTCTCTACCACCCTCTCCCACTCTCCCACCCTCTCTCTCTGCCACCCTCCCACACTCTCCCACTCCCACCCTCTCTTTCCCTCTCTCCCATAAGCATAAATACATACATATAAGTATACATACATTCATGCATACATACATGACACACCAACATACATATACATACAAACATATGAGAAAAAATTCAAAAAACTAGCATTTAACTAAAGGAATAAATAACACAAGTGAGTTATTTGTTGTTAAAAGTGTTCCACAGAGATGAAAAAGTGAAAACTAGTAAATAATGCACTCGCGTTATAATGTTCTTGTGTTATATTTTTCTTTCGGAATCCCCAAGCCTTGGCTTTGGTATTTACCTTGGAATACCAACCCAAAGGCTTGGAGGGCATTCCCAACCACTGGAGACGCGATTTTTGCAAATTCCACAATTTTTCACATAATTGAGTTTGTGCTCACCATCAGGATTGCATTTGGTTCAATATCGATGAAATTGAACACATGAGTAATGTTAAGTTCTCTCTTAGCTTTCCAACGATATAATTTTTTTCACTTTCTGACAATGTAAGGGCTTTCATCCATAATTTCTTTTGTTTGTATGTCTCTTTTTTTTCAAAAAGTAGTGTTTGGTTTTTTTTTCATTATAAATTAACCATTCATCAAAATTTCAAATAAATTACTTTTTTAGAAACTAGACTCCATTCTAAAAATTTTAAAAATAAAAATTAAAAAAATCTATTACTTTCCAAAATTTGTAGGGGGAGCACGGTCAAAATTCCGCTTTTTAGGAAGTGCCCACTTAGAAAAATAGTAAAAAATCAAATATTCATTAAAAAATTATCAAATTTTTTTTGCACCAACTAGATACTATTAGCTAACTTCTGAGCGTAGGGATTTTAAAAATACTAAAAAAATGGTCACCGTGCTCAAGTTGTACAAGAGTTGCTATGTTATGTTTTTCTGACAAAAACAACACCAATTTGTGTACATCCCTTTGTTGAACCCCTTAATCTCAACCATTTTCAAAATAAATTAGTAGTTTAGAAAGTATACTCAAAGAGCTTCAATCCTTGTTTTTGTTCCATCTCAAAATTTTGAGTGTAACTATCCTCAATTTCATGTCTAAGGTTAGCATTTCCTGATTTTAGAAAAAAAGTGGCCACTTAAACCCCCTTTTTGGGAACCATCTTGGTGCACTTACCCAAATGGTATCACATTTTTTGAATCCAAAACATGTGTCACATTCTATGTTTCACATACTATAGGCTTGAAAAAAGAAAAATTAAATTTCATGAAGTTTTGACCAAGTTAAGGTGGGTCAGACATACGAGGTTTTTATATTTTTTAAAAGTTGTAATAAAAAAATCATAATTAATTATTTAATTGGAAATAAATTACAAAAAAAGCATCACATCTGGACATGAGTCCTCTACTTATATATAAAATCTTATAAAAAAATATTATCATTTTATTATGGTTAGGGTGGTCAGATAGACACCTACTTCTTATTTTTTCCCTAAAATTTAAGTACTATTGCATTGAAATTTCAAAATTTCACCAAATAGATTTTATTTATTTTTAAATAAACCTAGTATTTTATAAACTACATTTAATTTTCTACAGATTTTATTCTTACATATTTTTGAAATAATATAGATAACTTATTCAAATTTTTACGTCAACTTGCCTAACACTGATTTTTCTAATTTTTTTTTCCACTTAAGGGCTTGTTTTTTCCATGATGATCTTGCACATAGCCCCAATCCAATCCTTTGCCAGTCTTCCCATCTTGTAATTTGGTCAAAAATTTGGCTTTGATTAGAAATATTGGCCTATTTGGAGTTTTTTTTGCTATAGTGTGTTGAAGGAATGTTTTGGGAATTTTAACATTTTGAAAAGTATTTGATCTATTTTGGAGGGATTATCCATCATCATTTATTAGGGTTTGAAACATTGTTTCAACTATTTTTCATTTTTAGTTGTTCTTGTATCTATGCTTTGAGCATAGTCTTCAAGCTACTAGCCTTTGTGCCTTCCAAAAGGTAGGTAGTAACATATCAAGCACTCATCTACCCCATTGTCCTCATCAATCAGCTAACAACCATTTAGTTGATCATATTTTGGGTTTGGTTGAATCTATGGCCATTATATAGCATGCTCAAACTTGATGTCTATGCAGTGATTTTCCATATTACCTATTGTGTAATGCTCACATAATTGTTTTCCAAGACAAATTATACAACATATACATATCCTTAGGTCGACCTCAAACTCAACATATAGCATGAGAAGCACAATTTTGTGATAGTTGTGATATCTTATGTACCTGCTCATGGCTTGTCATTATTTTTTTGTAGCAGAGATTTGATGATCTAGTAAGGAGAATATTATCTACACATTTTAAGGTGTCATTCATAGGGAGGCCAAATTCAAGCAAGGAGCAAGCCTTTTGTGTAGGAAAAACCCAAGTCTTCTTATATGCAACAACTCTCTATAGGTTTCCCACACCATTTTTCTCAACTCCACTAGCCTCCAAACCTTTTGACCTCCTCATCTAGAGAGACATGTTGAAGATAATAGTTTGCAATAGCAACCATCATTAGGAGAGCGCATTTGGTATGCTTCTCAATGACTCTTCAAATTGACCCTACACCAATGGTATCACTATTACATTTCATCCACATATAGTATTTCTCCAACATTCAAGAAACCTTTGATAGTCTCCTATACCTAATTGCCTGATATCCACACATGATAGTTGGTGGCTTACTCCCATATCATTTCTTGTAACTTGGTATTTATTGTTTGATATGTTTGGCATCCATTGTTTGTTACAATTTTTATGCCTTACCAATGTTTAAATGAATATGCTAGGTTATTTCATTATCAAACAAAAACTATTGTAACCAATAGCCACATATGTACAAGCTAGAGGTTAGTTAACATATTAAGCCTCTAGTTTCTAGAGACAATTTTTATGCTAGGGAAAGCCATAATTAGCTTATTCAAAAACTTCTACGAAGGGTATTTTTCTTTTCGTAACTTGCAAGTAGGGAATAAGTTCTTTCAAGTGTGAATAGTTGACATAAATTTCTTTCCATGACAAACACTTTGGTATCAAGATGTTTTATAAATTATCCTATATTTTGACTAGTTTTCTAGCCTCCAAAGATTACATTGTAATAATATTTCGATGGGGCATAACTTTCATTGCTTTGTCAAAATTTTACACATTTTTTAAAAAATTCTCAAAAAATGCAAGTATTTCAACTTTGTAATCAATTTTAAGTTTTGGATAGCCCTATTTTTTAAAAGTCACTATGCTTTATAAATAGTTGATTTAGGAATCCAAACTTAATAAAATTGTAAAACATTCTTGCACATCTTTCTGGGGGGCTCAAATCAGTAATTAAAAAAAGGGGGAGTTGTCTTATGTGTTATTGCAAAAAATGGACATAATCCTATCTCCACTTAACTTTTATGAATGAAAGACATCAATGAAGATGAAGCTCAAGAAACTAGGATTATATCGAGTCATTATGGTTTTGGAACCTAAACCTGCAAGACTTAGTTGAAAAGAAAAAATGACATAAATAGAAATGATGAAGCATATGGAACATTGTGTATATTTTTTTCTCTTGACCTTGTCTTTCAAATTTATTCTACCACAACACCTAATTATGTATGGATAGTATTAGAAAATATGTTTGGTTACAACAAGATATAATGAGGGGACAGTAACTAGAGAAAGAACTAATAATACTTAATCCATAAGAATTTAACACAATTTAGGATTTTTTTACTACATTGAATTTTCTAAGGTTCCAACTGAAGAAATGTGGAATTGAAAAAAAAGATGAGTAATTGGTCCTACTTGCATCTTATCAAAGTTAGGTCCTTAACATTCAGTGTTTGTTTCTACTTTTGATGCAACAAAGAATCTTTTTGGTGTATGCTACACTATGCCATCTCTTTTAAAACTTTTCATTTGTCTCACAAAGGATCAAGAAAAACTAATTCAAATGGGTACCATGCATCCATCAAAACCATAGGCTATTGTTGCAACTAACCTAAAGCCTTACAAATCTAAGGGAAACAAACAAACTAAGGAACCAAAATTAGAGACTCCATTTGATTCATCTCCCTAATTGAAAGTGAAAAAATATAACTTGGAGAGGCCCATATGTACTTATTGTAAGAAAAATTCATGAAGAATGTCAATGATTTAAATAGGAAAATGATCAAAGGAGGCATCTTCTTTAATAACATCACATTCAGTTGCCTACATCTAAGACAAGTGGTTCCCCATCTTCTCCATCTACATCATCCACATATTAAAGAAAAAGACAAGAAAAAGGGTATTCCACTCTTTTCTTTTGCAAACAATACATCACACAAGTGGCTGCTTGATTCTGAGGCATCACACCACATGGTTGCATCTAGGGAATTTTCTTCCACATTTGAGCCTTTGTCTTTCCCACCAATATTGATGGTAAATAACACCTATATGCTATCTCTTGGAAAATAATATATTGAAATTGGTGAAGGAACATTAAATGATGTACTTTATGTACCTTCCTTATCTAATAATCTCCCTTCTATATGTCAAATTACACATAGTTCAACATAGGAAAAATAATTGAGTTTATACCACATTTATTGATCATCAGAGATTTACAAAGTAGATACATGATTTCCATGGGTCATGTTGATCATGACTTTAGAATGCATTCCTTTTCTTCTTCTGGTTTAGATGACATTGATGATAGTTTTAGTATATATGAAATTGATACCATCAACATAAATGAGGAGATATAATTTAGTTAGTTGGAACATTGGATTTTTGTCCTCCTCATCATTTCCTTAACCTTACACTAATATCATATCTCCTTGAAATTTTTCTTCTTTAGTATTGAGTGTTCCTACACCATTGGTTTCTCATGATTCAGTACACCAAGATATTGATGTAGTTTCTTTTCCATTATAGTTGATTATGATGATTACTTGCATGACATATTAGACTTGTTTAGTGAATCCCATTTCATAGAGTTGGCAAGAACCTCTGATGACAACCACATCAATGTTGTTGTCAACCCATCTACGTCTTTGGTTTTTGTTCTACATCAACCTTTGTACATGGAGTATTTGAGCAACTTTTAGATATTTCACCATTGTACTTGGATCTTGTTCGTCATTCAAATACTTCTATTCTTATCACATTGGAATATTTCATGCACCTATATGTAGTTCATCTTCTTCCATGGGGAATAAATGTTTTTCAAATTTTATGGATCACATTCAACATTCTTCTTTGATCATCACTCAACACTGCAAATTCTATGATCTTATGGCGGGGATCCATAGTCTCTCTCTATCTTCTTCACTTGTACATTTTATTGTATTTATATCATTTCTCTTTTAGAGAGGAGCTTTGATTTCCCATCAATTTTTCTCCTGTACTCCACTTTATGAGAAATTTATACATTAGTACCTATTATGGATTAGTATCTAGGATTCATCATCTTGCATACATTACTCCATAAGTTGCACTTAGGAGGGGGTGTTAGTGTAAATAGAGTCATTATTCATCTAGTTAGAAAATCACCATTCTAGGATTGACCTATTCACACTGAGCTTAAGTTTACTTAGTCTATTTCATACTTTTGTATCACTTCATATGGTTGAGACATGTTTTCTCATCACTTGAGACACCTATTGCATGCATACTTGCCACTTTCTCACACACTTGTCAAGTGAGCTCAGAAGTGTTGCACATTTGGAGGGGTGGTCAGTCATTGTCTTCTACCTTCTCACCCCATCCACCTTGTTTATATATGCAAGGTTTGTTATTGTATTTACACACTCTTCATTTATTTGATAGATATCCTATTGTGTTTATCATTTCACTTGTGGAAGGTTATAAATTCATGCTTTATGAGCATGGCATTCTCTAACACTTTCAACATTTCTCTATTTTCCCCTATTAGTTAGACTTAAGCTAGGGTGTATAAGGAGAAATTTTTTAATCTAACTAGTTGGCTAGTAAATTTATCTCAAGTTTGCAAGAATTTCTTGAGCTTTGGTGCTCTACATGGTGTAGGATGTTCTCAAAGGTGTATATATGCATCAACAATAATTACTAAATATATTATCATAATATCAATTTGGAATTCATCTAAATGGATATAACGAATGAATGGGAGGAAGAGTGACCATATTAGCATGACACAAACTTTGAATTTTATTGCCAAGGGCTCACTCAATTTTTTATATTTTATTAAGTAATGATGTTTAAAACTAATAGTTAAGTTAGTTCAACATTAATCACATTATTGGTAATATCCAAATACTCTTTTTTACAATTATGATTTTAAAGATTACTTCAAGTTTCTTTAAAACATGGAAGGGTAGGAAGACATAGATAGCACATGACAAAACCCATAGTTCAAAACATTGAAGGCTAATAATATTTATCACATATTCTTAGTGTAACATGAGCATACAAAACTATGAATGAAGCCTAAAATTGTCCACATTGGCAAAAATAATTCTTGAAAAAATATACTTTATAACCAATAATTGATAAGGCCATGTTTTATCTTAACATATAAAAACTAAAATCTGAATACATAATTATTACTTCTATGATTATTCCCTTAAGCAAGCTAAATAAATCAAAACTCAATGGCTTCAAAGTCATAATATTTCACAAAAAGTGATTGTGAAAGGTTTGAAACAACTTGTTAAAGGAATAAATATACCCATAATGTAAACATAGAACAATTTTATAACATTATCCCTAAATGTGCATTGAAATAACAATCACTTATTTATCTCCATGCATATTATCTAAAACTACAACTTGGAAAATTTGTGGAGGTGTATTTAGGTCACCTTTTCCATTGTACATCTAAACGTTTGGTGACACAAAACTAACTAGTGATGGATAAATAACCATATCAAAATAATAAGGGTTGATTTTTGTTCAAATTCAATCATCTACTAAGCATGGCATCCACCTTATGTGCAACTAAACATATATGCATTAGAATGAGGAGTAAAATAAGTGTTAGGAGTCCTAGAAGGAAAAGAGGAAAGTTTGACACTAGTAGGATAAAAGTAAGGTATAGTACTGGTTAGCAACTAAACATGAAGTAATGGTGCTAGAAGGATTAAAGGAAGGGATCAAATTAGTAGGATAAGATGAGGGTATGACACTAGAAGGGTGAATAGGGAAATTAGGTGGGGCACCAATAAGAGAAGTGTTAGACATCATACTAGATGAGAGAGCATAAGAAAAATAAATCACAATAGAATGAAGGGCATGGAAAATAATAGAAGTGGTAGGAGTAATAATGGAGGAAGAAGGTTGAGTGGAAGGTGGAAGATGCACCATGTTAAGAACTTGAAGAGTTAATCTTAGGATAGATGTCTTGAGGAATCTATAAACTAAAAAACTTATCAATTAGTAACTTGTGAAAAGCACCAACCAACTTCGAAGGGGAGGATACCCTAGATAAATTAGTACTCTATTGAGAAAGTAAATGTGTAGTGAAACCAAAATCATGTGTATCAATTTGATCAAGGTGTACATCATGATCAAAATCATTCTCCTTATATTATTACTGTCTATTATGTATGTAGTAATCTCATGTTCAACAAAACTCTAAGTATTGACTTCTCGAAAACAAAAAATAATAATAATAAGACTTTGACAAAAATATAATAAAAAATTTAAAAGATAAAGATAATATAACAAGATATTTTGAAATTTTTTAAAAAAATTAAAGTCTTAAATCTAAAACATAAATTTAAGACTCACACCTATCCAAACATGTACTCCCTTAAGGCTTAAATCCAAGTGGTTGAGTACGTAAAGGCACACATCAGCATATTCAATAAACATGTATTTATATGCGAGGGTTGGGCCACAAAAACACAAGTGCCTTGGTTTACACGAGGCGTACGTAATATATTTCACTAATAACATAAAAAACCCAATTCTAGCCTTCGCCGTCATGAATAAGTACGTCCCGGCCGGCATTTCTGTTTTTAATAGTAGATTTTATTAATGCAAAAATCCCGAAGCCAACAAACAGTCACAGAAAAGAATATTAGACTGGAAGATTCGCAACCCAAAGCAGATAAGCCAAATCAAAATGGGCGACACATCACAAAGGCCACAATTTTGGTCTTCCACTGTATTGGCCTTTATGCGATTGTCATGAAATCCCATTGAAATTACTTACAGATACCTACGCAATTCTCCGACACAGGCGTGGCCGTTATTATTAAAGGTGTTTAAGAAAATGGGGACGATGCAGGAGTGCCCTTTCCAACAAGGGAAAATTGAGTACCAGAGAGTTATAGATGAAAATGGCCTCCTCTTTCCAACGGTTCTCCTCCCAAAAGATGACAAGGAGGAATCTAATACCTTACCATCCTTTCTCCACACCATTGAAAACAATAAAGAGTGGATTAACGATGAACTGAAGAAGGTGGGAGCATTGCTTTTCAGAGGATTTCCCCTCAAAACTGCATCAGATTTCAATGCGGTTATGGAGGCTTTTGGTTGGGAAGAAAATAAATATATGGGCGCAGCTTCAAGAACAAGGATTGAGGGAAGAGTTTTTACTGCTAATGAAGCTCCTCTCCATCGACCCATCAAATTCCACCATGAGCTGGTTGCAGTAAGTTCCTAGCACAATTAAAAATACTTCTAATCTTTTATATACATAATTTGGTAGTTGGCATATGTTTTCCACAGTCTATATAATAGAATATGAAGATTGTATTTAATTTACTGTATAAAGTTTTGTTTTGGAAGTTTTGGATTATAATCAATGATATACAATGGATCACTGAATATAAGTTATAATAGCTGAAATACTCTTTCAATACATTATTTATTAACAGATGTACATATTTATAAATACAATGAATTCAACAACTTTCTTATAATTATGCTAACAAATATGACAGCTAATTGGAGCTGTTCAACAACAAATTGGACATCTAATGGCAATAAAGTAGAGGAGACTAGACACATCTACTCCTCTTTATAGACATGTTGATGACGTGCAGTTATGTTAAACTGTAGGAGTGTTATATTCCAACACCCTTTCTTAACACTACAACATTAAACTGATTAACAACATAAACTAAACAATACATTATACATAAGCTATTATTTGAAAACAATTCTTGAACCAGTAAAAATTCTTCAAGCCTCTCCCAAATATAGTTACCTAGCTACAATTCAAGTTGCCAACATTATTGGACACCACTTGCACATGAAGTGTCTCATCACCCTCATAAAAGTATGATGTTGAACTTCTAGATTTCGGATCCCCCTTTGAACTATTGGACACCAATCCTCACATGTATGTCTCATAACCCTAATGAAGTATAGTTTCTTTGATCCACAAGCACCTCAGACTATTGGGCATCTATCTATCTTCTACTACATCCCTCACCGTCTTCAATGTATTGGCCTCTTCAAAGTAGAACAACTGTCTCATCTTCAATGAAATTATCATCACTATCATCTGATAATTATTCAGCAATGATCGACTTTTTTTTTTTTATGGATTTCTTCATAGCTGCAGCGAGCTTCCTAACAATTAATTTATACACAACAAGTGTCCGCTTCTTTTAAGTTGTAACCTTTTTAGGCTAAGAGTTTGATTTCTTCCAATCAAACATAATCAATGGTTGCCTCCTATCTCCAATTTTAGCTTCTTGACTAAGCCTTTTCAACACTTATGGCTGCTCAAACAACTCTCAAATGGACCAGCAGCACCACCAATTTCATCACAGAAGCAACACATAAACAATACTCAAATAATTTTTGATTCATTCATTCACATAAACAATACTCAAATAATTTTTGATTCATTTTCTTTCCTCTGATCTCCTTCACATATTCTAGGATGAGTGGCTCTGCAACAGATTCCTCTTAGGCCATAACAACCACCACAACGTCCTCAATGTCAGGCTTATGACATTCTAAAATTTATATGCAACAACTATGTTGGAATATGACTACAGCAGCTGTAGCAGATCGACCTGCTCTGATACCAAAATAGAATTTATAATAGCTGAAACACTCTTTCAATACATTATTTATTAATAGATGTACATATTTATAGATACAATGAACTCAACAATTTTTTTATAATTATACTAACAGAAATGACGATTAATTGGAGCTGTTCAACATCAAATTAGACATCTAATAACAACAAACTAGAGAAGACTAAACACATTTACTGCTCTTTATCGACATGTTGATGACATGTGCAGTTCTGTTAAACTGTTGGAATGTTATCTGAAATATTGAATACAAAAATGTGCATAATAAATCCAGAAGCAATCTTCAATATTTTTGCATTATCATCATCAACAATTGCTTTATCAAGTCAACTGATTGTCATAAAGATTACTGCAATAGTCACATAGTGGATTGATAGTCAAATGTGTTTCATTTTAATATATTGTTAACTCTTTTGTTGAGGCAGTTTAAGGATTTTCCAAATAAAATAGCCTTTTTCTGTGAGATTGCTCCTCCAGACGGAGGGGAGACTGCCATTTTATTGAGCCATAGAATTACTGAAAGAATGGAAGAGAAATACCCAGAATTAATAAGCAAGATGGAGAAGGAAGGGGTGGTTTCTCCAATAATTCTTTCTGCTGAGGACAATCCTGATGATTACAAAACGGGCTGGCAAACCTACTACAAAACTAAGGATAAGGAAGAAGCAGAAAATAAGTAAGTAATACATTGAATTTTTGCAAAACTTGCCACAATTTTTTGAGAGTTTTTTTATTAAAAATTAATGAGAGATACGCTGCCAAAATTTTCCAGGGCTAAGGACTCTGGGCTAACACTGTCCAAGGTGAGTTGGGATGGAAACCAAATGATACTTCATTTAGGACCAACTTCTATCAGAATAGTGGATGGTGACAAGAAAGTCTGGTTCAATCTAATAGCATTTGAAGATATAGAGCAGCATATGCTAGGAGATGGATCTGTGGTTCCCAGAGAGGCCATTGAATCATGCCGCCAAATTGCTGAGGAGGAGGCTGTCGACCACAAGTGGAAAATTGGTGATGTGGTTGTGTTAGACAACAGATTTGTAATGCATGCAAGGAGGACTTCTAAACCACCTAGAAGAATACTTGCTGCCTTCTGCGACTAGTAGTACTTCTGTTTGCTTCAGTTAGACTGTTTTTGCTGCTTTTGTTGTTATGGATGGAAGATTCCAAGCTGGGGATTTTGTATGTTTATTTGGTTGTTTTACAAGTCTTATAATATTAGACTATGCTTAGAGATGAATTGTAAAAACTTTGTAGCATGTATTTCTGTCAATACAAAGGGTTTTGATTTGTTAAACTTTTCTGTATTGGTAATAGGAAGGATTTTGATCTGTTAATTTCTTTTGCGCTGCTGTTATTCCCTTTCAAGATGGGTAACCTTTTTGTGATGGATTACTTTTAACTAATTATTATTGGCATTTTCTAATTCAATGGTTAAAGAAATAAAAAATAAAAAATTTAAAGCAAAAAATATATAAGAAAGTTAAAATTTTATGCTTTTTAATTTTTTTTAGTTTTTCAAAAAGGTTTATTTTTATTTAAAATTATTATAAAATAATTTAAAAACATATTGAATTAAAATATTGTTTTTATGAAGAAGATATTAATAATAGTTTTTTAATAGGTTATAAAAGTGAAATATTTTAAGTGTCTTAATATTATATTCAATATTATTAATATAATAATGATATAAGTCATAAAAATCATTTGATCATTAAAATATTATACACTAAAAGAGGGGTAAAAATTTATTAAAACAAGAAGAAGTACATCGCAAGGCTTTACACAGCCCTGTCAAACTCAACTAAGATGTCCAACTCATGAGACAAATCCAGGGGTAATTGACCCCTATCCACAATGTTCCAATTTTGCATATGATCAAAGGCGTGCTTGGGCAAACAACCCGCAACAACGTTCTATTCTCTAGGAATATGAGTGAAAGTAATTGACTCCAAAGAAGCACAAATATTAAGAATTTGCTTAACAACCAAAGCTAAATGCCAACTAGCATCCTCTAAATCCTACCTACTCAACAAGTTCACCACCACTTGGGGATCAGACTCACATATGATCCTTCTCCTCCCAAGTTGACAACCACACATCACAACATGTAAAATGGCAAGAGCTTCCATTAAGTTGTTAGTATGATGACCCTTATAAATAGAAAAGATAAACTGAACAGTCCCAAAACTATCTCGACCAACTCCATCAATGCCAACATGACTAGGGTTTCCCTGAGAAGACCCATCCATGTTGATTTTTAACACTCCTTGAGGAGGAGGAGACCAATGTCCCTCCCTATTTATCTTCTAACGAGGATGTCTACCATGACTTCTCATGAACTGCCCTTGCTGAGGATGAAGATGAAGACGATTGCACCAAACAACATCTCAAGGATCCACTGCTACCATCAAATCACATTTTTCTGCAACAGTTTCTCCTAGAGAATGAAGAATTTTCAACCACAAATGATGGGCCACCATGATCACATCTTGAAAAATCTTATGATTCCTTTCCAACCATATGTGCCAAATAATAGGGTAAACCCACAAAAGTGGTTTACAATTCGAATGAGGAAGGAAAAATTGTAAACATGACCCCATGCCAAAAAATTTCATTTTGGGGGTTTGAACGAACTAGTTGGTTCAAATGAACCAAAAAAGGTGTTGGTGTGAATATATGTCTTGTACCTAGCTTATTCACTCACTAGGTAAATTAGGGGACATATTCACATGGTTAAGTTTACTTAGGAAAAAGATTCTTTCTAGAAGTCTTAGTTGGTTTTTCTAGAACTTAACTTATCTAGCTAGGATGCATCATTTCCTAGGTGATTAGGTTGTTGGTTGTCTCATGTCATAGGATTATGACATCTGTCAACATCATGTTCATTACTACATTTCAACCTTGCCTTTATAAGCAAGGCATCTCATGTACATTTGAATAACAATTCAAGCAATTCAACTATTAATCAATCTTGCATTGTGAAACAAGCTTTCTTGCCATTCTCTCTCTTGTGGAAGTGGTTTTGGTCGCAACTGATCTTGGGGGTGTTGGGGAGTCACCATTTACTCCCACATGGTATCAGAGCACTCTAGGTGTTGCAAATTCCTTCCCAAATATGAGGGTTTGTGTTGAATTGAAGATATTTGTTGGGTACAAATTGGGGTTTCAAGAACCTCACGGTTGAGATCAAAAGGCTCTGCAAACGGATTTTGACTGTAAATTTGTCCATTTTTAGGTAAAGCTGTTTTTAAGGCAAAACAAATTTTGCTCGGACAACATCCCAAGTGGTACGATTTTCTCATTTTTGCGAAAAAAATGTTTTTTGAAAAATATTTTCTGTGATATTTTGATTAAATTTTTGGGGCAAAAATTGTTTTATCTCAGGCAAAATATTTGTCAATAGTATTGGGCAAATATTATCGGGCTATATTTATTTAAAAATTTGTGGAAATTCGGTGGACATATTCTTTTGCTGGCGTGGAGTCTGCGTCAACATTTGCAGGGTACGATCAAACTTTGCGGGTTGTCGGCTGGATCAATCCATTCACCGTCGGCGGGTACATCACTGGTACCATCGGCTGTCAAATCTTCTTCACTGATCAGATCTGCGTCATATCCTCCATTGGCGCCGGAGAGTTTGGGTCAAACCTAGGGTACATTGGCAATTTGTCAGATCCGGGTACCTGTTCTGCATCGCATGGTACCAGTTTGTCACCGGCGGTTGTCTTTCAATCGGCATTTATTTGCTTTCCCGACCATTGTACCCATCGGTACTTCCTCCATTTACCCGTGATCTACCAGTCGTTGCTTGCCACCATATCCTCATTGACACTCGGCGAACATTTCTACCGGTATATTCCTGATCGGTGTTAAGATCATCGGCCCTGTCACTTCAAGGTACGACTGCTATCAAGCTAGTTGCTGAGTCAGTGGTACGAAGCCTTAATTGATATGCACAAGTTTATCGGCATTTATATATATATAAACTTTGAATAATGCCGACTCTCTTACTGTGTTAGGTCGTTGGGTATTTTGTTTAGCCCACAGCATTTTTCTATGTTTTTGCAGTATTTACGCTGTCGGTCATATGAATGACCGAGTTCTAGCCCCCGTGTGCCGAATATTTGAGCCTATTTAGCCTGCGTGTTTGCCCTAAGTGCCTTTTTATAGGCCTTTTTTTCATTTTTTCATAACTTTCGTATACGGAGGCGAAATTTTTCAAACGACATATCGTCGGAAAGGTGGAGATCTGAAATTTTCAGTGGTGCAGATATTTTGCAGAGATTTTGTAGTTTTGTGCCTCTTTTTCCAGGTTGAAGCCCGATCATCGTTTTCTGCCTCCGAGCTCATATCTTTGTGCTCCGATCTCCGTTTTTCCCCAAATTTGCGGCATTGGGAAGATATTCAGGAGCACTTTAGATCTACTCATGCACTTTTTGCAGATTTGTTTCCATATTTTCAATTTTTTAGTTTGTAGCTGATTTGATAAGTTTGGAATACTTTGTTGTAAATTTGTAAAACAGTGTAAATTTGTTTAAGACAAAGGGGTTGATTTCTTGTATTGTGAGGGAAATTTTTTGTTCTTCTCTTGTAATATCTGTTTGTATCATGGATTTTCCAAACGTTGTACTTCTAACTCCATATAACTATCATGAGTGGAAATCTCAAATGGAGTTGTTATTGTTAAAATCAAAGTTGCAAAGAATAACATTTGGTCAAGATCTAGAACCCATGGGAGAAAAAGAGAAAATAAAATGGCTTGATAGAAGGGATGAAGCTCTTGGTACTTTGAAGTTTTCCATTTCTCTAGATCTTAGATATCATGTTGCATCTTGCACTCATCCTAATGAAGCTTGGACTACTTTAAAGAGTCTGTTTGGTAAGCCAGATAAGATGAGGAAATTTAAGTTGGAGAATGAACTAATGGGTCTTAATCCCTCAGATTTTGACAATGTCCAAGACTTTTTCTCTAGGCTCAACTCTCTTAGATTGCAGTTATCTAATTGTGGGGTCACTAAAGAGGATGAACAGTTGATTCTTTTTATTCTTGCTAAGCTTGGTCCTGATTATTCAGTGTTTGTTTCTACATTCTATGCTACAATGGATGCCCTTGGAAATGCATACAAAATGCCTTCTCTTGATGAATTTGCAGCTCAACTCACAAGGGAACAAGCAAAGTTGGTACACATGGGCACATTGAAGTCTTCTACATCTCATGCTCTTTTTGCAAAGGATACAAAGGCTTCAAGTGGAAAAGGTAAGAAGCATAACAAGGCTCCCAAGTCTCATGAGCAAGGTAAAGATCCTCCTTCACATAACACTCCTAAGTCCACATCCTCTTCAAAAGAGGAATCATCTAAAAAGAAGAAGTCAAAATGTGCATATTATAAAAGATTGGGACATGATGAACATAGATGTTGTAATAAGAAGATTGATGAACTGACACACCTTCTTCAAAAGAATAACATTAAGTTGCCCTCATCAGTGTCTTCTTCTACTTCTTCAGCATCACAATTGGTAGCCCCCTCATCCTCATCTTAGTCACATGACACAGGATCTACTTCTGGGCTACACAAGATGAAAGGACAAGCACTCTTGGCCTCTGCAAGTCCTAAATCACATAGATGGCTTCTTGATTCAGGGGCATCTCATCATATGGCATCTTCTATGGATATGTTCTCTTCTTTTGAGCCTTATAATTCACCTCATATATTGATGGGTAACAATACATATATGAAGGTAAGTGGGAAGGATTCTATTGTTATGGGGGAAGGGACTTTCAATGATGTAATTTGTGTTCCTTCCTTGTCCACTAATCTCCTTTCTATTTATCAAATTACTCATGGGGGTTAAGGTAAAATAGTTGAGTTCACTCCAGATAGGGTGTACATAAGGGATTTGGAGACTAGGAATATTGTTGCTATCAGGATGGCTGATCACTCATCTCGAGTATATTCCTTTTCATATTTTTCTTCAGAAAATGATAATGTTCCTTTGATTACATCACATACTCCATTGAGTGTGAACCATGTTAGAGAGGAGAAGTTTGGTCATCTACACCCTGGTATTCTAGAGACCAATGTTGAGCTTCCCACTCCTCCACCTCCTGCTTCTTCAGCCATTGATGCTTCTATTCAGTAAGATGATCATAGTTTTTCAGATCTTGCTTTGTGGGATGAGTATTTGACAGGTATCTCTAACTTGTTCATGGAGTCTCATACTGTAGATTTGGAGGACACACTTGAGGGGATTTCTCTCCGCTTTGATGATAATTTTAGCACAACTGTTACCCCATCTACTTTTTCTTTGGAGATTGACATTCATGAGTCTCCTCCATCACTTGATTTGTCATGTTTCTTGGTTGATTTTGACCATGATTATGTTGTGGCACATTCAAGCTTGGAGGCTCCTACTCACTTTTCAGTGGCATACATGTTGAGCATTCATGCTTCTTCCTTTCAGTTGGACATGGAGTGGATTCTTCATCAACTTATGGATTTGTTTCTTCCTAAGGGAAGATGTGTTGCTTGCAGACATTGGGTCATCTTTTGTTTTTAGGCATTCTTCATCAGCTTTGGAGCTTCTTCATCATGGGGGGGATGTCTTATCTCTCTACTTCCCTCTTATGGGGGGGTATTTTATTGTATATTCATGATGCATCTTGTCCTTGGGGGGTATCATTGAGTCCTCCATACATCATGTTTGTCTTATTTTGTTTTCTCTCTTTTGGAGAGAAGTTTTGTCCCACAGGGTTTTCTCCTTTTCTCCACTTGTGAGAGAATAACATTGTTTGTATTTGCATTGTAAATGGGTACCTAACATGGCCTAGTAGTTGGGACCCATGGTCATTGTTTATGCATAGATTGCATAATAATCTTCTCCCTATGTTGCACTTAAGGGGGGGTGTTGGTGTGAATATATGTCTTGTACCTAGCTTATTCACTCACTAGGTAAATTAGGGGACATATTCACATGGTTAATTTTACTTAGGAAAAAGATTCTTTCTAGAAGTCTTAGTTGGCTTTTCTAGAACTTATCTTATCTAGCTAGGATGCATCATTTCCTAGGTGATTAGGTTATTGGTTGTCTCATGTCATAGGATTATGAAATTTGTCAACATCATGTTCATTACTACATTTCAACCTTGCTATTATAAGCAAGGAATCTCATGTACATTTGAATAGCAATTCAAGCAATTCAACCATTAATCAATCTTGAATTGTGAAGAAATCTTTCTTGCCATTCTCTCTCTTGTGGAAGTGGTTTTGGTCGTAACTGATCTTGGGGGTGTTAGGGAGTCACCATTTACTCCCACAAAGGGTTTGCTCGAACCAGGGTTTGAGCAAACCCATTTAATGCATGCATGGACAAAAAGAAAATGAAAATCCCTTTTTGAAAGGGGGTTCACTTGAATCCCCCCTAGTTTGAGTGAACCCCCCTTTCCCCTAATTTTTGACCTTGATGACAAAAAAAAAAAAAAAAATTGCACTTCGAAGCTCAGTTTGAATATGAAAATGGCGGAGACTTCACAGACCCAACTGGAATCAGGTAGTCCTTGGAATGAGCTATCCAACAAATATAATTTTAATGTGTTTTGGTTTTATTATGTATTTGTTTTTTTAGTTTTATTAAACATAGGTTTTTCATCAAAAATGAAGCTCTTTGTTCTGCACATGTGGAAAAATAGCATATTATCAATTTTTTTTTTGAAAATTATGAGTGCACTAGATATTGAAGTCCTTGTTCCAACAAAATAAAATAAAATTTGATACATGCAAAAAAAGTTATGCATTATATGGTCGCGTTATGTTTGAATTGTAATTGGTTTGACTTTGAAACTTGATTAAAGAAAAAATATTCAATAAGAAACTATCTAACCAAGTGGAAGCACTAGATATCAGAGTTACAAATCTAAATTCAAAAGAATTAGAATTTTATCTTTCATGGAAAAAAAGTTATGCATTATACGACGAGCGTCACTTTTTTAAAATGTTATTTTCTAAAAAAGACTAGTTTTTGCATTGGAGATGGGAAAAGAATTGCAATCTGATTCCAAAAATTTTGAAAAAAATATTTAGAATCTACAGAAAAAGTGTCATGAAACTCTAGTTTGCATCATCTTCAAATTCCTCACAGTTTAACTGCTATAGTTACTTGAAAGTGAATATTTATTTAAAAAAATAATTTCAGTGTCTAGTTTGGCCAAAAAATGTAAACCACTATTGTGGGATCACCCAAAAAAGGAGGGGCAAAGAGCCCAAGAAACTTGAAGAAAAGAAGAAGAAATAGGGGCCTTGCCCCACTAGTCAAAAAAATCAGCCAAAGATGAGACATGCCAACAGGACATGTTCCATACACCCCACAACAAGTGCCAAATCTCCCTAGAAAAGGAGTAGTGGAAGAAGAGATGTGAAACACTCTCCTCATAATTATGACACAACACACACATTGAAGGGCCTTGAAAAACCACACTTGCACAAATTATCCCAAGTAGGATACCTATTGTGAACCACTAACCACATGAAGAAGTTACGCTTGGGCCACAAAGATGAGTGCTAGACTTGTTTCCACCAAGGGACCTCAATGTCTCCAAACATCTGCCTACCAAGCTTCCCATAACTAGCATAAACAAAGTACTTCCTAGAAAAATCACTGCTAAAACAGGCCAAAACATCTTGTGCCCACAAGGCATTACATTCACGAGAAGCAAGAATCTGAGCCAACTCACACCTATCCACTTCAAACCCCCTGGTGGCTAATTAGAAGAGTGCTTCCATAAAAAAGTAACAGTCGGCCCACAATGTTGAGCAACCTTATAATGCTCAACTGTGTCCCAATCAGCAGCAATAAAAATATCACATAGAGACTGGAGGTGAGGATAAGTAGAAAGGATAGGAGGGTGCCTATCCCAAGAATCCAACCAAAAAAGTGCCTGAGACCCTAAATGATAGATCCAAAAGAGCCCACTCTTAACCAACTAAGCCCCCAATTTCAGAGTATGCGAGATCATATAACCCCTTCCCTCCAAAGGAAAACAAGGAACATCAAAATAATTGACACCTCTAAGATACTTATGATTGAGAATACGAGCCCAAAGCTGATGTTGACTGATAAAAGCTTAGCAGCAAGAACTTTCCCATTCAAAATAATAGAGCACACCATTTTTCTAATGTTGGGTGTAGAAAAAACCCAAGTATTCTTATATGCAACAACTCTCTATAGGTTTCCCACACCATTTTTCTCAACTCCACTAACCTCCAAACCTTTTGACCTCCTCATCTAGAGAGGAATGTTGAGGAAAATAGTTCACAATAGTAACCATAATTAGGAGAGCACATTTGGTATGTCTCTAAATGACTCTTCAAATTCACCCTACACCAATGGTATCACTATTACATCTCATCCAGAGACACTATTTCTCCAACATTCAAGAAACCTTTGATAGTATCCTATACCTAGTTGCCTGATATCCACACATGATAGTTGGTGGCTTACTCCCATATCATTTCTTGTAACTGGGCATTTATTGTTTGATATGTTTGGAATCCATTGTTTGTTACAATTGTTATGCCTTACCAATGTTTAAATCAATATGCTAGGTTATTTCACTATCAAACAAAAACTATTGTAACCAATAGCCACATATGTACAAGCTAGAGGTTAGTTAACATCTTAAACCTCTAGTTGCTGGAGACAATTTTTATGCTAGGGAAATCCATAATTAGCTTATTAAAAAACTTGTACAAAGGGTCTTTTTTTTTCATAACTTGTAAGTACAGAATCATTTCTTTCAAGTGTGAATAGTTGACAGAAAGTTCTTTCCATGTCAAACACTTTGGCATCAAGATTTTTTATAAATTATCCTATATTTTGACTACTTTTCTAGCCTCGAAAGGCTACATTGTAAGAATATTTCGATGGGGAATAAGTTTCATTGCTGTGTCAAAATTTTACACATTTTTTTGAATTTGCTGAAAAAATGCAAGTATTTCAACTTTGTAATCAATTTTAAGTTTTGGATAGCCCTATTTTCTTAAAGTCACTTTGCTTTATAAATAGCCGATTTAGGAATCCAAACTTAATAAACTTGTAAAACATTCTTGCACATCTTTCTAGGGGGGCTCAAATTAGTAAGAAAAAAAGGGGGATTTGTCTTATATGTTATTCTACAAAATGGACATAATCCTATCTCCCCTTAACTTTTATGAATGGAAGAGATCAATGAAAATGAAGCTCAAGAAACTAGGATTCTATCGAGTCATTATGGGTTTGGAACCTAAACCTAGCAGAGTAGTTGAAAAGAAAAAAAAGACATAAATAGAAATGATGAAGCATATGGAACATTGTGTATATTTATTTCTCTTGACCTTCTCTTTCACATTGATTCTACCACAACACCTAATTATATATGGACAGTATTAGAAAATATCTTTGGTTACAACAAGATCTAATGAGGGGGACATCAACTAGAGAATGAACTAATAATACTTAATCCATAAGAATTTAACACAATTTAGGAGTTTTTTACTAAATTGAATTTGCTAAGGTTCCAACTCAAGCAATGTGGAATTGAAAAACAAGATGAGTAATTGGTCCTACTTGTGTCTTATCAAAGTTAGGACCTTAACATTTAGTGTTTGTTTCTACTTTTCATGCAACAAAGAATGATTTTGGTGCATGCTACACTATGCCATCTCTTTTAAAACTTGCCATTTCTCTCACAAAGGAACAAGAAAAAACTAATTCAAATGGGTACTGTTATGCCCTGCATAACCACCCCATTTTATTCTGGAACAAAATGGGTCCTCCTTTTCTCTTGCTTTTGTTACCTTTGGTTATTTGCTTTACTCTTCAGAGTTCTTCTATTTTCTTCCTGAGTTTTCCTTCTGGTTTTGTCAAATTTTGGTTCTGTCTCAGCTTAAGCTGGTTTTCTTCTTGCTGGGAATTCAATGAAATAATCACAAGCAATAGTGTATTTTATTATTTAATATGTTTTATTTGCTTTTGAGGACTAATGCAGACCTTGTTTCGCAGGATTAGATCATGTACATGATGATATTTGTCAAGGGAGCTCAGTTGGAAAGCATTCCCCAATCTAGTTTGGCACAAAATTCCTCTAAGAAGAAAGTTGGCAAGACCTTGCAGTTTTCTTGCCGACTACCAGTGTGTTTTGTCCATTGGAGGCTCACTGTTCACCCAAACGTTCTTGTCGTTGTAGGTTTCTTTGTGTCTCGCTGACCAAAGGAGCCCTCGCCAAGGGATTCTGCGTTTGGCATAAGGTCTCGGTGAAGGAGGAAAGTCTCATCGACATCAGGTAACATCGGCATAACCTCTTGTCGATCCATCAGAATTCCACCGAAAAAGTTAGAGCTTGGGTAGAGTGGTTCACTTTCGGCATAGTGTCTGGTCGACTAGTCGGGGTCTTGTCGACTTGAAATGAGCTCTCGGCAAGAGGGATTTGCATCGGGATGAAGTCTTGGTGAGGGGAGTCGATCGCCTTGAAATGAAATAAGATCGTTGAAAGGTTGTTGCTCTCACCATGAGGTCTGGCCGCCATGATAGGGTCTCCCCGAAGTGCTCTCTTAGCTCAGTGAAAGGAAGGTTCGGTCGACCGGTATAAAGTTTCACCAACCGAAGGGAGTCTCGGCGACACATAAATTCCATCGATGAAAGGTCTCACCGATGATCCCTAGTCTGGGCGACAGAGGTGTGGTCTCAGAAAAGGGAAGCAGCGTCGGTGAAAGGTCCTGCCGATAGATAGAACTCTTGCCGACAGTTTGACAAAAGGGCTCTCGGGGAAGGTTAGTGCTTTCGCCATGAAGTCCAGCCAAATGGTAAAGGGTCTCGCCGAAGGTTCTCCCTTCAGTGTGAGGTCTAGCCAAAGAGATGATGTCTGGGTGACTGTGAGATGTCTCGATGAGGCAGAGTGAATTCAACATAAGGTCTCCCCGACCATGGAAAGTCTTGCCGACATGAAGGAGCTCGCTGAAAGATTTAGGGCTCATCGAATGGTCTCCTCGACCAAGCAGGCTCTCACCAAAAGAAATTGGAGCTCGGAAGGATCTCGTTGAGAGGTATTTCCTTTGGCGAAAGGTCTCATCGAAGGGGAAAGGTTTTGCCAAAACATAGTGAGCTCAGGGAGAAGAGAAGACATCGCCATGACGTCTCACCGACTCGGTGGGGTCTTGCCGATAAGAATGAGCTCGGGGAAAAAGAAGGGGGTTTGCTATAGGGTCACACCGAAAAGAGATGGTATTGTCGATATGTTTTCTCCCTTCGGTGTGATGAAACATGCTCGATGAAAGGTCTCGCCAACCCAGAGATGTCTCGGCGAAAGGGCGTGAGTTTGGGGTAAGGTCTCCCTAAAACGAAGAAGTCTCCCTGAGATGGAAGATGCTTGCCGAGAGAAGAGGGGCTCGACATAAGGTCTTGACGACCGTCTTATCTCTTGCCGACAGTGATGGATTTACCAATAGAAGGGGATATCAGTATGATTGGGGGGAACTCGACAGGATGCCCCACCAACAGGGTGGACTCTTGCCGATAGGAGCTCCATGCCAAAGATTGATGTTTGGCATAAGAGTTTGCTAGAGGAGACAACATCGCCATAAAATCTCACCGACCCGATGGGGTCTTGCCGATACAGAATGAGCTCGGGGTGAAAGGTCTAACCTTGCTATGATGTCCTACTGATAAGTGAGGTCTCAACAATAGAAAAAGATATCGGTGTGACCAGTGGAGCTCGCTGTGACTTCTGACCGACACTGATTGTCTTGCCAATGGGTTTTGTTCTGTCGATATGACTTGTGTAGCTTGATGGGAGGTCTTGTCGACTGTCTTATGCTACGTTGATAGTTGCTAGAAGAGACATAATCACATTGGGGAGACACGATTAGTGTCTCACTGACATGCAATGCAATTCGAATAAGCTTTGACTGCCCAGGAGTCTTGCGTGGCATATTTTCAACCAATTAGGAGGAGCTAGGAGAGCAGACCGACAATAGTTTGATGGATTGCATACCCCTATGAGGAGGATCAACAAGATGCAAATGACATGGACTGATTCTTAGATCAAAAGGCGATGGAACACCTTGATGAACAGTGGTGTGAAGGTTTAGCGGCGAGTTTGTTGCCGCTTCCAGAGGATGGTCAATGGGAAGAGAAGTCTAGAACATGAAGAAGGCCAAAGGAAAGAAACAACCACAAGTCTCAGGAACAGCTGGAGTCTACTAGCAGAAAATGGGCGGATTAATATTAATGGAAAAATACTTTAGAGCATTCAAGGCAGCCCTTCGAAGGAGTTGAAAGATAGACACAGATACCAGGAGTAAATGCTGCAACTACAAAAGATCTGAAGGCTTCTCCTGTGTTAAAGCTATCACTGACATGGACAACAGGGCTTCACATTGAATGCAACATTGATTCTCTTCAAAAAGATCTAAGAACCGACCCTCCTGAGAGCAGATATTTTGTAAACCCTAAAATTAGGGGCCAACGCATTCTTTTTGGTACACTCTATATATATGGCATTCTGGCCTCTTTGTAAAAGGTTAGAAGAGAGTTAGAAGAAGTTAGTAGAAATAGAGAAGAAATAGAGTAGACATGTCTAGAGATAGATTTTCAAGAGTAAGAATTTTCTGAAGGATAGAGGAGACAGAGCTGCATCCTGAATAATTATAATAGGAGCTTATTTTTCCTTCTTAGTTAGGAGTTAGATTCAATAGAAGCCAATAATGTATCTTTCCAGTTTTCTTAATATAAATGGAAACAATTTGGAGTCATATATTTTCTGTACACTAGTGATTGTGCCAGATTTGTAAATATTGCTTATCTATTTCACTAACAGTAGAAGCAACCAGATTAAAGGGTAAGTTCACCAAGATGGTT
Organism: Sequoia sempervirens; assembly: GCA_007258455.2. Classification (NCBI taxonomy): domain Eukaryota; kingdom Viridiplantae; phylum Streptophyta; class Pinopsida; order Cupressales; family Cupressaceae; genus Sequoia; species Sequoia sempervirens. The sequence goes on along the minus strand of VDFB02168118.1, from coordinate 140,589,498 downwards.
CCCAAAAAGGGGGCTTAAGTGGCCACTATTTTTTTGAAATCAGGAAATGCTAACCTTGGACATGAAATTGAGGATAGTTACACTCAAAATTTTGAGATGGAACAAAAACAAGGATCGAAGTGCTCCGAGTCTACTTTCTAAACTACTAATTTATTTTGAAAATGGTTGAGATTAAGGGGTTGAAAATAGGTATGTACATAAATTGGTGTTGTTTTTGTCAGAAAAACATAACATAGCAACTCTTGTATGACCTGAGCACGGTGAAATTTTTTGTAGTATTTTTAAAATCACTACAGTCAAAAGTTAGCTAATAGCATCTAGTTGGTACAAAAATTTTCTAATAATTTTTAATGAATATTTTAGTTTTTACTAATTTTCTAAGTGGGCACTTCCTGAAAAGCAGAATTTTGGCCGTGCTCCCACTACAAATTTTTGAAAATAATATTTTTTTTTCTTTTTTTCTTTTTAAATTTGTAGAATGGAGTCTAGTTTCTAAAAATGTAATTTATTTGAAATTTTGATGAACGGTTAATTTATAACAAAAAAAATACTAAACACTTCTTTTTGGTAAAAAATAGACATATAAACAAAAGAAATTATGGATGAAAGGCTTAATATTGTCGAAAAGTGAAAAAAATTACATCATTGGATAGCTAAGAGAGAACCTAACAGTACCCATATTTTTTATTTTGTCAATATTGAACTAGATGCAATCTTGATGGTGAGCACGAACCTGATTATGTGAAAAATTATAGAATTTGCAAAAACACGTCTATGGCCTTGTTGGGAATGCCCTCCAAGCCTTTGGGTTGGTATTCCAAGGCAAATAATTTCACTTTTTCCTTTGTATTTTAATGCGAAATAACACGTGGGTGTTATAACGCAAGCGAGTTTTTTAAAAAAAAATTCATAAGTGGCCAGAAAATTGGCACCCAACTTCATGCACCCGCCCTAAAATCTACTTCAGATTATGTTTCAGAATGTTGTTTATCTTGGTTTAATCATTTGATTTGAGAAACTTTCAAAGAATGAAGTTTGATTTGATGTTTTTTTTGTTTAAATGATAATTTGCAATCTGCTATCGAAATTAGCACTGTGAATGAATGAAACGGTGTGTTAATCACAATTTTATTTTGTTCTACAGTTTTGGTTATGAATTCCTTGGAAGGTAACAGGTCTGGTTAATTTGGATGAACTATCATTATTTTTTGTTCCAAAACTCTAATTTATCTTTTTCTGTTTCTTTAAAAACCCCAGTTAGAGTAGGTTTAAGTTTATGCTTGATCTTGGAATAATCTAGAAGATCAACACCAGCATGCCCCTTGAACATTTCTGTTACATTGACCATTGAGCAACATCAACATAGTTGAGAACCAACTACAAAGACTTTGGGAGCTAAGATATCCATGTGTTGTCTTTCTCTTTCAGGAGAAACAGGATAGCAATATTTTGTTTGCATGTTGTTGTGCCACCAGGACCATCAACATAAACTGGTGCTAGAAGGAGGGCCTAGAAGGGAAAGATGGATAATACTAGGGTTTTCTCACCAGAAAGGTTCCGTAGATTTCTTCGATCAGCTGAAAATCCACCACCTTTGATAAAACTTAAGACTCCAATAAGACACAAGAGTCATAAGACTAGCTCAACCATCATACCATCCTTGTCAGCCCCACTCACTCCACTAGGCTTTTCACCTATACCCCAGTGGGTACCCATCAATCCACCAACCAATCCATCTCAAGTTCCACCACAGCTAGTTCGAACCATCTATCAACTGGCTCAACCACCACCGCCACCAATGGCATTTTTTCAAAATAATCCCTCTCCATTGGGGACTACTCCTGGAGGTTTCCATGATATGCCTAAGAACCCTGAGAAATTCTGCCCCAAGTACATTTATGGTGAATCAAGGATTGCTGAAGAGCACATACAAGCTTTTAAGGATACTTGTACCAGAGCTCAAATAGCTCACCATGATGTAGTTTGTAGGTTGTTCCCTTACTCCTTAGGGGATATGGCATACAATTGGTACCTTAATCTTCCTCAAGGTTCCATTCTAACTTGAACACACTTGGAAAATGCTTTCATCAATCAGTTCAGGGTTTATGTGGATCCAAACCTTTTGTACCACCAATTTGCTACTATTAGGAAGGAGTCAGGTGAACCTTTTCCCTTGTTTAATACCAAGTTCCAACGAATGTATAGGAGATTGCAAGACCCCTATCTAGTCGCTGAGAATAGTGCCATTCAAGCTTACTTTAGAGTTATAGACCCCTTGCTTGGCTTGTTTCTACAAATGACTTATCAACCAGCTGATATTGATTCTCTATCGAAAGTTTACCATTTGGCTATCAAGATGCAACAACAAATTAGTTCTCAACAAGGAAGTTTGGGAGGAGGTTTCCCTTCAATAGGATATCAGATGCATAGCCCAACCCCTCTATTCAATATTGTCTTGGGAATGTCTTCTTCCCATTATGGACCTATGTTTGAATTGAAAACTCAACCACCTATTCCATTATTTGCTAATGAAACTCCTGACTTCTTCCAACAACCACAGGTTCCTCAAAGTTCCCATGGTCATCATAACCAAATTGGAACACCAAATCATGTTGGTCAGCCACCGGTTGCTAAGAGTGTGGAAAGTGAAAAGATAGTTCAACTTACAAATGAGGTAGAGACCTTGAAGAAAACACTGTCTCAAGTTACAAATGACATGGCTCAACTTAGGCTGAACCCTTCCCAAAACCAAGGTAATTATCAAAATCATAACAATTACAACCAAAGGGGTTATCAGGGCCAAAACTCCTCTAACCAAGGCTATCAAAATCAGAATAGAGGATATAATTAAAGGCCAAATAGCAACCGACAATGGAATACATGACCCAATAATGGTGGAGTTTCTCACAATTATGAAGCTAGTGAGGACATGTCACATATTGCAAATGTGGATGACCTAAATTTTATGACTAATTGGTGCAGGTTGCATGATACTGCAACCCATTCTGAGGTAAATTTCCCTGAGATGGAAAAGATGGTCAAAATGGCACAGGAAGATGCCCAAACCTTCCAGGGAAATTCAAATAAAGAAGGTGCCTCAGTAGATACAACTATGACATATGACCTCTTTCAAGAAGAACCTTCATTCCCGATGCAAAGTGAGAATGAACCCAAGGAAGATTCATATGATGCCCAAGCTTTTCAAACAAAGGGAGGACACTTCCTAAGAAATTAGAATAAGGGTCCATTCACCTCATCGGTACCACCTAATCACATGATGCCTCCAAATCAAAGTGCTGATAATAACCCTTCTCCACCAAAAGGGCCACTTGACTTCCACAATAGGGGTAATTCCTCTGGTGTTTTTAAAGGTAGTGCAAGTTGTAATAGAGAATTTGATATTGTTTCTAAGATGCAGAAACAAAAAAATTCTTTGTCATATTTTGACATCCTAAAGTGGTGCCCTACCCAATGGGAGATAGTGCTGAAAGCTTTGGAGCAAGCTGATAAATCAAAAGGAAAGAACAAGGTGGCACCTGTTGGGGACGTGAATGCAGCCTTGTATAGAAACAAGGTAGGTACTCCACCATTTCTTTTGAGTTTAAGAATTTGTGGGAAGAACCTACATAATTGTCTGTTAGATTCAGGGGCTTTAGGCAATGCTATGCCATTTTCCATATGTAAGAAGTTGGGATTGAACCTTGTCCAAACAAACAAGAAGGTCATCCAACTTGACAAGATAGAGGTTAATCTAGTGGGAGAGTTAAGAAACATACATGTCTAAGTAGGGTCAGACCCTAGGATTCAAACCAACATAGACATTCAAGTAGCAGACATTCCCGAGACCTATTTTATGCTGTTGAGAATATATTTGATGAAAGGTATAGTGGGATATCTCTCCTTTGACTTTTCACATATGTGGCTACCATGGAGGGGAGTGCCTACTCAGATGAGGATTGAAATTGAACCTCTCCTCAAGCATGTCATCACTAAGTATGATTTCCCCAATGAGGTAGACTATTTTGAAACTAGGATAGGGGTTTATAAAAGAATAAATTTTAACCTTTTCTGTCCTTGACTCTGAAGAGCTGCCAATATCAAAATTCCCTGATTCTATGATTAATGAAAACCAACAAGCATTGATTAAGAAGCTACAATAGGATCAGTTGGTCTTAGGGGAAGATATCGATCTACAAAGTCTTCTACTCCCTAACTGGTGCAGGGTACATTACGAAAGTCATTATGAATTGACTTGCCAACCCTGCGTTGACATTTTAAATCATGTTTCCCAAGTTGGGGAAACTAGCTTAAGTCACCCCAAGACCATTGCAGACCACTTCTCATTTGCAGCCAAGGAAGCAATAATGTTAACCAGGGATAAGACACCTTCAAAGAAAGCTCCTTCTCAAATTGAACCTATTCCAGACACATTTCCAAATCAGCATATTGATGAGGGGCAACCCTGAGGTTTATTGGACATCCCTACACTCATGAATATACCAAAACCCAAGGGGTTAACCAAAGGCACAAGCGACTGTCAGAAGGATAGCCACAAATTATATGATATAGCGATGCAAAAATTGGAAGGTCAACCTAAAGAACTTACTGAACACCCATTTCCAGTATTTGATGTAAAAGATCAAGTAGCCCCACCTCTGGCTCATCCTACCCAAATGCCCACAATAACCTCCAAAGAATCAACCCAAGCTTATGATCAGCTGTGGACCCTTACGTTTGATGGATCCAAATCCAAAACATGCTATGTTGTTTGAATTGTATTAACCACCCTGAAAGGGAAAACTTTATTTGCTTCTTATAGGTTGCAGTTTGGATGCACTAACAATGTAGCAGAGTATGAAGCTCTAACTCAGGGGCTGATGTTCACACATAAGAAGAAAGTCACAGCCTTGATGGTCAAAGGAGATTTAGAAATTGTTATCAAGTAGGTGCACAGCCAATACACATGTCACAATAGAAGGCTGGCAGCTTATAGAAATCGGGTATGGAACTTGATTGAAGACTTCGATGCTTTTGGGATTAGTTTAATCCCAAGAGAGGAAAATCAAATAGCTGATTCATTAGATGTTGTTGCAAGCACCCTGGAACCTATGCAAGGCTCCAAGCTTAAGAAATTCTCAGTGGAATTAATTTCCACCCTTGCGGTTCCTGACAAATTTCAAGTCTTTGATGATGATCGACATATCCTTGCTTTCCTAGCAAGTTCAAATGTTTTTGAAGGAAAAATCATTGATGAGTCCAACAGGGATCAAGGAGATTGGAACCCTGAAGATTGTGATACAAAAGGGGTCCTCAATTTAAAAGGCAATAGCATTCTTAAGGGGATAGTGGCCCTAGAAAGAATTTTTGATTTAGACCCCAGGGCTCGAGAGAAGATATCAGCTAAAGATAAAGGAGGTGAATATGAAATTGTTAACCTGGTTGATTTTGGCCCTGAAAGGAATATCTATATAGGGAAAGCCTGCCTTGAAGCAATTAGAAAAGACATATTGATGGCACTTAAGAAAGATATTGCTGCAATAGCTTGGGGATATGAAGATTAAAGACATTTGATGCTTTTGTAATGACTCATACTATTCCTTTAAAGCTCGAAGTTAAACCATTTTGACAAAAGAAGTGGCCTATCAATGCCTTGATTGAACCATTGATCTATAAAGAAGTTCAGAAATTGCTTTCTACAAGGATAATTTTCCCTGTACACCATTCAACATGGGTGGCTAACTTAGTTCTAGTCCGTAAGAAAAACAGAGAGATCAGGCTATGTGTAGACTTCAGAAATCTGAATAGAGCTTCAGAAAAAGATAACTACCCACTTCCTTCTCTGGATGAGGTCTTGTAGACTGTTAATGAATCTTAGATGATATCATTCCTAGATGGTTACTTTGGATACAATCAGGTAATGGTTAACTGTGAAGACAGGATGAAGACAACCTTCACTACAAAGTGGGGAATGCTTGCATATAGAAGGATGCCATTCAGTCTGATAAATGTTGGAGCAACTTTCGAGCGTGCCATGGACATAGCATTCAAGGATCTAATTGGTAAATGCATTATTGTTTACATGGATGACATGACACTATTTTCCAAAGATAGATTGAACCATGCTGTAGACTTAGCCAAGGTTCTTGAACGATGTATCCAGTATGGAGTCTCCTTGAATCCTAAAAAGTGTGTGTTCGAAGTTTTTGAAGGGAAGCTTTTAGGAAACATAATCTCAAAAGGAGGAATATCAATTGATCCCAATCAAGTTGAGTCCATCCTCAAGATAACTAGGCCAGGAAGCAAGAAAGAGTTGAGATCTTTCTTTGGAAAGATCAACTTTGTAAGAAAATTTATCATGAGCTTTGTAGAAATTGTAAAACCACTTAACAAAATGATGAAGAAAGACACTAAAATAGAGTGGAATGATGAGGCAAAGGCCACATTTTCACAAGTCAAGCGATCCATTTCGAAAGCGCCCGTTCTCACCAGCCTTGAATACTCGAGGCCGTTTTATATCTATTCTTTTTCCTCTGAACACTTGTGTGCAGTTGTCCTAACTCAACGAAGAGAAGAGGTAGAGGAGAGGCCAATCGCTTTCATGAGTTCTCCATTCAAGAATGCTGAAATTAAATATCCGCCTCTTGAAAAATAGGCTTTTGCACTAGTCAGGGCTGTCAAGAAGTTTAGGCACTACATTCTTCGAAGCCAAATCATTGTTGTAGTTCTTGATGCTGTTGTGAAGTCTCTACTTATGCAGAGCGAGCTGGGAGAAAGGAAGGGGAAATAGATGGCCATCTTGCAAGAGTTCGACCTAGAGATTACCCTATGAGACTTGTTAGAGGTACAGGCTTGTCTAAGTCTATGGTGAATACTAGTGACAACATCATTTGTTAGCAATACAAAACCCAGTCCTTCTCCACCGACCCTTGGTATGCTGATATTGTCTATTTTATGCTCAATAATCTGTGTCCATAAGGAATGAATGCAACTCAAAGGAGAGCGTTAAGAATGAAAAGTTCCCATTATATGCTCAAAGGAGGGTTACTATATAGGAAGAATTTTGAGGGAGTGTACCTATGATGCCTTGATCAGCAAGAGGCTAAACATGTGATCTTTGAGTTTCATGGGAAACATGACACAGGTCATGGTTCTATAGATTCATTCACACACCATATCCTCAGATTTGGTTATTACTGGTCTTGTGTGTTCAAAGATGTCCATCAGCATGTGAGAACATGTCACATATGTCAGATTTTTGCATCAAAAGAATGCCATCCAACCATGCCATTGTAGCCTGTCTATGAGGTAAGGCCATTTGCCCAATGGGCACTGGATTTTGTTGGGGTAATTAACCCAAACTCTTTTGCAGGACAAAAATTCATTTTGACTGCCACTGACTACTGCACAAGGTGGATAGAGGCTATGCCCTGCAAGAATAGCACAACAAAGGTAGTGATCAAGTTCCTCACCGAATGCATAACTACAAGGTTTGGGGTACCCTTTGCATTGGTATGTGACAATGGCTCTTCCTTTTCTTCTACTGAATTCATTTCATGGGCTTACGATCACAAAATCATTTTAAAGTATTCTTCAAATTATTACTCAGAAGGCAATGGAGTTGTAGAATCAACCAATAAGAATCTCTTAGGGGTAATTAAAAAATTGTTAGAAAACAACCCTAGGGACTAGCATACCCAGCTGAGATTCATGTTATGGGAAGATAGAACTAGGATCAAGGCTGCTTTAAAGACATCACCATTCAAACTGGTATATGGCCAAGAGCCTGTGTTCCCTATCCATTTGCAAATACCTATCCTCGAGTTCATGCAAAAATTATACTATAGGGACAATAGGATAGAAGTAAGGTTAGATGCCTTGTTGAAATTAGAAGAACAGAGAGATGTCGCCTTGCAACATTCTTTAGACACCAAGATGTTGTCAAACGTTGGTTTGACAAAAGAGCCAAAGTCAAGGCTTTTAGGATATCAGACCTTGTGTTGTTATAGGACAAAGCTAGTGAAAAGAAGGGTAGTCACCAGAAATTTGATAAGCTCTGGCTAGGTCCTTATCAGATTGCTGAGATCCTAGGAGAAAATGCTTTCCGATTGAGTAGTTTAACTGGAGAACCTGTTCCATTTCCTGTCAATGGACAATTTAATAAACACTATTTTGAGTCATGAAGTTGGTAATTTTGTTGGGTGATGCATCTGTGTAAATATTTTTTGCTTGTAAATAATTTCTGTGTAAATAACTCTATTCTTTATGTGAATAATCTGCTACTCTTTGTGTAAGTAATTTTCTCTTTTGTTTGTGAATTTTTTGTTTGTTTGTTTGTTTGTTTGTTTGTCCTTTCTTTCTGTCTTTCTGTTTCCTTTGTTCTCTTGGTTTCTGTTTTGTTTTGTTCTTTTGGGTTTATCTATTCTTTCCCATGTTAAAATGGTGATTGTTATCTCGAGCATACTTTGGTCATTAGGAGAGAAGTGGTTTAGATATTTTTTAGGTTTGCTGATTGGGTGATTTTGTCCTAAAACTTTTTGTTTTATGCCCATCGTCAATAAGAGTTGTGGAAGGTCTTGAAAACAAGGTGCAAAGTAACCCTCACTAGCTCTTCTGAATTTGTCACAAACTACCAAGATCATCTCCTCTGGTAATGGTATATTTGTCCTAGAATGATAGTGTTGTAAGATTTGAGTGAAAAATATGATCTCCTAGGTGTATTATGAAGTTTATGGTAGTTTTCAACCCAGATAAGATGTTAAACAATTGACATATTGAAAAAGAATTAAATGAAATATCTGAAACTCTAAGAGAAAACAGAAAAGAAAAAAAGAAAATAATTATCTAAAGAGAAAAAGGGACTCAATATGAATGGGTGATTTCAGTATCTCTACCAAGGCTATAGACGCCTGACTGGCAGTAGAGTAATGCTGTGAGAAAACTAGAGGTATCTCTGTCGAGGCTATAGACACTTGACTGGTAGCAGAGCAATGCCCAGATATCATTGCACAACAACTAAAGGGAATCAACTCATGTAGCTCAAATCTTGTACATTGTTGTTCGAAAGATAAAGAAAAATTTATGAAAGGATGATGCACTATCAAGCACACACATAGATTTAGGGGTAGCCAATGTTGACTTACATTTGAGATTCTAGCTCAACATTGCTTGTTAAAACTAACCCAATTGGAGTTGTGATGTTCATGAACTAGGAGTTCTAGGTAGCTGAATCCTTCAATTTCATGAAAATGGTTAAACCATTTTCCCAGCCAAGTCACCATTTGTTATGCCTTGCATAACCACCCTATTTTATTCTGGAACAAAATGGGTCCCCCTTTTCTCTTAATTTTGTTACCCTTGGTTATTTGCTTTACTCTTTGGAGTTCTATTTTCTTCCTGAGTTTTCCTTCTAGTTTTGTCAAATTTTGGTTTTGTCTCAACTTAAGCTGGTTTTCTTCTTGCTGGAAATTCAATGAAATAATCACAAGCAATAGTGGATTTTATTATAATATGTTTTATTTGCTTCTGAGGACTAATGCAGACCTTGATTCACCCTGGATTAGAGCATGGACATGATGATATTTTTCAAGGGAGCTCAGTTGGAAAGCATTCCCCAATCCTGTTTGGCACAAAATTCCTCTAAGAAGAAAGTCAGCAAGACCTTGCAGATGTCTTGCCGACTACCAGTGCGTTTTGTCCATTGGAGGCTCATTGTTCACCCAAACGTTCCTCTCACCGTAGGTTTCTTTTTATCTCATTGATTGGAGGAGCCCTCGCCAAGGGATTCCATGTTGGGCATAAGGTCTCGGCGGATGAGGAAAGTCTCGCCAACATCAGGTAACATCGGCATAACCTCTTACCGATCCATCAGAGTCCCACTGAAAAGGTTCGAGCTCGAGCAAAGTGGTTCACTTTTGGCATAGTGTCTGGCCAACTAGTCGGGGTCTCGCTGACTTGAAATGAGCTCTCAACAAGAGGGATTTGCATTGGGATGAAGTCTCGGTGAGGGGAGTCGGTCTTCTCGAAATGAAATAAGATCACCTAAAGGTTGGTACTCTCGCCATGAGGTCTGGCCGACATGCTAGGGTCTCCCTGAAGTGCTCTCTCAGCTCGGCGAAAGGAAGGTTCGGTTAGTATAAAGTCTCACAAACCAAAGGGAGTCGCGGCGACACAGAAATGCTCTTGGCGAAAGGTCTTGCCGATGATCCTTAGTTTGGGTGATAGAGGTGTGGTCTCGGTGAAGGGTGGTAGTATAGGCGAAAGTTCCTGCTGACAGATATAACTCTTGCCAATAGTTTGATAAAAGGGCTCTTGGGGAAGGTTAGTGCTTTCGCCATGAAGTCCGGCCAAATGGTAAAGGGTCTCGTCAAAGGTTCTGCCTTCAGTATGAGGTATGGCCAAAGAGGTGATGTCTGGGTGACTGCGAGATGTCTCGGTGAGGCAAAGTAAATTCGGCATAAGGTCTCCTCGACCACGGAAAGTCTTGCCAACATGAAGGAGCTCGCTGAAAGATTTTGGGCTCGGCAAAAGGTCTCGCCAACCAAGTAGGCTCTTGCCAAAAGAAATTGGAGCTCGAAAGGATGTCGTCGAGAGGTATTTCCTTTGACGAAAGGTCTCATCGAAGGGGAAATGGTTTGCCAAAATATAGTGAGCTCGGGGAGATGGGAAGACATCGCCATTACATCTCACTGACCCGGTGGGGTCTTGCTGATAAGAACGAGCTCAGGGAAAAAGAAGGGGGTTTGCTATAGGGTCACACTGAAAAGTGATGGTCTTGCCGATATGTTTTCTCCCTTTGGTGTGATGAAACATGCTCGATGAAAGGTCTTGCTGACCAAGAGATGTCTCGGCGACAGGGCGTGAGTTCGGGGTAAGGTCTCCCTAAAACAAAGAAGTCTCCCCGAGATGGAATATGCTCGCCAAGAGAAGAGGGCTCGACATAAGGTCTTGACGACCGTCTTATCTCCTGCCGATAGCGATGGATTTACTAATAGAAGGGGATATCAGTATGATCAAGGGGAACTCGCCAAGATGTCCCACTGATAGGTGGACTCTTGCCGATAGGAGCTCCAAGCCAAAGATTGATGTTCGACATAAGAGTTCGCTAGAGGAGACAACATCCCATAACGTCTCACTGACTCGATGGGGTCTTGCCGATATAGAATGGGATCAGGGTGAAAGGTCTAGCCTCGCTATGATGTCCTACCGATAAGTGTGGTCTCAGCGATAGAAAAAGATATCGGGGTGACCAGTGGAGCTCGCTGTGACTTTCGACCGACACTGATTATCTTGTCGATGGGCTTTTTTGTGTTGATATGACTTGCATAGCTTGATGGGAGGTCTTGCTAACTGTCTTATGCTATGTTGATAGCTACTAGAAGAGACAATCACATTGGGGAGACATGATTAGTGTCTCATTGACATGCGATGCAATTTGAATAAGCTTTGATCGCCCGAGAGTCTTGCGTGGCATATGTTTAACCAATCAGGAGGAGCTAAGAGAGCAAACCGATGATAGTTTGACTAATTGAATACCCCTGTGAGGAGGATCAACAGGATGCAAATGACATGGACTCATTCTTAGATCAGAAGGCGATGCAACACCTTGATGGATAGTGGTGCAAAGGTTTACTAGAAAGTCTGTTGCCGCTTCTAGAGGATGGTCAATGGGCAGAGAAGTCTAGAATATGAAGAAGGCTGAAGGAAAGAAAAAACCACAAGTCTCAGTAACAGCTGGGGACTACTGGCAGAAAAGGGGCGGATTAGTATTAATGGAAAAATGCTTTAGAGTATTCAAGGAAACCCTTAGAAGGAGTTGTAAGATAGACACAGATACTAGGAGTAAATGCGGTAGCTACCAAAGATTTGAAGGCTTCTCCTGAGGTCAAGCTATCACTGAAATGGACACCACGACTTCACATTGAATGCAACATTGACTCTCTTTAGAAAGATCCGAGAGCCGACGCTCCTGAGAGTAGATATTTTGTAAACCCTAAAATTGAGGGCCAACACATTCTTTTTGGTACACTCTGTATATATGGCATTCTAGCCTCTTTGTAAAAGGTTAGAGGAGAGTTAGAAGAAGTTAGTAGAAATAGAGAAAAAATAGAGTAGACAGGTCTAGAGATAGATTTTCAAGAGTAGGAATTTTCTGAAGGATAGAGGAGACATAGCTGCATCTTGATTCTTTGTAATAGGAGCTTCTTTTTCCTTCTTAGTTAGTAGTTAGATTCAATAGAAGCCAATAATGTATCTTTCCAGTTTTCTTAATATAAATGGAAACAATTTGGAGTTATCGATTTTCTATACACTAGTGATTGTGCCAGATTTGTAAATGTTGCTTATCTATTTCACTAACAGTAGAAGAAACTAGATTAAAATCTACTTCAGATTGTGTTTCAGAATGTTGTTTATCTTGGTTTAATCATTTGATTTGAGAAACTTTCAAGGAATGAAGTTTGATTTCATGTTTTTTTTTTGTTTAAATGATAACTTGCAATCTACTGTCAAAATTAGCACTGTGAATGAATGAAACGGTGTCTTAATCACACATTTATTTTGTTCTACAGTTTTGGTTATGAATTCCTTGGAAGGTAACAGGTCTGGTTAATTCAGATGAACTATCATTCTTTTTTGTTCCAAAACTCTTATTTATCTTTTTCTGTTTCTTTAAAAACCCTAGTTAGAGTAGGTTTAATTTTATGCTTGATCTTAAAATAATCCAAAATCTCAACACTAGCAGGCCCCTTGAACATTACTGTTACATTAAACATTGAGCAACATCAACATAGTTGAGAACCAACTACAAAGACCATGGGAACTAAGATATCCATGTGTTGTCTTTCTCTTTCAGGAGAAACATGATAGCAATATTTTGTTTGCATGTTGTTGTGCCATCAGGACCATCAATAGATACCATGCATCCTTCAAAACCATAGGCTCTTGTTGCAATTGACCTAAATCCTTACAAATCTAAGGGAAAGAAACAAACTAAGGGACCAAAATTAGAGACTCCATTTGATTCATCTCCCTAATCAAAAGGGAAAAAATATAACTTGGAGAGGCCCATATGTACTTATCATAAGAAAAAAGGGCATGAAGAATGTCAATGATTTAAATAGGAAAATGATCAATGGAGGCATCTTGTTCAATAACATCACATTCAGTTGCCTACATCTAAGACAAGTGGTTCTCCATGTTCTCCATCTACATCATCTACATATTAAAAAAAAGACAAAAAAAAGGGTATGCCACTATTTTCTTCTACAAAAAATACATCACACAAGTGGCTTCTTGATTCTGAGGCATCACACCACATGGTTGCATCTAGAGAATTTTCTTCCACATATGAGCCTTTGTCTTTCCCACCAATATTGATGGTAAATAACACATATATGCTAGCTCTTGGAAAAGAATCTATTGAAATTGGTGAAGGAACATTCAATGATGTAATTTATGTACATTCCTTATCCAATAATCTCCCTTCTATATATCAAATTACACATAGTGGCCTAGGAAAAAGAATTGAGTTTATACCACATTTCTTGATCATAAGAGATTTTCAAAGTAGATACATGATTTCCATGGGTCGTGTTGATCATGATTCTAGAATGCATTCATTTTCTTCTTCTGGTTTAGCTGACATTGATAATGGTTTGAGTATATATGAAATTGATACCATCAACATACATGAGGAGATATAATTCAGTTATTTGGAACATTGGAGTTCTGTCCTCCTCATCATTTCCTTCACCTTACACTAATGTCATAACTCCTTCACATTTTTCTTCTTTAGTATTGAGTGCTCCTACACAATTAGCTTCTCATGATTTAGTACACCAAGATATTGATGTAGTTTCTTTTCCATTATAGTTGATTATGATGATTACTTGCATGACATATTAGACTTATTTAATGAATCCCATTTCATAGAGTTGGCAAGCACCTTTGATGACAACCACATCAATGTTGTTGTCAACCCATCTAAATCTTTTGTTTTTGTTCTACATACCCTTCGTACATGGAGTATTTGAGCAACTTTTAGAGATTTCACCATTGTACTTGGATCTTCTTCATCATTCAAATACTTCTATTCTTCTCACATTGGAAGATTTCATGCACATGTATGTAGTTCATCTTCTTCCATGGGTAATAAATGTTTTTCAACTTTTATGGTTAACATTCAACATTCTTCTTCGATCATCATTCAACATTGCAAATTCTATGATCTAATGATAGGGATCCATAGTATCTCTCTATCTTCTTCACTTGTACATTTTATTGTATTTATATCATTTTCTCTTTCAGAGATGAGCTTTGATTTCCCATTCATTTTTCTCCTTTACTCCACTTTATGAGAAATTTATACATTAGCACCTATTATGGATTAGTATCTACGTTTCATCATCTTGCATACATTTCTCCATAAGTTGCACTTAAGAGGGGTGTTAGTGTAAATAGAGTCACTATTCATCTAGTTAAAAAATCACCATTCTAGGATTGACCTATTCACACTTAGCTTAGGTTTACTTAGTCTATTTCATACTTTTGTATCACTTCATATGGTTGAGACATGTTGTCTCATCACTTGAGACACCTATTACATGGATACTTGCCACTTTCTCACACACTTGTCAAGTGAGCTCACAAGTGTTGCACATTTGGAGGGTTGGTCAGTCATTGTGTTCTACCATCTCATCCCATCCACCTTATCTATATATGCAAGGTTCATTATTGCATTTACACACTCTTCATTTATTTGATAGATATCCTATTGTGTTTATCATTTCACTTGTGGAAGGTTATAAATTCATGCTTTATGAGCATGGAATTCTCTAACACTTTCAACATTTCTCTATTTTCCCCTATGAGTTAGGCTTAAGCTAGGGTATATAAGGAGAAAATTTTTAATCTAACTAGTTGGCTAGTAAATTTATCTCATGTTTGCAATAATTTCTTGAACTTTGGTGCTCTACATGGGGGTGCTGCCACAATTTTGGTTTACACTTTCTGGGAGATCCCGACTTTTGTTGAAATCACATATTTTTAGAAAATATAAGGATTTAAGCCTTGAAAAGTTTCATTTAAAGGATTCCAATACCTTACCATCCTTTCTCCACACCATTGAAAAAAATAAAGAGTGGATTAACAATGAACTGAAGAAGGTGGGAGCATTGCTTTTCAAAGGATTTCCCCTCAAAACTACATCAGATTTCAATGCAGTTATGGAGGCTTTTGGTTGGGAAGGAAAGAGATATATGGGCGTAGCTTCAAGAACAAGGATTGAGGGAATATTTTTTACTGCGAATGAAGCTCCTCTCCATCGACTTTGGAATATTTAATATTGACTAGCAATAGACAGATGCATTTAATGCCCAACTAGATGAGATCCACTTTGGATCATTCCCCCCTTTTCAACTATTAGATATTTGCTATCCAAAGAAATGTTCTTTGACAACAAATTATCTCTAGTAGGTAAATTTGAAAATGGGTGCCAGGTTTTGGAAAGGGCAAGTAAGACAAAAGAAAAGAATAGAATGTTTATTCTATAGACAGAGACAGATAGTTTTTGGCAATAGAAAAAAAGGAGGAATGTTTAGTAGAACTATGAAGGGAATATTGAGGAGAACTTGCAGCAAAAAAAGACATTGACAGAGAGTTGTGCTTTAGTGCTTTGGAATATCTCCAACACGCAGCAGCACACAGAAAGCTCCAGTGTGCCAGAATATGCACAATTTTTGTATGAAGAATATACAGAGCTTTTGTTCTGAGTTTTTTTAATAATATTTTTGAATGTAATCTTTTGTGAATGAATGAAATTGAATATATTATTATGCCTCCTTGTCTTTTTGTCCCCGTTTTTGTCTGTGTTTTCATTCTTTTCCCACTATAGTTGGTTTTATTTTCCCAACAGATTGGTATCAAATCCTCAAGTTTTCTGGACATTTAGTTTTTAAAGCCCTGGCATTGTTCCTAGGCATGCAGTGAAAAAACTTTAGTTTATGGGTACTTGGGAAAGCCCTAGTTTTTTGGGCAGTGAAGAAAATCCTTAGATTTTATCTTGGTATTTGGAGTTTCCCCTATTTAGAAAAATGGCTGGAGGAGACAATAAGAGTTGGCAGCAACCACCTATATTTCATGCTAAGTACCTTGGAATTTTACCCTACTCTAATGTGAAAAATAACTAAAAATGCGAATGATAAAAGACTAAGGACACTTCAAGATTAGCCTAAAGAGTGATAAAACAAGAAGGAAAATAGATGAAACGAGATGTAAATGATTATACCTTCCTTGCTATTGAAGAATCCTTTGTTGGCCCTTGATTGGGATGATTTTGTCTGCTCCTTGGATGGCGTTTGATGTAGCTAGATGCAAGATTGAATGTGCAAGATGATCAAAGTGGGTGGCTAAATGATAGTGAATGATTGAGAATGTAAATTGGCAGCATAAGGTTACTCCAAAATGAAAGTGTTGAAAATGCCCTTGAGGAGGGTGTATTTATAGAAGAACTTGGATTCTCTAGAGAATTCAATGGTTGAGATTCATCCAGGAAGGTCAAGATGAAGGGGTATGGTGGGTTGAGAACTCACAAGCCCTCACATCTTGACATGTGGATGGCGAAGTGGCTAAGAGGAGATGAGGTGTAAGTGAGGTGGAGAAGAAGTACATGATGTGGAGGAAGTACAAGTACCTTGCAAGTACATTGGGAGATGAGAAGAATCCTGGGTGAATACAAGTGAATTTTAAATTCACAATGATTGGAAGAATTTGGTGGATAAGACAAGGTTCCCAAAAGGTGAGAATTTGTCACATGTGACTTGATGTGACAAGTCAAAGGTTCTAGAAGATGTATGGGAAAAGGGGATTCTTGGAGGAATAAAAAGGAATGAAAAATTCCTTGGGGGATGAAGAGAGTTGATCAAGGTACTGATTAAGATTAATTAATCAATAATTAGAAGATAAATGAGGATTAGAAGCCAACTTGCAAAAATTGGAGGATGTGACACATACTAATCAAGGATTAGGCATGTGCACATCCCTAATGAAGAAATTAGGAGATGGATTAGGATTAGATGAAAATGACATGTGAGGAATTAAATAAATGTAATATTTATTTAATTCATTTGATGAAAGGAGGATTTAGGAGGGTAAGGTATTTAATTATTAATTAAATACCTTAGGGATTTGGCAGAATTAAAGATATTAATTAAATAATAGTAATATCACTTAATTAACTCGAATAAGAGGATGTTTAGATGAAAAGTGATAAATGTGGATAAATTAAGTGTCCAAATTTGGATGTCTACATTTTTTAGCTCTTTGAGATGGTGTTACGAAGTAGGATCATTTCAAAGAATATTAAAATATTGAACCCAGAAGGAGATGGTTAGATTGGAAAAGATGCCCTAGTCATTAAAGGGATGACTAGGAAGAAAGACAATGGGGGTGAAGATGAAGAGTAGGGATTGAGGATGCCCCCTCGAGAGGACATGCGGATTGAAGAGAACACGTGTGTGATCTCAAAATAGATGATGTTATGCAAGGGGAGATGAGGAAGATGATGCAAGGTGATGGGTAAGAGAGTAAGTGATATGGAGATGGATGAAGCATGAATGGATTTCAAAAGGTGATGTTGCCCTAGTCAAGGTACAAGCCAAAATGGGTTGATGATGGATGGAGTGTTGTAAATGAGGGAATAGGGAAGGATACATCCTAATGAGTGGCATTGATGAGGGAAGGATATGTCCCAAAACACCACTAAAGGATAGGCAAGAGTACCTCTCGATGATAATGATGAAAGTGTTGTTGATGAGGGAAGGATGCATCCCAAAACAACATTGAAGCGATAGGGAAGGATACAGATGGATGATGATGATGATGGGTCAAGGCGGGTAACAAGACTAGAGACAAGACCAAGGATTTGATTAGATTATTTGTGTGAGGTATGAATTGATGAGGATAGGATTGAGATGTGAGATGGATGAAAGGTATAAAGATGATAGGGGAGGTGTTGTTGATGAGAAGAGATTGGATGGATAAATGAGGGAGAGTGATGAAGGGTGAAGGGATGGGGGGAATTTTGATAGATGGGAGGATGGGGGATACATGCAAGATGATGGAATGGAAAATAAAATGTAGTCCTAATGCGATTTTCCATCTTTGGAGCAGTGATTTTTGCTATAGCATAAGACACCCTGTGCCAGGGTATGTGGAACCAAGGCGTATTAGTGTCTAATGCATGAAACAAACACATCAGACAGGAAGGCTATGCCAACACCCCAAAGTCACAAAGAAAGACCTTGGTCGGGCCAGGTATTAAGATAACCAAGAGCACAAAAGGATGCCCCAACATAACACAAGACCATGGGGATATTGGTGGGTACTACGTGGGACAACGAAGAAGACAGAAAATAGACATAAAAAAATCAAGATATGCCCCTATGTTGACTAGTCAAAGCACACCATGATATGATGGATCAATGTGACCATGACAAGTGATGATAGGGAGCTTAAATGATAAATAAGATCCAAAAGCATCAAAAGATCGCAATCAAGTTCAAATGTCATTTGCCATAGGATCAAGGGGATGGATGGAATGGATGAGGTCTGTTAGGAAGGATGCATCCTATTGAGACCGAAGATAATGGATACTAAACTAAAAGATCGTTAGGATGTGGGATATTCAAAACTGATTTGATTTGTTGATACAAGTGGATCTTGTTTGTTAAGAACCAGCTAGATAAGGGCATAGCTTGAGGACACAACACAAGGAAGACAAGAAATGAGATTGACACAACCTAAAGACTTAGGGGCTCGGGGGCCGATCAAAGATTAGCCTTGCCTACATGAAAATGCAGAGCCCTCGTAGTTCGGTAAAAGGCTGTTGACTGACCATGGATAAAAGTAGAAAGAGGATGATGAATGATGATGACATATGACAAGGAATGGAGAGAAAAAAGCCAAGAATAATGATAGACGATATAGGAGTGGATGAAGAAAGCAAAATGACCAATGATAGATGATAGAAGAGAAAAGTGGACAATGAAGATTGATGATAGAACCCCGGGGGCGGAACAAATGATTGACCTTGCCTACGTGAAGGCGCAGGGGCAACGCAGTTCAACAAGACCAAAGGAAAACATTGGATAAAGGATGATAAGATGATAGGATAAGTGGATAAAAAGATGGGACTGATATGACAAGATAGGATAGACCTGTTGGATTGGATAGGATGATGACGATCACATAAAGCTCAGGGATGGGATAGTTATCCAAAGCAGTAAAATGACTTGGGAGGATGATATGATAGATAGACAAGTGATGAAAAGTGATAGGGGATTGAAAAAATGTGCAAGAGGAGCAGGGGTGATGACGATGAGATAAATGGCATTGGGTTACATGAGGGGAGGACAATAGCCAGATACCAATGACAAGGGATTGTGAGATGGGATGAGGATAAAGATGAAAGAATGGATAGAGATGTGGGGATGGGGGATGGGAGGAATTGTTTGGATGGATGAGAATATAAGGATTGGGAGATGAAAGGGATGCTAGGATAGATGGATACAAAGATAAGGATGGGGAGATGGAAGGGATGCTATGATAGATGGATAGGGATAGAAGGAGTAGGAGATGAAAGGGATGCTAGGATAGATGGATACAAAGATAAGGATGGGGAGATGGAAGGGATGCTATGATAGATGAATAGGGAGATGAAGGGATGCTATGATAGATGATGTCTCCAAGGACTATGTCACAAAGGAAGAAGATTCCCCCACTCTAGATATGTCATATATGAGGAGGCATTAGGGATAGATGACAAGTGGATGGGAAGATAAAGGAGATAACTAGATGAGGATAGGATGGGTGACTAAGGAATATGATAGATCATGAATCAAGGGAATGTATACCAATGGGTGTCCAAAGTATCCATAGATAGGTGTCCCTATTTTGATCAAGATCACAAGAAGGATGGAGGCATGGGAGATAAATGGGATATGATGGTAAGATGCGGAAGATAGTTGGGATGGGGGGGATTGATGAAGAGGACGGATAACAGGAAGACATGTGCATAGCTGGGTGCATAACGGATGGAGGGAATGCATATCGGAAAGTTTCCCCCAAGTGCAGATGGGGATTTATGCATAATGCCTGTTTTCCAGGTTTTCATCATGGTATTTATCCAAGGTGCTTGTTTGCCAAGTTTTCACCATTGGATGGATTATTTCTCTTTACTATATTTTTTATTTTTTTATTTTTTTGATTTTTTTATTTTTGACTTTTTGGATGTTTGGATAGTAGGGGGATGAAAATGGATAAGGATAGGGATGTGGATAAGGGAATTTAGAAGATACATGATAAGGATATGGATGAAGGACTCAAGCATCAAGCTTTATATGAAGTATTAAGAACCCATGTTTGAATTGATTATTGGATGTTAGTACAACATTATTAGGATAAGTGGATTATGCAAGAGGATGAATTAGAGGGATTTGATGGGGTTGATACATGGGATAATGGATGGGATGATGGAAAGGGTATGGATAGAATGATGGGGTAGATATGTGATGGGGAGATGTGTTCAGGACTAACATTGGCACATGTGGTGGTGGATGTGAAAAGATAATAGGATTAAGGGATGGAGAATGTTGGGATAATGGAGGAGATGGAATGGTGAATTTAGGGACATAAGGACCCAAAACAGTCTTAGGAGATAAAAGGGGTGTATGATCAACTTTTGGATTGGCAGCTTTGGATGTTCTTACAGTTTTTTCATGTGATGGCATTGCATCTTTTTTCTTTGGGATCCACATGGTTTTGATCTTTGATTTGGTGGGTTTTTCTGGCCTATGGATTTGATGTAGATTTAGAGTTTTTTTCTCTTCACCATATCTTTTGGAGGGGACATGGGGATCCGTAGATTCATGTGGATGCTGGGACTTATGCATTTTTTCTTTAAAAACCAAAGTTATTTTAGTAGCAATGGGATGGGTGTGAGGAGATGGATGATGTGGACTGATGGAGGTAGGATTATGAGGATTACATGTAGATGGAGGATGTTTAGGTATGTGCCTTTGTTGATCTTGATTAGGATTTTTATGTTGGATGACATGGATAGGTGTTGAATGGATGAAGGGATGGATAGGATTAGATGGAGGAGGTGATTTTAGGATATAGGAGCCCAAAATAGACGTTAGACCTGGAGGAAAGACGGGCACAGTAGATGGAGGATTGGAGATTGTAGATGGAGGGATGTAAGGACCCAAAATGGATGGAGCAAATGAAGGAGGAATATGGACGGTGGTTTTGAGGTGATACGATAGAGGAGGAGGGATGGCAACATATGATTTGGTGGAGTGATGGAAAGAGCCTATATTCATTTTGGAAGAGGCTTGTTGAGGACGTCTAGAGGTTGTACCAACATTTTTAGATTGCGAGTCATCAGTAGTACATCCAAGACCTTCCAGATACATATGTTCTTTAGCTTGGATGGGCTCTATAATAGCTTGCTCATGAAGGCCTAAACCTTTTCCTTGATAGTTCATTCTCTTGAGCATTCGATCGAGGACAGGATTTTTGTTATTCTGGAAGAATGATGTGAGTTCATTCTTAGGTGGAAGAGAAGGGTTGGTGTATATGCTTTATTTTTCTTTTGCGAGCAGACCACCATGGAGGAATGTGAGAGGACCAAGGGGATATGCAAGCGGTGCGGGGATAGCATTTTTAGGCGATGATGGGGGATCATGAGAAGGAGATGATTTGATAACAACATTAGGAGAGTGAGTAGGGGTCATGATATGATCGATATTTTTGGAAGTAGGCTCATGTGATGGAGATGGAGATGGAGTAGTGGAAGCTTGAATGACAAGGGGATCATGGGATGGAATGGATGGGGGATTGTGATCTTGAGGTGGACTAGATGGGATGGTAGGATCTTGATCTATAGAAGGGGATATGCTGGCATGCTTTGGATTAGACTCTTGGCATGACTCATCGTGTGTGGGAGGCATGGTAACGGAGTCTTGTTGGGACTCTTCAAGTGGGGAAGATGGAGGGATGGAAGATTAATGAGGTTCATTGGAATGGGTTTTGGTGCTACTAGGAGTGGGAGGAGTGGATTGGATTTGGGTGGATCTAGGAGTAGAGGGAGTGGATTGGAATTGGGTGTCTTCGATGGATTCGGTGGTTCTTGGAGTAGGAGGTGAGGGTTCAATGGATTTATTGGGTCCAATGGTTTCAATGGTTTGAGAAGTACTAGGGGTGTTAGCGTCAATAATAGGTGTGGTATGGAGAAGGGTCTCATCACTAGTGACCATGGATGATGTATCTAGATGGCATGGTTCCATGACTTCAAGATGTGGAGTTGGGGATGGCTTCTTTGTCATGAGTCCTTGGAAAAATTCTGAAATGAGAGAATTGCATATGGTTGGCTTGGCTAGGGTGGTAGAAATGGATGAGGGATTATGGATTGGTGGAGGAGGGTTAGATGGAGGAATGGGATCAAATGTAGGACTGTGAGTAGATAGGGGATTAGGATTGGATGGAGGACTAGGAGTAGATGGATGAATGGGATTGGATGGAGGACTAGGAGTAGGTGGAGGACTAAGAGTAGATGGAAGACTAGGATTGAATGGAGGGTTAAGGTAAGGATATTACAGTGGTGAATTAAGATAGGGGGACATGGATTGTGGATTAGGACAAGAGGATATAGGTGGTTTGGTGGGACAAGAGGATGTGAGGGATGGATTATAATAAGGGTATTGGGATGGTGGATTATGATGAGGATATGTGGATGTAGGATTAAGGTAAAAGGGTGTGGATGTAGGATTAGTACAGGAAGATTGGGAAAGAGGATTACAATAGGGGGACATGGATGGGGAATTGTAATAGGAGTATTGGGATGGAAAATTAGGACAAGAGGATGTAGATGTTGTATAAGAGGATGATGTAGATGAAGGACATGAAAAATATGGGGATGAAGAAGATACTGGATATCCATTGTCAAAGGTGGCATAAGGAGCATGATTAGGCATGGATGAAGACATAACGAGATAGCTCATAGGAGTAATTGGATTTTGGAAAGTGGGTGGAGAAAGCTTACTAGTGATGATAGTGTCAAGGGGATCTATGTCGTATACCTCTTGATCAACTAGACTTTCATTATCAGTGTCGACGTAATTAGGGTTTCCCTTGACCACTATTGATGGAGGATAAGGATTCATGATGGTGAAAGGATAAAGAGGATGGATAAAATATTTTGGATGGGAATGGATTAAAGCTCAAATTAGGATTCAGGTCAAGGTCATATCAGGATTGGACTAAAGCTCAGATTAGGATGATTGGATGATGTGATGGGATTGATTATGATGACCGACACTGAACCTACTTCAAGATAGAAGTAGATTGATTAAGTCGAAGGTGATGTGATTGGATTGGATCGACCGATGATTGATAAGATTGACTGATGGATAGGATAAGATGACGAAAGAGACTGCAAATCCTATTCAAAGATTATCTTAGATGACTTAGGATACTGATTGATTGGATAAAAGGATAAATGGATGATTGTAGCACCGAATCCACCTTGAGATTGAAGGTGAATTGATTGGGCCAATGATGATGATTAACTTAGGACGGATGAAAATCCTAAGAAAATGTTGATGAGGATGATCAGATCAGACACATAGGTCAATTTGGATAATAACCTGAGATGAAGTTCAAGGGATTTGGATGGTGAAAATGATGATTTGATTGGAAAAAATGGATGAAAGAAAGTGGATTAACAAATACTCAAAATGAGTAAATGATTCATCGGGATGGATGAATGATTATTCGAAATGAGTAAATGACTGCTAAGAATAGATGAATGATTCTTAGAATGAGAAGATGAAAGCTTAGAATGAATGATAGGTTACTCAAAACGAGTAGATGATTGATCGAGATTGTAGAATGAGAGTTTGAAATGATTGAAGGTGGTGTGAAATGAAGGAACATTTACTCGGAACGAGTAAACAGATGATCAAAATGATAGACCGATAGTTTGAAATTATGAAAGGATGTGTGAAATGGATGAACGTTTACTCAGAATGAGTAAACGGATGATCGAAATGATAGAACGAGAGTTCGAAATGATTGAAGGTGGTGTGAAATGGATGAAGGTTTACTCAGAACGAGTAAACAGATGATCGGAATCGCCCAACCAGAGTTTGAGATGATAGATGAAGGTTCAAAATATATGAGTGTTTATTCTGAATGGGGAAATGAATAATTGAAAAGGGAGAATAACTATTCAAAATGGATGATTCAAAGCTTGAAATGACTAAAGCTCAGATTAGGGATTTGGTTAAGCTCAGATTGGGATTAAATTGAAGCTCATATTAGGATTGAATTGAAGCCTAGAATTTTTGGAGGATGTGATGGGATTGATTCTACACCAACTTCCGGAGTTTAAGGTCCGTAAGGTGTCGACAATCAGATTTTTCCAGATTTGGCAATTTTCAAAAATTGTCAAGGTTTTCCATTTTAGGAAACCTCATGGATATACTTTTGGGAGTCCAAATTTTTTTCAAGAAATACCCAATATTGAGATAGGATGAATTGCCAACTAACATCCCAAATTTGAGACATGCATTTTGAGTTATGAGTGGAAACAATTTTTCAAAATGTTGGAAAAAAACATTAAATTGCGATTTTGAGGCCCATATGTACTTATCGTAAGAAAAAAGGGCATGAAGAATGTCAATGATTTAAATAGGAAAATGATCAATGGAGGCATCTTATTCAATAACATCACATTCAGTTGCCTACATCTAAGACAAGTGGTTATCCATGTTTTCCATCTACATCATCTACATATTAAAAAAAAGACAACAAAAAGGGTATGCCACTATTTTCTTCTACAAAAAATACATCACACAAGTGGCTTCTTGATTCTGAGGCATCACACCACATGGTTGCATCTATAGAATTTTCTTCCACATTTGAGCCTTTGTCTTTCCCACTAATACTGATGGTAAATAACACCTATATGCTAGCTCTTGGAAAAGAATCTATTGAAATTGGTGAAGGAACATTCAATAATGTACTTTATGTATATTCCTTATCCAATAATCTCCCTTCTATATATCAAATTACACATAGTGGCCTAGGAAAAAGAATTGAGTTTATACCACATTTCTTGATCATCAGAGATTTGCAAAGTAGATACATGATTTCCATGGGTCGTGTTGATCATGATTCTAGAATGCATTCATTTTCTTCTTCTGGTTTAGCTGGCATTGATAATGGTTTGAGTATATATGAAATTGATACCATCAACATACCTGAGGAGATATAATTTAGTTATTTGGAACATTGGAGTTCTGTCCTCCTCATCATATATCTTAACTCCTTCACATTTTTCTTCTTTAGTATTGAGTGCTCCTACATGATTAGCTTCTCATGATTTAGTACACCAAGATATTAATGTAGTTTCTTTTCCATTATAGTTGATTATGATGATTACTTGCATGACATATTAGACTTATTTAATGAATCCCATTTCATAGAGTTGGAAAGCACCTTTGATGACAACCACATCAATGTTGTTGTCAACGCATCTAAATCTTTGGTTTTTTTCTAAATCAACCTTCATACATGGAGTATTTGAGAAACTTTTAGAGATTTCACCATTGTACTTGGATCTTGTTCATCATTCAAATACTTCTATTCTTCTCACATTGGAAGATTTCATGCACATGTATGTAGTTCATCTTCTTCCATGGGGAATAAATGTTTTTCAACTTACATGGTTCACATTCAACATTCTTCTTCGATCATCACTCAACACTGCAAATTATATGATCTAATGGTAGGGATCCATAGTATCTCTCTATCTTCTTCACTTGTACATTTTATTGTATTTGTATCATTTTCTCTTTCAGAGAGGAGCTTTGATTTCCCATTCATTTTTCTCCTTTACTCCACTTTATGAGAAATTTATACATTAGCACCTATTATGGATTAGTATCTACGATTCATCATCTTGCATACATTTCTCCATAAGTTGCACTTAAGAGGGGGTGTTAGTGTAAATAGAGTCACTATTCATCTAGTTAAAAAATCACCATTCTAGGATTGACCTATTCACACATAGCTTAGGTTTACTTAGTTTATTTCATACTTTTGTATCACTTCATATGGTTGAGACATGTTGTCTCATCACTTGAGACACCTATTACATGGATACTTGCCACTTTCTCACACACTTGTCAAGTGAGCTCACAAGTGTTGCACATTTGGAGGGTTGGTCAGTCATTGTCTTCTATCATCTCACCCCATCCACCTTATTTATATATGCAAGGTTCATTATTGCATTTACAAACTCTTCATTTATCTGATAGATATCCTATTGTGTTTATCATTTCACTTGTGGAAGGTTATAAATTCATGCTTTATGAGCATGGAATTCTCTAACACTTTCAAAATTTCTCTATTTTCCCCTATGAGTTAGGCTTAAGCTAGGGTATATAAGGAGAAAATTTTTAATCTAACTAGTTGGCTAGTAAAGTTATCTCATGTTTGCAATAATTTCTTGAACTTTGGTGCTCTACATGGGGGTGCTGCCATAATTTTGGTTTACACTTTCTGGGAGATCCTGATTTTTGCTGAAATCACATATTTTTAGAAAATATAAGGATTTAAGCCTTGAAAAGTTTCATTTAAAGGATTCCAATACCTTACCATCCTTTCTCCACACCATTGAAAAAATAAAGAGTGGATTAACGATGAACTGAAGAAGGTGGGAGCATTACTTTTCAAAGGATTTCCCCTCAAAACTGCATCAAATTTCAATGCCGTTATGGAGGCTTTTGGTTGGGAAGGAAGGAGATATATGGGCGTAGCTTCAAGAACAAGGATTGAGGGAAGATTTTTTACTGTGAATGAAGCTCCTCTCCATCGACTTTGGAATATTTAATATTGAGTAGCAATAGACAGATGCATTTAATGCCCAACTAGATGAGATCCACTTTGGATCATTCCCCCCTTTTCAACTATTAGATATTTGCTATCCAAATAAATGTTCCTTGACAACAAATTATCTCCGGTAGGTGAATTTGAAAATGAGTGCCAATTTTTGGAAAGTGCAAGTAATACAAAAGAAAAGAATACAATGTTTATTCTATAGACAGAGACAGATAGTTTTTGGCAGTAGAAGAAGAGGAGGAATGTTTAGTAGAACTGTGAAGGGAATATTTAGGAGAACTTGCAACAGCAAAAGACATTGACAGAGAGTTGTGCTTCAGTGCTCTGGAATAGTTCCAACACGTAGAAACACACAAAAAGCTCCAGTGTGCCAGAATATGCACAATTTTTGTATGAAGAATATACAAAAATTTTGCTTTGAGTTTTGTCAATAATATTTTTTAATGTAATCTTTTGTGAATGAATGAAATTGAATATATTATTCTTCCTCCTTGTCTTTTTGTCCCCATTTTTTTCTGTATTTTCATTCTTATCCCACTATAGTTGGTTTTATTTTCCCAACAGATTGGTATCAAATCCGTAAGTTTTCTGGACATTTAGTTTTTAAAGCCTCGACTTTGTTCCTAGGCATGTAGTGACAAAACTTTAGTTTATGGGTATTTGGGAAAGCCCTAGTTTTTTGGGCAGTGAAGAAAATCCTTAGATTTTATCTTGGTATTTGGAGTTTCCCCTATTTAGAAAAATGGTTGGAGGAGACAATAGGAGTTGGCAGGAACCACCTATATTTGATGCTGTGTACCTTGGAATTTTACCCTACTCTAATTTGCAAAATAACTAAAAATGTGAATGATAAAAGACTAAGGACACTTCAAGATTAGCCTAAAGAGTGATAAAACAAGAAAGAAAATAGATGATACAAGATTAAATGATTATACCTTCCTTCCTGTTGAAGTATCCTTGGTTGGCCCTTGATTGGGATAATTTTGTGTGTTCCTTGGATGGCTTTTGATGTAGCTAGATGCAAGATTGAATGTGCAAGATGATCAAAGTGGGTGGCTAAATGATAGTGAATGATTGAGAATGTAAATTGGCAGCATAAGGTTACTCCAAAATGAAAGTGTTGAAAATGCCCTTGAGGAGGGTGTATTTATAGAAGAACTTGAATTCTCTAGAGAATTCAATGGTTGAGATTCATCCAACAAGGTCAAGATGAAGGGGTATGGTGCGTTGAGAACTCACAAGCCCTCACATCTTGACATGTTGATGGTGAAGTGGCTAAGAGGAGATGAGGTGTAAGTGAGGTGGAGAAGAAGTACATGATGTGGAGGAAGTATAAGTACCTTGCAAGTACATTGGGAGATGGGAAGAATCCTGGGTGAATAAAAGTGAATTTTAAATTCACAATGATTGGAAGAATTTGGTGGATAAGACAAGGTTCCCAAAAGGTTGGAATTTGTCACATGTGACTTGATGTGACAAGTCAAAGGTTCTAGAAGATGTATGGGAAAAGAGGATTCTTGGAGGAATAAAAAGGAATTAAAAATTCATTGGGGGATGAAGAGACTTGACCAAGGTACTGATTAAGATTAATTAATCAATAATTAGAAGATAAATGAGGATTAGAAGCCAACTTGCAAAAAATGGAGGATGCGACACATACTAATCAAGGATTAGGCATGTGCACATCCCTAATGAAGAAATTAGGAGATGGATTAGGATTAGATGAAAATGACATGTGAGGAATTAAATAAATGTAATATTTATTTAATTCATTTGATGAAAGGAGGATTAAGGAGGGTGAGGTATTTAATTATTAATTAAATGCCTTAGGAATTTGGAAGAATTAAAGATATTAATTAAATAATAGTAATATTACTTAATTAACTCGGATGAGAGGATGTTTAGATGAAAAGTGATCAACTTAGATAAATTAAGTGTTCCATTTTTCCCCTCTTTGAGATGGTGTTACGAAGTAGCATCATTCCAAAGAATATTAAAATATAGAACCCAGAAGGAGATGGTTAGATTGGAAAAGATGCCCCAGTCATCAAAGGGATGGCTAGGAAGAAAGACGATGGGGGTGAAGATGAAGAGTAGGGATTGAGGATGCCCCCTCGAGAGGACATGCTGGTTGAAGAGAACACGTGTGTGCTCTCGAAATAGATGATGTGATGCAAGGGGAGATGAGGAAGATGATGCAAGGTGATGGGTAAGAGAGTAAGTGATATGGAGATGGATGAAGCACGAATGCATTTCAAAAGGTGATGTTTCCCCAGTCAAGGTACAAGCCAAAATGGGTTGATGATGGATGGAGTGTTGTCAATGAGGGAATAGGGAAGGATACATCCCAATGAGTGGCATTGATGAGGGAAGGATATGTACCAAAACACCACTAAAGGATAGGGAAGAGTACCTCCTAATGATAATGATGAAAGTGTTGTTGATGAGGGAAGGATACATCCCAAAACAACATTGAAGGGATAGGGAAGGATACAGATGGATGATCATGATGATGGGTCAAGGCGGGTAACAAGACTGGGGACAAGACCAAGGATTTGATTAGATTATTTGTGCAAGGTATAAATTGACGAGGATAGGATTGAGATGTGAGATGGATGAAAGGTATAAAGATGATAGGGAGAGTGTTGTTGATGAGAAGATATTGGATGGATAGATGAGGGAGAGTGATGAAGGGTGAAGGGATGGGGGGAATTTTGATAGATGGGAGGATGGGGGATACATGCAAGATGATGGAATGGAAAATGAAATGCAATCCTAATGCGATTTTCCATCTTCAGAGCACTGATTTTTGCTATAGCATAAGACACCCAGTGCCAGGGTATGTGGAACCAAGGCGTATTAGTGTCTAATGCATGAAACAAACACAATAGACAAGAAGGCTATCCCAACACCCCAAAGTCACATAGAAAGACCTTGGTCAGGCTAGGTATTGAGATAACCACAAGCACAAAAGGATGCCCCAACATAACACAAGACCGCGGGGATCTTGGTGGGTACTATGTGGGACAACCAAGAAGACACAAAATAGAAAAAAAGATCAAGATATGCCCCTATGTTGAATAGTCAAAGAACACCATGAGATGATGGATCAATGTGACCATGACAAGTGATGATAGGGAGCTTAAATGATAAACAAGATCCAAAAGCATCAAAAGATCGCAATCAAGTTCAAATGTCCTTTGCCATAGGATCAAGGGGATGGATGGAATAGATGAGGTCTGTTAGGAAGGATGCATCCAGTTGAGACTAAAGATGATGGATACTGAACTAAAAGATCGTTAGGACATGGGATATTCAAAACTGATTGGATTTTTTGATACAAGTGGATCTTGTTTGTTAAGAACTAGCTAGATAAGGGCATAGCTTGATGACACAACACAAGGGAGACAAGACATGAGACTGAAACAACCTAAAGACGTTGGGGCTCGGGGGTCGATCATAGATTAGCCTTGCCTACATGAAAATGCAGAGCCCTCATATTTCAGTAAAAGGCTGTCGACTGACCTTGGATAAAAGTAGAAAGAGGATGATGATTGATGATGACAGATGATAAGGAATGGAGAGAAAAAAGCCAAGACTAATGATATACGATATAGGAGTTGTAGACACGTCAAATTGACATAATGCATTCAACTAGGTCATAATCATCCATTCGACAAATAAATCAAGTTCATTTATCAATGTCCTAAAGTCATCAGTTTAAATCAAATAAATCGAACTTGATCCTATCATCATCTCTTTGATTAAATAAATCAATCATTTATTTAATTAAATCTCAGAGCATTATTCATCTCCCTTTGATTTGATTTAAATCCCTAAATCAAGTCAAAGTGGTCAAATCAGCTTAATCATCATCCTAGCTAATTAATCCTAATTAAATGATAATCTTATCCCACTTGCATTCTCTAGATTTGGCCACTTGCACATGAAATTGCAATTAAATGATTTATCAAAATCTTTATTTTCAACTTGGCATAAAGGAAGAATATTCTCCAAGTTTGAATCTCCCCACAAGTGGACATGTACACCCAACAGAGCATTTATGAGGCCTTACATGCCTCTTACACGTCCCCTTCCAAAGTCAAACTTAGCATTCATTGCAAATTTGAATTCAAATTTTCCCTCTCATGGGCACTCTTCCCAAATCTTGCACATACATCAACTAATCACATGATGACAAGTGTCCTCCTATCATTGGCAGAATCTTTAGTCCCACATTGGTCCCTCTTCAACACTTAGCATTTTGAAAATATTTAAATAGGTGCTTCACCCTCAGGTAAATCCTTCACAATCTTATGCAAGGTTACTCTCTTCATTTGAGATTTGATCTTGTTCATCATCCACTCCATCATCTCCATTTGCATTTTATCATTTTGAGCTTTGATCAAGGGTTGGGAAAGGGTCACTAGCACATGTGACACCAATCCAGTATGAGATAGAGTTGGATCATGTCTTTTATATGCTTTCTTTAGTTTCTATTGTTCCATTTTATTGCATGATTGACATGTTTCATTATTTCATAGGGATGTTAAAATGTTGTTTTGTTTTAAACTAACCATTTGCAGATTTTAGCATCCACATTATGGTGCTAGGCACGGCTAATATTTGATTAGCCCCCGAGACATCAAAATCCAAAAATATTCAAAAAAATCATCAAAATCCAAAAACATTCGAAAAACATCAAAATCCCAAAACATCAGAAAATTGAAAAAATCAAAATCATTGCAAAATCCAAAAACACCAAAAACAGCCTCAAAACATTTCAAAACGTCAAAAACATCCAAATATTTGAAAAATCCACCCATCCCGTTTCGCTTTCACTCGAAATAATCAATCATCCATAATAAATTGATCATCACCTTCATCCTTTGGCAACACAAACAGAAACAATCATAGCAGTCAACAATAGCAAACTTCAATCGTAAAATCTAAATTGAAACAACAAACCATTGAACACAAAATCAAACTCTTGATCAGTCGCAAACATGTCAGTCAACTTTATATCAATAGCCTATCAATCAACTTATCAAACCATCATCATCCTGTACAATGCATGTCCTAGGATATATCGTTCGACAATGGGCATCATTTATGGATATCACCTTGGATTCTTATCCTATAAAACAAATCCCTTTGGCTAGAGGTATGAAGAACATTGACTTGTTTGTGTACTTGATCTTTCTTTTGATTTATCTTATTGTGCTCATTCCAAGGACCTCTCGATGATATCCGAATGAAGGATTTAGAGAGATAGGAATGGAGCCGATCATTATCTTTTTCTGCATTTGTGCTTGTTGGACGCTCTTGTAAAATAACTTGGTGAATACTTGCTTGATGCAGCCCTAATAAGGTTTCTCGTATGTCAAGTGTGAACAAGAATACTCCTATCTATTTGTCGAGTCAAAGTCCATCACACTAAGTACAACGCCATCCTGGTCCTTTATACCTTGATGCATCGTACTTAGGCGTGTTATCAAAAATAAAGTAAGTGACCCTTTGAAAATCCCAATCCTTGATAAGCAAAATCATCCATCTATCATCATCATTTCTCATCATCATTTATCATCATCATCATCTATCATCATCATCTATAATAAAGTCTCGACCAATCATGGACTTGTTGGATCCTCTTGTCATATCTGATTTCCACGCTAGCATCACACATCCGTCATGCATGGGTGCTGTCACAATAGTGGTTTACAATTCCTAAGAGGAACGAATTTTAGTTGAAATCACATATTTTTAGAAAATATAATGATTTAAGCCTTAAAAAGTTCCATTTTAAGGATTCCAATTAAAGAGGGTTTGATCAAATCACCTTAGATCAAACCCCTTGAGATAGAATCTCGCTAGTTTTAAACCATACCTATAAATGCGTCTCCTTTACACCTATCAAAATGCTGATAAAAAATCACTTTTTATTTAGCTTTTGGGGGATCAAATGAATTCATTTAAAATTTATTTCAAATGATTATGGTATTCCTCAGAACAAGCTATCCAATGAATATAATTTTAATATGTTTTGGTTTTGTTATGTATTTGTTTTTTAAGTTTTATTAAACATAGGTTTTTCATCGAAAATGAATTTCTTTGTTCTTCACATGTGGAAAAATAGAAGATTATCAAAAAAAAAAATTGAAAAATATGAGTGCACAGATATTGAAGTCCTTGATCCAACAAAAAAATAAAAAAAATTTTGACATATACAAAAAAGTTACGCGTTATACAGTCGTGTGTCGTATTGTAATTTGTTTGACTTTGAAACTTGATTAAGGAAAAAATATTCAATAAAAAACTATCTAACCAAGTGGAAGCACTAGATATTAGAGTTACAAATCTAAATTTGAAAGAATTAGAATTTTATCCTTCATGGAAAAAACGTTATGTGTTATACGGTGTGGGTCACTTTTTAAAAATGTTGTTTTCTAAAAAAATCAATTTCCGTGGGAGATGGAAAAAGAAGTGCAATTTGATTCCAAAAATTTTTAAAAAAATATTTTTAGAATCTACAAACAAAATTTGATGAGACTCTAGTTTGCACCATCTTCAAATTCCTCACGGTTTAGCCGCTATAGGTGTCTGAATGTGAAGATTTAGTTAAAATTAATAATTTCAGTGTCCAGTTTGGCCAAAAATTGTAAACCACTATTATGGGATCACCCGCATCCATCATGCATCCATCCTGCATCTACAAACCGTCAGCATAGCACATATCATTCATATCATACACCATATGAAACATCGATCATTTCACATGCATTGCATTTACATCATCATCATAATATAGATCTGTTAGTCTAAGCATCTGCATAAATCATCCATTGCATAATCACAACATATCACATCATCAATCTCATCCATCTCATATCATATCATCATTTAAGTTGCTTAGAATAGTATAGATTTGTTATTCTAAGCATCTTGAAATCATCTTTGCATTGTCATTCATCACCATCCATTTTGAACCTCTTTATCGTGAGATCGACCCTCAAATAGAATCTTTTCGCTCGATCTCTCGAGGGGGCAATGTACCAGTATACTTCTTTCCGCTGGGGCATCACAAAAATCATGAAATTTTTTAATTTCAATTGCGGCAAGTTTATTCTTTGAACCAACGCAACAAGTACATTGCTTCAAAGAGGGGCAAAATGTAGACACGTCAAATTGACATAATGCATTCAACTAGGTCATAATCATCCATTCGGTAAATAAATCAAGTTCATTTATCAATCTCCTAAAGTCATTAGTTTAAATCAAATAAATCGAACTTGATCCTATCATCATCTCTTTGATTAAATAAATCAATCATTTATTTAATTAAATCTCAGAGCATTATTCATCTCCCTTTGATTTGATTTAAATCCCTAAATCAAGTCAAAGTGGTCAAATCAGCTTAATCATCATCCTAGCTAATTAATCCTAATTAAATGATAATCTCATCCCACTTGCATTCTCTAGATTTGGCCACTTGCACATGAAATTGCAATTAAATGATTTATCAAAATCTTTATTTTCAACTTGTCATAAAGGAAGAATATTCTCCAAGTTTGAATCTCCCCCCAAGTGGACATGTACACCCAACAAAGCATTTATGAGGCCTTACATGCCTCTTACATGTCCCCTTCCAAAGTCAAACTTAGCATTCATTGCAAATTTGAATTCAAATTTTCCCTCTCATGGGCACTCTTCCCAAATCTTGCACATACATCAACTAATCACATGATGACAAGTGTCCTCCTATCATTGGCAGAATCTTTAGTCCCACATTGGTCCCTCTTCAACACTTAGCATTTTGAAAATCTTTAAATAGGTGCTTCACCCTCAGGCAAATCCTTCACAATCTTATACAAGGTTACTCTCTTCATTTGAGATTTGATCTTGTTCATCATCCACTCCATCATCTCCATTTGCATTTTATCATTTTGAGCTTTGATCAAGGGTTGGAAAAGGGTCACTAGCACATGTGACACCAATCCACTATGAGATAGAGTTGGATCATGTCTTTTATATGCTTTCTTTAGTTTCTATTGTTCCATTTTATTGCATGATTGACATGTTTCATTATTTCATAGGGATGTTAAAATGTTGTTTTGTTTTAAACTAACCATTTGCAGATTTTAATAATGTGGATGCTAAAATCTACAAATGGTTAGTTTAAAACAAAACAACATTTTAACATCCCTATGAAATAATGAAACATGTCAATCATGCAATAAAATGGAACAATAGAAACTAAAGAAAGCATATAAAAGACATGATCCAACTATCTCATACTGGATTGGTGTCACATGTGCTAGTGACCCTTTCCCAACCCTTGATCAAAGTTCAAAATGATAAAATGCAAATGGAGATGATGGAGTGGATGATGAACAAGATCAAATCTCAAATGAAGAGAGTAACTTGCATAAGATTGTGAAGGATTTGCTCAAAGATGAAGCACCTATTTAAAGATTTTCAAAATGCTAAGTGTTGAAGAGGGACCAATGTGGGATCAAAAACAAGCCAATGAGTTGAGGACACTTGTCATCATGTGATTAGTTGATGTATATGCAAGATTTGGGAAGAGTGCCCAAGAGGGGGAATTTTTGAATTCAAATTTGCAATAAATTTTGAGAGGGGGACAAGAAAGGAGAGCAATAAATGCCCTGTTTGACTTGTCATGTTGAAAGAAAATGAGGTTTTAATAAATCAATAAAATTGATTTATTGTGCAAGTGGCTAGATCTAGATAATGCAAGTGGGATGGGATTAGCATTAGATTAGGATTAGATGATGATTATGCTGATTTAATGCTGATTAGATGATTTGACTTCAAAGACTTTGATAATTGATTTATTTAAATCAGAAAATGATGGAATATGATTTAGAATTTGATTTAAATGAAGTCCTGATTTATTTAATTAAATGGATGATGCAAGATGAAGGTTGAATGATAATGTTTATTTGATAAATGACCTTGAGATTATTTAATGAATGGATGAAGATGCACTTGATTAATTGATGAATGGTCTTAATGCGACATCTAATTTGACCAAATCCGATCGAATGCATAATGTGAATTTTGCATGTCTACATTTTGCCCCTCTTTGAAGCAATGTACTTGTTGCATTGGTTCAAAGAATAAACTTGTCATGATCGAAATCAAATTTTTTTTTTTTTTAGATGCCCCAATGGAAAGTACACTAGTACATTGCCCCCTCGAGAGATCGAGCGAAAAGATTCGATTTGAGGGTCGATCTCATGAGCAAAGAGGTTCAAATGGATGGTTGCGGATGATCATGCAAAGATGATTTCAAGATGCTTAGAATAACAAATCTATATTATTCTAAACAACTTAAATGATGATATGGATATGAGATGGATGAGATGGATGATGTGATATGTCAGGATTACGAATCTGATGATTTATGATATGCCAGGACTAACGATCTATATTATGATGATGATATGCATGTGAGATGATATGCAAAAATATCGATGATTTTATGGATGCAAGATGGATGCATGATGGATGCATGACGGATGCAATGATGTTAGTGCAGAAACGACGACAAGAGGATCCAACAAGTCTCAAGGATTGGTCGAGACTTCATTAGAGATGATGATGATAGATGATGATAGATGGACGATTCGGTTTTATCGGGCTGACTGGGATCTTGAAAGGGTCACTTACCTTTATGTTTGATATCGGCCACACAATGCACGCTGCATAAACGACCGTGATGGCATTGTAATTTAGTGATGGACTCCTTGACCTCAACAAACGATAGGAGCATTCTGTTCACACTCTGACATACGGAAAACCCATAGGCTGCATCTGCAATCGCGCATCTCAACGTTATATCCAATGAGAAAAAATAATAATCGATCGCTGGTTCCCATTCCTATCTCTCTAAATCCTTCGTTCGGATATCATCGAGAGGTCCTTGGAATGAGCGCAATAAGATAAATCAAATGAAAAGACCAAGTACACAAACAAGCCAATGTTCTTCATACCTTCAGCCAAAGGGATTTGTTTTGATAGGATAAGGATCCAGGGTGATATCCAAAATGATGCCCATTGTCGGAACGATATATCCTAGGACATGCATTGTGGAGGATGATGATGGTTTGATAAGTTGATTGATAGGATGTTGATATAAGGTCGATTGACATGTTTGCGACTGATCAAAAGTTTGATTTTGTTTTAGAGGTTTGTTGTTTCGATTTTGATTT
The DNA here is from genome assembly GCA_007258455.2 of Sequoia sempervirens. Taxonomy (NCBI): domain Eukaryota; kingdom Viridiplantae; phylum Streptophyta; class Pinopsida; order Cupressales; family Cupressaceae; genus Sequoia; species Sequoia sempervirens. The sequence goes on along the minus strand of VDFB02168118.1, from coordinate 140,552,302 downwards.
TACGATTGAAGCTTTGATTTTGCCAATTGCTGTGATTGTTTCTATTTGTTTTGCCAAAGGATGAAGGTGATGATTAGTTTATTATGGATGATTGATTATTTCGAGTGAAAGCGAAACGGGACAGGTGGATTTTTCAAATATTTGGATGTTTTTGACATTTTTGGAATGTTTTGAGGCTGTTTTTGGTATTTTTTCGAGGTTTTACATATGTTTTGATTTTTGATTTTTCAAATTTTTTGGATTTTGAGTTTTTTCAAATGTTTTTGGATTTTGATGTCTCAGGGGCTGATCGAAGATTAGCCTTGCCTACGTTTAAACTTAGAGACGACGTAGTTCGGATTCCAATGTTTTTGATGTTTTCTGCTTTTTGAGTGTTTTTTGGATTTTTGATATGTTTTGGATGTTTTTGGATTTTTTGCATGATTTTTGACGATTTGGATATGGATGTGTAATGATATTAGTGCTTTGTTTGAGGATTTTGTTGAAGAACAAGTTAAGGTGGATTGATCAGATCGATGGATTGATGATGATGATAACATTGTTAAGGATACACAACAATGCAATGATTTGATTGATTGGGATTGATGATAACATTGTTGAGGATATACAACAATGCAAGGACTGGATTGATTAGGATTGATAATGATAACATTGTCAAGGATACACGAAAATGCAAGGATAGTGTTAAGCAACACAAGGATTGGGAAATATATCCCCAAGATGATGATGTTTTGATTGGATTTTGATTTATTATGTTTGATGAAGCTTGGTTTCGAACAAAAGATGTTTGGATGATTTGATGTGATGTTTGACGTGTAGCTTAGATGTGACTGATATCAATTGATGTTTGATGAAAGATTAAGACTGATAAGGAATGCCTTCTCGTCAAAATGTGCCATGGGCTAGTGATTCGGATTATGGCTCACAAATGCTTTGACCAATTTGATTTCATATTTTCCCATGTTCGGATCACCACATAAGTTGGAGGATATAGAACAAGATTTATTCTCGAAGCAAGATGTACATATTTGCCCCCAATGTCTAGCAATGTATGGAATGCGATGGGTGGATGCTTGGATAAGTGTATGGATGGATGGATATGCAAAGGATGCCAAGGATTATCTTGCAATAAGATAAGGTGTTTGCATCAAGAAAGCTCCTTTGGATAATACTTCATAGCTCAAATAATGCTGCATAGGATAGGATCAATGAAAATGACCCATGTCAAGATATTTTACCATAAGCACGCATAAAGCGTGCCCCAAAATTGTATCAAGATCAAGATAACTAAGATGATGGATGTAGATAGATGTCAATGGATTGGATAAATGGTTCATGGATGGATGGATTTATTATGGATAAGATGGACGAAATGCTCAATTTATTATGGATGGGATGAGATGCTTTCATCTGAAGTGGTGCATGTAGATGCTCGATTCTACTCATGACGCCTGTTTGCAAGGTTTTCGTCATGGTCTTGCCCAAAGTGCCGCCCATACAGTTTTCACTAGAGGACGATTTTTATCTTTACTATTTTCAATCCTTTTCTAATTTTTGGATTTTTTGCTTTTTTTACTTTTTTTGAAAGATTCATGTTGAACCACCTGGTGGTGTTGACGTAGACGCTTCTGTCATAATGTGCCTTCGATATCCTGCTTGAAGAAGCTGCTTTGCTAAGATACGTGCACTTGAATGCCACTTCTGGGATTCTCGATCTGCTTCGTCGATATCAGGGTTAACTCTGTCTTTGTGCGTACATCACGATAGATTGCCTTCTGAATCCTTATGATGAAGGGTTGTTGCCAATACACGGTCAATGTAAGAATTGGATATTATGTGTGGAGGCGTGGATGGAGTGTGTTTAGGGATAAGAGATGGATTGGTTGATAGTTTGGAACCTTTGACTCTCCAAACTTGGGAAGATGAGCAATGATGGGTGGATACAGAAGTGTGCGTGGAATTAGGACCAACTGCTTGATACACTTTGTACGTTGCTTGAAAAACCTGCTTTTTCTTTTGCGGACATTCTTGATGGATACTTTTCCCTTTTTGATTTTTCCCAATAGTTTCTTTGACTGATGGAGTTTGATAGGGATGATCTTTCTTTGTATTTTTTGGTATCCATTTGTATTTTATTTTTCCATTATGCTTCTCAGCTTCTTTTGCTTTGATAATTTTCTTCGTACTTTGATTCAAATCTTTCTTTGGAAGTTGGTCCCAATTCATGGATGGGGTGATGGTTGGATGAAGATTCATGGCATGACTGGTTGTAGTATTGACACTAGTTTCATCATAAGGACTCTTCGTGCTTTCTATGTTGACATTTGCATAAGATGAAGTTGCCCCCAGTATGGTGGTAGTAGTACCTTCATGCTTTGATTCTGCTTTTTTGAGATATCTTGTTCAATAAACATGCTCTGACAAATGACCTTTGTAGATGACATTGTTTCAATTCGCCACTCTGCTAACTCTAGATGTTCTATCTGACTTATTTCCTTGGGCGAATAATGATGGATATCTTTATTCATGATTTCCTTAATCTGAGTTTGGGACATATTCGATCCTGATGTTAACAACTCTGTTTGATTGTAGGAATTAAGAATCTTCTCTTTTTGTGTAACACAATCTTGTTCTAGTTGAAGATCATCTACGTGTCCATCCATAGAAAGCATCTCATGGGTAGATGGAGGAGTATGTGCTACATGGATATGATCATCTTGTATGGATAAGAGAGTGTCCATTAGATTATTGTAGTATCTTGAAGATACAAATTCTTGATCTTGATTAATTTCGGAGTTGCTTTCAACATGCTTTAGATCAAGTTCCTGACATGGATCAGTTTCAAAGGATGAATTGCTTATAAATGGTTCTTGGATGTCGACATTAGGCATGGTCAAGTTCAAGGTTCCTTCAACATCTGTAACCATGAGGTCAAAGAGGATCAACATGTTTTGAAAATGACCCTTGCTAGAACTTAGTGAAAGATTTTGATCTTGCTTTGGAATAACTTCTTGAGATATGTCCTCTAACTCATAAGGCGATGTAGAGACATTTTCAATATGATCATTGGTCAACGGATCATGCATTATGTCAATTGGATCAAATAGTCCTAACACTCCTTGAAATAGATCACTAAAGAGTGGCTCTTGATGTATCGTGACTTGATCATTGGATTGTGTACATACATCGTCAATATGCTCCTCGATGCAGAGGTTTTGATCATTGTTTTCAACAATTGCAGTGGAGAGATTGTGAATGTCTTCGACCA